>JADHKI010000076.1:0-101705 GCA_019925645.1 Graphilbum cf. rectangulosporium
TTTTTTATTTTTTATTTTTTATTTTTTATTTTTTATTTTTTATTTTTTATTTTTTATTTTTTATTTTTTATTTTTTATTTTTTATTTTTTATTTTTTATTTTTTATTTTTTCGGATGACGTACCCGAGTAGCATTCGTAGTGGCTCTGCCGATTATACGAGTCCAGCTCGGCAAGGATGCCAGCGGTGCAGAAAGCGTTTTCAGTATTCCAGTATGTGGTTTAGAGCGCGGGGCGATATACTCGGTCCCGTTTATACAGGACACTACGGAGCACCCATACTCCTATCTACGCCTGCACTGCCTGCTTCCAAGACCCAGAAGAGATCGATTTCAGCCTCAATGCGGACGGCCAGATACGAGGAGCCTGTCTCTCTCGGCCGGGGCTCCGTAAGCAGAGCATGAGCACGCATGCTTACGACGGGCACGCCGGAGACAGCCATCTGCCGCACGTGCGACGAATTGTTCGGTATGTAACTGCGGGAAGCGAAGGAGAGCAGAGCCATCCATCATCCATCGTTTCTGAAAACGCGGGCGCGCGTCGTGCAACCGCGGGCCGCTCGGTCCTTTGTGGCCGTCGCTTTTTAGGACCCGGCAAAAGCGAGCCAGGCGGCAGCATGTGAGGGTCCTGCCTGGGCGAATCCCTGCACAACAAGGGCAAGGGAGCTATTATTAGGTCTCTCTCCTGACCCCACTGCATGCCGGCACAAAACATCAAATGAGCACGCAAGCCTCTCTCCTGCGTGGTTGCCGAGTCTGCGCAGACGCGTTTTCCTTTTTTTTTTCTCTTTTTTTCTCTTTTTTTCTCTCTCTTTTTTTTTCTCTTCTTTTTCTCTCTTTTTTTTCTCTTTTTTTTCCCTCGCTTCTGCTTCTGTTCGGTACAGCGCAAAAGATACGCAAAGCACCCGAGAACGCTTCGCGGCGAGTCCACATCGCGACGCTGCCTCGCGGCTCCACTACCCGCCCTTATCATCTTGCTTTTCGAAGGAGTGGAACCTCGTGCGGTTTGCCTGGCCCATCCAGATACCATGGCAGCCGGTGGGCCTGCGTTCTGGACTCGATGCTGCGTATCTTGCCTGTTTGGGTTTCCAAGACACTCGTCACAGCTCCGTGAGCGGCCGTCTTTCCGGATGTTTGCCGTACGTCGGGCTGCCTGGCGCTTCCGCCGTACGGAGTATTGTCTGTGGAGAGAGCGAGAGCGAGAGCGAGAGAGAGAGAATAGACTGGGAAACAAGAGAACCAAAGGCGCCGACAGCTGTGTGCCGTGGCACCGCGTGCGCCTCGCGTGGGACGGAAAGCATTGCGCTCGTTGCCATGCCTCTGTCCCCTCTGTGGAGAGACATGAATATGTCTACTCGTAGACAAGCTGAGAGATATTAGTGGGATGGATGGGGATGCTGCTGCTGCTGCTGCCTACGGCATGCATGGCCGCCGCGGGAAGACGGCCTATAAGAGTATCTCGAATACGAAGTGGGCAAAAGATGCCGTTGGGCCAGGCTGTGTGCTTGTAGTGTAGGAGGCGGGTTATGGCCTGCTGCTTCCACTGCGCGCGGCGATCCACTGCCCAACGGCCCCATCCCGTCTGGATGTTTTCTGGCAAGTGCTCCGTAAGAGCACCTGTAATACGCTGTAGTGTCGATGAGGTAGCAGTTGGGACGGAGGCAAGACTGGAGACAGCAGGCGCGCAGATACCACCCACCAGACAACGCAATCACTCGGTCTCTCCTGCCGCCGCTCGGCTGCGCTGCCGCTCTCCTGTTCTTTTCTCCCCTTCTCTCTCCATCCCATCCACTTTCTCTCTCTCTCTCCTGCCTCACGCTCGCGCGCTGAGACCGACACACCGACCGGAGCGCGCATACTAGCGGTCGAGAGAAAAAAAAAAAGGGAATGCCGATAAGAGGAACAGCAACAGGAAGAAGCAACAGCCCCCCCCTCCCCACCCCTTCACACTGCCTCTTTCCCGGGGGTTCGGTCCTGCTTCGCTCCGCTGCGCTTCTTCGGGCTCTCCCCCTTCTCCTCGGTTCCCCCTCTCCCCCCTCTCCCCCACCCCTTTCTGTCGCCGTCTTTCGTTCCTGTAGTGCGACCGATACCGTTTTCTTCGCCTGCTCGATTGATTTTTCTTTCTTTCCTTCTCACCGTTGCAGCTAGCCTTCGCCTCGGTTTTGGGAGGAAAACGGCGTCCTTTTTAAATTCCGCCTTTTAATACTTTCGCATATTTTATTTCCTCCACACCTCAGCCCGGCCGAACCACACCGCCGCTGTCACCCGACTCACCCGGCCGGCCTGCCTCGAGCTTTCTGCTGTGCGCGTCTCCTCCCATGCAACAGCGCAGCCACGCCACGCGCTTCCCTTTTCAGCTTTGAGCAACCGACTCCACAAACTCGGCCGCCAACCGTCTTTACGGCACCCCCCCCCCCCCCCCCCCTCCCCCGGGCATCTCCAGTGATTCGACAATCTGCGCTGCGCTCTTCACAGAGACAGACAGAGTGCGATATTGACAGCACGGAAACCAAACGCGAAAACAAGAAACAGGCCTTTGGGGACTCACCACCTGGTCGTTTTGTTTTCTCCTCCCTCCCCCTCTCACAGCTGCCTGCCTGCCCCCAATTCGCGCACCAGCATTACGAGTACGCGTGTCGCCGTCCATACGCTTTTGTCCACGCATACACACGTAACTTGCACCTGCTTGCGCACACAAGATACAACCGTCGCACCAGGCCTAACCCACCACCGCATCTCCACGGCCGGCATTTCCGGAAACGCCTACGAAAAAAAAAGTACACATGTACACATACACACTGGCGCGCGTCCTTTCGATCAACTAGCCTTGGGCTCCCAGAAGGCCACGCAGATCACAGCAGCATACATACCTGGTAATACGAGTACGAGTACGACCAATCGGTATTGCACAACTTTCTTGCACTCTCAACTGCTACTGAGCACGGAATAGATGCTCCTTGGGTAACTAAACTGCTGTTTTCTTTTCTTTTTCTTCTTTTTATCCTTGTATTTCTTTTTCCAGCAGCTTATTTGGGTGTTTCTTGCTCAGAAATTGGCTCCTCTATCCGGCCGGCATTCCAGCTGCCCTTCTGATTCACACCCCTGTCCTGCCGTCCGCCGCCGAATGGGCTTGACGCCTGCTCTTCCGCTCCGTTCGCGGGTGGCCTGCTGAAAAAGCTCCAACGAGAGAAGAACTGCGAATACCTCGCCCACCCTTCCGCTTTGCGATTAGCTCGCGCACCGTGCACACCCCCGTCCGATCCGCCGCCTGAAGCTGCCAAGTAACTACAGCAAAGCTCGACGTCCGTCCTGCCCCTTCATCCTACGTTAGTGTTGCCTCCCAATCCGCCGGCGCTACACCCTTGCCATCATTTCGGCTGCGCCCACTGTGCCAGAACAACGCGCATACTACTCGGCCGGCTTGGCTTATCAAGCAAACAAGACTTATAAGGCACACGCAATAACATTAACACACTCTCACACAGACACATTGAGAGCTCTAGCACACAAAAACGCCAAAAAAGCCGCCGAGAAACGCCATTGGCTCATCACCGCGGCAGAACTCCTCGACGACCTACTGCTTTCGTCAAACTGTCTCGAACCTGCCGCTGCTAGTAGGCCTAGCTTGACAGGATCTGAACCACTCGATACTTCGGGGCGGCCACACCCACACTCCCCAACCGGGCGAGCTGAGCCAAGCTTTTTTTTTTTTTCGTCACAGCCGGTCACTAAAGTCCCCCCTCCCAAAAGCGTCTCAAGCGTCCCCAAGCTTACTGCACGCCCGTCCGTATCTCGCCACGGCTTCCGGCGACCTGATTATGGCGCCCACAAACCCCCGGCTTAAAGTCCTCTCAGGTGCGTTTTGTTCTATTATGCCATGCGCTTTTTGTCACGAATGGTCCCTTTTTCCCTGTCCCTATCCTTTTGCGTCCCTGCTTTCAGCGGCCCCGCGAACCCTTCCCTCCCCCCCCCCCCCCAACTGCCCTAATTTCCACGCCGGCGTTGTTGCTGCACTACTTCCGTACTACTGGTACATTCTTTGGGAAGGAGTGGCCCTCCTTTTTTTTCCGGGTGCATTTTGCGCTGCGAATTGTCTTTGCCAGCCGCCGCCGCCGCCTCTCTCCCTCGATTGCAATCTTCAAACTCTCATATCCCTCTACACTTTTCCTTTCCTTTTCCACGCAAAGGGACAGTTCGTGACATTCGTTTGCGCGGGTTCCCTCTTGTTTTTTCACCCTAATCCCGCTCTTGATCCGTTACCTGGTTCTTGTTGCCTCTTCCTGTGGTCGACTTTCGTTTTCTATTCCAGCATTGTTTATATTCTATATCTGCCCTTTTTTTTTCTTTGCTACTCTACCTATTCGGTCCGGCGTGTCGTCGAAAACCCTTATGCCTCTATAATTCTTCTGCCCTCTTTTGGTTCCTCACTTTTTTCGTGTTCTCCTCCCGCTGCCAGCCATGGAGGACGTCGAACTGATGAACGTCGTTGCAGTGGGAGGCAATGCAGTATCGGCCTTTTTGTCCTGGCGCCTGCAGGCCACAAATGCCTGCGACGTCACTCTCGTCTGGAAATCTGGCTACGAACATGTCGCGCAATACGGTATCTCCTTCAAGTCAGTAACAACAAGTCCTAAAGTTCCAAAACCGTCTCAGTGTTGCAAATGGCTAAATGACATTCACTCGATAGATCCACATCCTTTGGTAACGAGCGCTTCAAGCCACGACATGGTATGCCAGGCACCACCACCCCTTCTCTTCCACCTCTTTCACTGGGGTCAAGCATCCCCGTCGCGGCAGGTTGTACTAATTCCAAGTATAGTTGTCAAGTCTCCAGAGGACGCCGCTGCGCGTCGAGAAGGTGCCTTTGACTATGTCATTCTTTGCATCAAAGCCCTGCCCGACATCTACGACCTCGCCTCCATCATCGACGCTGTTGTCACCCCCCAACACACTTGCATCTTGGTGAATACAACAAACAGTCTGGGCGTAGAGGCCGCCATCGAAGAACGGTTCCCTACAAACGTTGTGCTGTCGCTTGTGTCGATGGCTGAGCTCACGCAACTCGGCGGCAGCGAATTCGAGCATAAAGGCTCGACCGATATCTGGGTCGGCCCAGCAAACAGCAAAAACGACAGGATCCCCCAATCGATACGCGAAGACATGGCACAAGCTCTCGCCATGACCCTGAGCTCTGGCCAGGTCAACTGCAAGGTGTCTCCGAACATTAGGCAACAACAGTATGAACGGTTGATTGGGTAAGGCTTGCCTCCCCGTGCTGTGAGAACCGTCGTCGCGCCGCGTACATTTGACTAACGGTGCTTTTTGCCACAATCAAGTCCCATTGCATTCCACCCCGCGAGTGTCGTCTTTGAAACGCCCAACCATGCCGCCCTGATCGAGAAAGTCGGCGTCAGGGAAATGATCTCTGGCCTCTTGGACGAGTTGCTCGCGTTGGCTCAGGCCCAGGACTGCAAGTTTCCGCCCGAGTTCAAGGACCAGGTCATGAGCGACATGACAAAGCCCCAGATGCCCGAGAGCATCATGTGGCAAGACTACGTCGCACGACGCCCTATGGAAGTGGAAACTTATCTCGGCTCCCCCGTCCGGATAGCGCAGGAGACCGGCGTTAAAGTGCCGCGCATCGAAGCTCTCTACGCCATTTTGCACAACCTTAATACTGTCAACCAAGCACGGCCAAAGGGCGGCGACCCCAACATCATCCGCCCGCCCAGCGCAGCCGGCGGTGGCGCCCCCTTGCCGCCTCGGATGTCGTCGCAGAGCTATGGCGGCCGCCCCATGATGAACGGGATGCCAAACGGTGGTCCCAATGGCATGGCCCGGCCTCGGCCGCGCGTCCCATCGCAAGCTGGCACGCCTGGGCGTCGCCCACCCGTGTCCATGAACGGCGGTGGCCCGAACGGGTTTGCCCGCCAACCGCCGAATGGTTATCCCCAGTCGCGGCAGCCGTCCAGGAGAGGCTCCATTGAGGGTGATTTGGACGAGTTCAGCCACATGGTCATATATAATGACATGGCCGGCGGCGACGGTTCTTACCCCGCAGACGAGGCCGCCATCCGGGAACGGGAGCTGCAGCTTCGCCAGCGAGAACTGGCTCTGAGAGAACAGGAAATGAGGATGCGGCGTTCCGCGCCCCCGTCGCGGCGCGGCCCTCCTGCTGCTTCCATACGCAACGGTGCCGCCGGGGCATTCGATGACGAGGACGAAGACGACGATTACTTTGACCCCAACCCGGCCCCGATGGCGCCCATGATTGACCCGGACAACTTTGACATGATGAGTGTCACGTCGCGGAAGAATCGCAAAGCGCCCAGCAATGCCAACAATGGGGCCCAATTTCGGAAAACGAGCGATCTTACCACGATTCCAGTCAAGGGCCGATTCCGACCGAGCTTTGGGCGGAACCGATCCAGCCAAATCGTCGAGCAGGTGCCCACGTTGCATTCCGACATTCTCAACGACCCGCTGATGTCGTGCTCCTCCAACCGGTACGCCAATGTCGATCGCGGCCAGATGCATGCTGGATCTCGGACCAACTCCCTCACGGCCTCACGACTCGACGAACTCCAATTCGGTCCCAACGGCCCCGGTAGCCCGCCAATGATGAACGGCCCTATGAACGCACCCATGGGCGGTCCGTACCCGCGCCGCACCAGCCAGTCGCCAGGCAACCCGTACGGCGCGCCTGTTCAGGCCAGAAACGGCGGCCGCCCCTCTCCGCCGAACGGCTACGGAGGTCCGGTCATGAACGGCCGGCCCTCCCCGCCAGACGGTGTCCGGCAACCAGTTCCACGCTACCCTCCAGGCCATGGCAATGCCGTTGCACCACAACAAGTTGAACAGCATGCCGGGGTGAGCACCCTACAGCTACCCAAAGGGAAAGATGTACGAAGTCTGACTGGTAGTGCAAGTGCTAGCGCGGGGAGTGGTGAATCCAGCCATCTAGATTCTGAGCCATCGGCGCATAGCAGCCAGAGCAGTCTAGGCCCTCGCCCTGCTACCGGAGCGTGACGAACCGGACATTGAGAGGCGACTTTTTTTCCTTTTTTTTTGGCAGAGTCGTTGGTGTATATCTATATATACTCTTGCGTCCGTTTTCCACCCAAGCGCATAGCCGCCCGGTCGTTCTCGCGCAACCGTTTTCTTCCCCCGATCGACGACCGACCTCTCAAAAGTGCTCCAACCTCTGACCGGCCTAAACGACCCGCTGCTCTTTCAGGGTTATCTCTCTTTGAATATTTTTTTTGTCACTGGTTTAATCATTATTCCTTTTTTATCTTGCCATGCACAGTATACGGGCACATTATTCTGGGAGCTTTACCTGGGGATTGGGGGAGCAGAGTACATAGGGTCTTTTTCACTTACGACGAAACAACAAGTATCATTACTATAGTGTTCTTGGTAATACTGTGCATAGAGAGGGATTCCGGGAAATACTTTGGTTTCGTTCTAATTTTGTTTCTTTTGTCCGTCTTCCTTATTGTCTCTGGTTTACACGTGTTGTCATCGTTGTGATTTTCAGACTAGATGGCCTCAATGCAAAAGCCCCGTGCTGTACGCATCTGTTTTGTTCAGAAAGAAACCAATGCTGTACGCATCTGTATTGTTCAGAAAGAAACCCGTGCTGTACGCATCTGTATTCCTGAAAGAAGAGGTATATCCGGGGGTTCCTTGTTCTTCCAAGCTCCTTCATTTGCTTCATTTGCACCTTTAGGTATATAATGCCAAACAGGAGTTACTTTCGATCTTGTCGTGGTTGGGTGTTTTGCGTTCTTGGATATCGCAATAGTAAAAAGGCGGCAACCCTGTGAGAGGAACGTAGACACTACCAAAGTGCCTTGGATGTGCAGAAGATGCGAGTTACATGCTTGTACTGGGAGCACTCATTAGACTACGATTGACTGGGTAACTGAAAAGAGCACTCATTAGACTACCCTAATGATTGGGAACAATAAAAGGAGTGTCATTTTGGTGTCCATGACCACGAGGAAAGTTGGTCTGCTGTCACACCAAGGACGTAAAATGCCACGCAGGGCAATTGTCAGAAATAGAAGCCGGCCTTTTTCAGCATTGCAGAATAAAGCTTGCTCAAATCTCATTGCCAATATAACCGCTGGACATACCGGCCAATAATCAGTATGCCAGGCTCGCACGATGCTCGTACTGCCAGGCACCAGTTCCTTTGGTCCCATGAAGCAGTGAGGGGAGTTGCCCTAGTCTCCGATATATGACTCGAGGTGTGTTTCTGTCAGGCCGGCCTGAAGACGGCAGTTAGTGATTTTTCAGCACCTGCTGTGGCCGAATTGAGAATATGGGTGCTCCAAACAGATGCAATACGGTGTTTAACATTGGCACATCATTCTATGAAGCTCTATACGTTAAGATCCGCCTAACTCGGCTCCGCTTATTGAGGTTATCATATACTGGATCGAACCTTTAAGCTTACAGTAGTGCCAAACTCGCACCTTTGCAATGTTCTGCGTCAGCACTTGTCTTAACAGGGAAGCTAAGATGGGCATTGATGTACCTCGAGCCTCATAATTGACAGGCTGGCTTCCATTCGAAGATGCCTCTGTGTGATTTACGCCAAAGGAACGCGCGGCATTTTGTGCATGGAGGTCCAAACCAAATGCAATAATATGGAAAGCAAGCCGCACCAGCGCCCAGACGTCATGGCATAATGTAAAAAGCCAGTAGAAGCCCTATTCTGGCAGCTTCTGTTGTTTGCTGCGTAACGGCTGTTTGGAGTGTACGGCCACACCTTTATAACTCGCTCTCAGATCATACGGCTCGAGGACAATATGAACAAAACGAAAGTTAAAAGAGATGCGAGTTTACAATGGGTGACGTCCCAATATACCGCAAATACAAAGTGCAGCCCAGCCTTGCGACGTACAGTGTAAATACAGTGCACACATACCTGCACTGTTCTGCGTTCGCTAAACACGCGAAGCGCGTCGTTTATGAGTTCGAGACCGCTCTATAACTCTCGCTTCTTCACAGCACAGTTGTGTTCCTGTGCTCGAGCGCCTGAATCGGCCATGAACAATCCCTCATCGGCCACATTCAACTCTGGTGGCCGCGGCATGAACGCCACCACGACATCCAACCTGGCCGGTTCGTCTGGCCCGGCTATCAAGGCGCGACAGCTGGTGCGCTCTTTCTTCCCGAGCCAGGATGCAGGCCATTCTTCTGTCCCTCGCTGCTATGTGCATGCGCTGACAACGGCCTGCCTTGTCTCTGGCCACAGGCGAACCTCCAAGCCCAGCTTGCCCGCTTGTCGGGACACCTGGCCGATACCGAAAGCCTCGTCCGCGTGACCGCCGCCCAGGCTGCCTATATGCGGGAGTTGGGCAGCTGGCATGCAGGGCTGTATGTTTTTACTGTCGAAAAAATCCCACCACCCTGCTGCTTTTTTTCTTTCTTTTTTTGTACGTGGTAGACTTGCTCACTGACTTCGTTCTGTCCAGCTTCATGGCCGCCAGCAAAGTCCTGGGCGAAGATGGTGCGAGGGACTCTCGGGGCGCAAGCCGGGACGGGGGCCAGAGGACATGAGGGTATCCAGCGGCAAAACCTTGCAGTGCTTTCACTATGTGCGCTTACGACTTGACGATTGGACACGAACCATGTTTAGCAGAGAACAAAATTCGAGTAATCCATGGGGCGCTGAATGGCCACGACTACCTCTTCTGCTGCTCTTCAAGTTTCTCCATAGCTGCGACAAAGTATTCAACTGAGGTGCTGGGGCGCGGCCGAAATATGACCCTGCTCATTGTGTAGTAAATCTCGGCGCAGTAGATGTGTGGCTGGCCATTGCTATAACCACATGGCCACAACGCCCTAGGGCTGAACCCTGGAAGAGCACCTCTCCAAAGAAAGCTTTGCTATCCTGTACATCTCTACAGGAATTGCGGTTTTGTTCAGCTGACAAAACCATGTACAAACGGCGGTCGCGGACCGGTAAGAGGCGAACTACAGCGCCGAGAATGTATGGCCGATAGATGCTGGTAAAGAATACACACCTAAAAGACTACTTCACCCAGGCCTTCTTGTCGTGGTTTTATCGGCCGGGTCCAGTGCCGTAGTGGTCCTCGCTTCCGACTGTGCTTCTCCTTCGTCCCGGCCCTTGTGCGCAGCAATCCGCACAGGTCTCCTGGGTTGTCTCGGCGCTGCAACAGGATACCGCTTGATGTGCCCGCACGTCGTGCACCGAACTGCCAGTATGTCCGCCCACGGCTTCCTCCCGCCTCTACTCTTGTTTTCCACCGTCGAGATGCATGTGTCGCCCTCGATCAGCAGCGTGTCGCAGAACTTGCAAATGCTGCGTTTGACCGTCGGCCGCAGACGCATGTTCGTCTTGCGTGACACGGCACGCATCTGGGCCAGGAGGCGCCGGGACATGCCCTTGAGCGGACCCCCGTCGCCATCTCCCAGCAGCTGCCCAGCCTCGTCTAGCGTTTCCGGCTTGCTCTCTTGGCTGGAACGGGCGTCGGCTGACTGCGGCATCGTCGCCAAGAGTGCAGCAGCTTGATATAGAAAGGAAACTCGTGAATAGGCCGGCCGGTTTCCGGCCGCCACCGAAGGGCCTTTTGGTTTCGCCATGCCAACGAGGCTATTTGACAATCAAAGCCCCGAGGGAGCCCGAGGGAGAGAAAAGAGGCTGTGGCGCGAGGCCAGGCATAATGAGCGGGTCCGTGCACGTTCCCGTACGGAACAATAATTTTCCGACACGCGCCACACTGCTTCTGGCATCTGTTATTTCACCCAGCGGCGCAGACTTCCTTTCTCTTCTTCCCCCTTCCTTCCTCCCTTTCTTCGAATATCCACCGAATTGTCGAACCAACATTTGCCATTCCGCTTGCATCACCGACCTCTTTGTGTTGTCGGCAGCAACGACTGATTGTTTTTCTCCGGCTGTATTATTTTCCGTTCTTCTGGTCTCCACGACTTCGCGCTTTTCTCGCCTGCGCATAAACAGCAACACCAAGACCTGACCTTTGTTTTCCACTTTTTGCCTGCGACAAACGACAACTGAAATCACTTCACGGTAGACGAAACCCGTGAAATTTACGACACGATAACTCGAGTTCTTGGCACATTAGCCCATCAACAACCCGCAAACATGTCTGCCGAAGAGGACCTGATCGACTACTCCGACGAGGAGCTCAACACCACCGAGGGCGCTGGCGCCTCCTCAAACGGCAAGAAGGCCGCTGCTGCCGCGTCTGGCGATGCTGCCGCTGCTGGCGGTAACAACGTCGACAAGAAGGGCAGCTATGTCGGCATTCACTCTACTGGTTTCCGGGACTTCCTCCTGAAGCCAGAACTGTTCCGCGCCACCGCAGACTGCGGTTTCGAACATCCATCGGAGGGTTAGTTCCTTAAACATCTAAAGACCAGAAACACTCTACACCCCCGTTCCTCTTCATCTCCCAGCTTTTTTTGTTCACCGCCTGCTTCTTTTCGCATCCATATACCCTATTCTTTTGTCTATAACCCCCCATTTGCCCACATACACAAAAGATACAATGAAGTGTCAGTCCATCGTCGCAGGCATCGAGAGAGGAGGGGAAAAAAAGAAAGCGACAAGAAACATCTTTGGCGTTGTTTCTGGCATTACTGCTTCTGCCAGTGGGCGGCAGAGAATGTCTTTTACAAGACGAGCTCTTGTAGCGAAGTCTAGCAAAGACTGGCCAAGCGGGCGTGCCCGTTTGCACAAGAAACACACCTCTTAGAGGGGAAGGCGAGATGGTATCGTTCTCTCGAGTGGATCTCGTTTTCGGAAGGGCGATCTGGCGAATGCGCTCCTGCCAGCGGCGGCGGCGAGAACCACAAGAACCCCAGGAGATAACTGTCTGCCTGAACGAGTCGAGGGGCTGAAAGCATGCTTATTGGAACTCTGCCGCGAAAGCGCGTATATCCATTGCCTCGGTTAGAACGACGGTCATTATCTCCTGTGTGCCTTGAGCGGCTTGGGTTGGCACTATACCGGTAACAGGCCCGGTGCCAGGTATCTCAAGCCCATGGAGCAACTGAGGGACTCTTAGCAGAAGGTGTAACGACCTACCTGTTTGGGGTACCTCGTCACAGACGAGAGATGGTTGCTTTGATTTGGCGGTACTCTTATTTATGGTCCGACGTCTGGTTTCAACTGGCAAAGACCTACTACGATACCTATCAAACAAGCCCCCATCTCTTCAGGCAACATTCGATGGCATGGGGCCAGACTTTCTTGGCCTTTCTTTGGGAACGATTGGGAGTCTGGCCCTACAAAGTCTACGGAATGCACTGCTCTGTTCGGTCTGGTCCTTCGGGGCATCGACAGCCTTGCTGTGGCAGCCAGGTGGGCTCTGGTCGCCTCTGCGCTTCACCGTTTCCATTCAGATCCCAGAGGGCTTGGTACATGTTCTTTTCTATTTCCAGAACCGAAAGGGGGAATACTCGACTTGATTCTGCGCCGATGGACGAGACCTTCATTTATCCTAAAAGCACCCCAGCCGTCCTTTCTCGTCTCCTCGTTCGTCAAAAAACCTATTTGAGAGCTTCAGGCCGTTTCTGACATTCGAACGAATCAAAACAGTTCAGCAAACTTGCATTCCACAGGCCCTGATCGGTGGAGACATCATCTGCCAGGCCAAGTCTGGTCTGGGAAAAACGGCAGTCTTCGTTCTCGCTACGCTCCAGCAGATTGAGCCTGTCGCTGGCGAATGTTCCGTTTTGGTCATGTGCCACACTCGCGAGTTGGCTTTCCAGATTCGCAACGAGTACAACCGCTTCTCCAAGTACATGCCCGAGATCAAGACGGGCGTGTTTTACGGCGGTACCCCTATCCAGAAGGACGCTGAGATCCTGCGCAACAAGGAAACTCACCCCCACATCATTGTCGGCACCCCCGGTCGGCTGAACGCGCTTGTCCGTGACAAGTATCTGCGCCTTGGCAGTGTTCGCATCTTCGTCCTCGACGAGTGTGACAAGATGCTTGACCAGATTGGTACGTTGTAGGCCCGCTGCATTGCAGTGTATGGTTTTTAAAAAGCCCGGCATGCTAACTGAATTCAGACATGCGCCGTGACGTGCAGGAGATCTTCCGCGCTACCCCGCAGCAGAAGCAGGTTATGATGTTCTCGGCCACGCTGTCCGACGAGATCAAGCCGATCTGCCGGAAGTTCATGCAGAACCCTACGGAGCACTACGTGGATGAGGACACGAAGTTGACGCTTCACGGTCTCCAGCAGTACTACATTCCCCTGGAGGAGCGGGAGAAGAACCGGAAGCTCAATGAGCTTTTGGACGAGCTGCAGTTCAACCAGGTCATTATCTTTGTGAAGAGCACTCTACGCGCAACAGAGCTTGACAAGCTCCTGCGCGAGTGCAATTTCCCATCCATTGCCGTGCACTCTGGTGTCAGCCAGGAGGAGAGGTATGTTGCAAGTTTACTGTTTCACGGTTGCACGTCATTCTAACAGTGTTTTTCTTGTCTAGAATTCGCCGGTACAAGGAATTCAAGGAGTTCAACAAACGCATCTGTGTTGCCACGGATGTGTTTGGTCGTGGTATCGACATTGAGCGCATCAACCTTGCTATCAACTACGATCTTCCCGCCGATGCTGATTCTTACCTTCACCGTGTCGGTCGTGCTGGCCGTTTCGGTACCAAGGGTCTCGCTATTTCTTTCGTCAGCAGCGAGCAAGATAAGGAAGTGCTCAAGGCAATTGAGAAGCGCTTCGAGGTCGCCCTTCCGTATGTTATTCCGTTTACTATTTCTGTTCACATGTTTTTCGTGCGTAATGACAGTGCTAACACGCTTTTTTCAGTGAGTTTCCCAAGGACGGCATTGATGCCAGCACCTACATGGCCTCGTAATCTAGGAGCCATTTTCTGTTAGCTATTTGCTTATCCCAAGGCTGCTCGATCTGTTTTTTCTTTTTTCGTGTTGCAAGACACCTTTTCCTTGTTATTCTTACTGCAGCTTTCTCTCCGTCGTCATTTAGCCGAGGTTACGCGACGACCCGGACGAAAACTGCACTTTAAGACAGATCATAAACAAAACAGGAGGAAAAAAAGGCTACTTTCAAGTGTGTAAGAGGAGTTTGTTAAATTACTGCCTGTCTTTATTGCTATTAAACGTTGGAACGGCCATGTGCTGGTGATCCTCCCGATGTAGTCAACAACATGCATGGTACCCTAAAATTTCGGGTTTCAGACATCAAAATTATCACGATGCTCTGATTTTCTCTTGTGATCCCTTGTATATGTAGACTCGTTTGAGGTCAGTTGGAAAGTATCTGGCCCGTGACACTAACTTGAGCTTGTATGTAAACGGGCCTATGAACAATGTTTAAAGAGTCTTTCGGAGCTCTCCTTGATGATGCCCGTGTCCTCCCATCACTTGTACTGGTCCATGGAGGCTTGCTCTGATTTCTTCGAGAAGCCTGATACCAAATGAGAGTGTAGATCGGGAAATACGAAGGTGTGAGAAAACCCTTCCTTTGATGAACAAACTACATTCTGTATGTTGCGCCTGGTCACTACGCAAACCAGACTTGATAGCTTCCGCGAGGCAGCCATATCAGGTCAGAGACGCACAAGAGGTGATCTCAGACCCTACTGCTGTGGCATTCCAGCCACCATTGACCACACCTAGATTCGGAGGGACAGTCGTAGCTTGACAGTTTCCTTGATGCTATGTGCGGCCAGGATATCAAGGATTGGGTCATTATGTTTTCAAATGTACTAGCTATTGCTCCTCAAAGCCTCGGCTGCTCTAATGTCAGGAGCTTGCACCTTGGCACATTAACGGCATTCGAACAAGCAGCAAACTTCTATATCGACGTGGATCCCATACGTAAAAAGCTGGGGAGAAGATGGATGCGAGAAAGCATCACGAGGTTGGCCTGCAAGCAGGGTCGGGCAAAATCAAAGTGGCGACCATTGATTTCGGAAATCAGTCACTGCCTAGGCACGACATCAATGTCCGTCTAGTCCACGACGAAACAGGCCATGAACACGAAACTAGAACGTCAAATTGTACGAGTAGTATGTAAGAGTAACTAGTTGTGCCTACCGCGTGAGGTCGTCGGCGGCTTTCAGAAACAAAGCACGTCAGCTGAAGGCCGCCCAGAGGTCTCCGTTGTCGGCCTGGAGCCTGGGGTTGCAGGGGGGGGGGGGGCTTTGCGGGGCATTTTAGGCGCGTGAAGAGTCATATTACAGCGCCTCACGGCGAAACCGCTGTCAGATAGAGCGCTATGGTGTCATCAGCCAGCCCACAGCCCGACGGCGAAAAGCGCCGTTTTTGCACCATAACAACTGAGGCTGAGGAGCCCCTCCACTAATCATAACAACAGCGCAGCGACGGAATAGCAGCGCATGTAAAGGCCCAACGTCAGCTCACAAGGGTTACCAGGGAGAGAGCTATGCGGTGTGTGGTCGGAGCAGGCCGATCTGCGATCCGAAAACGAGAGGAAGAGACAAGCTGAAAGAGGGCCTTCTCTTTGCTCGACCGCTTATCCTGGTTGACACGCCTGTTGCCTAACCGGGCCCCCGAACAGGCGCGGTGAGGCCTTACGCTACAGACAGGTCACGGCACGACTGACCGGCCCAATGGGAGGACGTTGAGTCATACTGGACGGGCTGTCTGGCCCTGGTGAACCAAGGTCAGCGACGGGGCGGTCGCCCCCTTTTCCCTGTTGCCCCGTGACGCTGCCCCGGACCAGGCCGCAGCAGGCTGAAAGAGCAAAGTAGAGATAACACTACGCGCTACGGGGAAGAATTGGTTGGCCCACGAGTCGCATCTCGGAAGCGGTCGCGCTGTCGTGCTGGCAAGGTCAGAGACGTGTACTTCATAGGCCCGGGGCCCTGGCTCATGCACAAGGCGGCCGGCCACGGCGCACTCTGGCCCAGAGCTGGCCCGCAAAGCTGGCCCCTCAGCCACGTGAAGAGGGGAACAAGCAGGCATGCTTATTTGTTTGTGAGGCTGCGGGCAAAACGGCAGGCCTGTCCTCCATCCTGCTTTTTCCCCCCCTTCCCAAGCGCTTCCCGCCTTCGCTTGCCGCCACGCGAAGAGAGAGTGGCCATTCCCATCAAGCCGTTCTCGCACGTTTTGCCGCTCCGCCACCCGCGGTTGGGTGCAACCTAGATTACTGCCCAAGACGGAGACTTGGACGCCCTTTGGGCCTTGCGCTTTTTTGCAAAAGGAAGACCAAGTTGTGGTTTTAGCTGCGCTTAGCGGCCTTCTAGAGTGGACTAGGTGGGCCGCCGAAGTTGTCGCGAAGAAAGAGATGGTGTGGCCAGGCGGGGCGAACGAGGCCCGGACACGCAGGCAAAGCGGGGCTTCTTATCGTGCCTTCTTTGTCCTTTCCTGGATTCCTCTTTGGGCGGAGAAACTGTGCCAGCTGTCAGCAGCTTTTTCTTCGCCGCCATCAACTGCCAAACGGCCCGGTCTTCTCGTTGCGGGGGCCGTGATGCACAGTAATCGTTGTGCTGTACGATACGAAGTGCTATTATTATCCATATTATGCACGCCTAGGCGTTGTGTGTGAAAATGGTGATTTTCGGCTTCTGTGAGAGAAGTGAACAGCGGAAAACTTGTCGCAGTGAACAGCCAACCGTGCTTGTTTTTAAGCAGACCATGTATCGTACTGTCGCATGGTCAGCCCGGGGCGACACTCGTTTGCTTCAGAAGACGGCCGGGGCCAGATAAACGAGCCAGGAAGAGAGAGGTCAGAATCGGCTAACGAAGGAGGGGGAAAGCTCGCCCACATGTCACCAGAATTGGCTGGCGGAGTGAGGCCAGACGGCATGGGATCGGAGCAGGAGGGGGGGGGAGGTGGTGGCCAGCAAGGCAACCATCACAGCCCATATCCGGACCACCTGCCGCTCTCATCGGGCAATATATCGAAATGGTGTTACGGCCGACAGAAGAGCATACAGTCTGTGCCGCACGAGGCACAACGAATCGTCGGGGAGAGAATTCGATTCTTTGGAAGGTGCGGTGCGAAGTTTGTATTCTACAAAGCGGCACTCATTTGAGCCATCGCTGGCTTGGCCGTCGCTGGTTCTTTAAGAGTGGAATTCCGGGAAGGGGGGACGTTGACGGGACAGCCGGTAGGAATGCATGGGAAAAAAAAAACCAACGTAGATTCTGTGTCAATGGGCAGTAAGATACAGCTGGGCGAGACTGGGCCATCTGTCATACAAGCACTCGTGTGCAACGGCAACACAGACAAACGGGCTTGGGTGGACGAGAAAAGGGAAACAATAGGCGGCCTTGTTTTTGCTCTGCGCTCGCCCTGGCCGCCTCGGTTGCGTCGAGTGCCTGCCCAAAGCGAAAAACGCCCCGCAGGAAGAAGGCGGGCGGTGGGTGACCCAGCAGCGCGGGATGCAGGTCCACGGCCCCGGAGTGAAATCGAAGCGGAGCGGCTCTCGCGGCTCCGGACAGCTGGCAGACAGAGGCGGTCAACGAACGGGAAGAAGCAGAAGAGCCATAGCAGATGGACATGCGTGCATGCGCTCTCTCAAAGAAATACAGGCACGACGTAGCTTTTACGAGCACGTATCAAGTCACTGAATCTCGAGGGATTCTGTATTAGACCAAGGAATACGCAGTAAGATACAGAACACAAGCCTATCTGTTATCGGCTGAGGTTAGCTGGTGGGGGTTCCCAGCATATGCGCATGCGCTAAAACGCCCGTATATCTTGACGTAACATGGTGTCTGAGAGCGCTAAAATGAAAATGTCGACCGTATCTTACAGGGGCGCGATCCCGCCGTCTGCGAGGCCGTTTTTGTCTTGCGCGACGCCTGCAAGATTGAAATCCAGCCGGTTCTGCTAAAACCGCTACCGCTCCCGCCACTCTGGCTTCTTTGGCTTCTCCCTCTTCTTTTCCTTTTCTATCAAACAGCCATCATGTTTGATTCAACCGTTTAAAGAGAAAACAGCGGCGGCCCACGCTCCCTTTTTCTTCTCCAGGATCTCTATACTCGGCTCGGCCTCCCTTACCTCTTTGTTATTTGCTCTTTGTGCATTATACCCTTTTTTGCAGTCTCTTTGTCCTGGTTCTGGAACTTGTGGTTTTTTTTTCTCCTTGTTTCTTTTTGTCCTTTTCGTCAGCGCCGGAACAACTGCGCGACTCTCGTCGTCTCGCGGTCTGCCTGCGCCGACTCCCGGTGCTCTTTTGTCGGATTCGATCTCATTCGTGCGGCATTCACTTGCACCTGCGGCGGGATTCGAACAAGCAAAAGTCGCAAGGCTTCCTGACCGCTCTCTCTCTCTCTCTCTTTAGTGGATTCACCCACTATCACTACGACCGCTATACAACGCCCTTTCTTATGTCCCAGCTGTACGAGTGACTCGAAAGTCGGTAAGACAAGAAAGACAGCAGTATTATACGCGCCAAAACAGAATCAACGGGAACCAGAACTCTCGTCCCGTTTTAAAAAAAAGTAGGTTTAGCTCTCCCTTCCAGCACTCTTCTCCAGAACAGTTTCATCGCACCGCCATGCATTCCTCGTCTTTTCGCCGGCTGTGCCACGCAGCACTACTCCACTAGCATTTCTCACTATTGCCTCCGCCACTGCCCGGGCTGCCCCCCCCCCCCCCCTGTATCTTTTGCCTCTATCATCTTGCAGACACATACGAAGTCTCGTAACCGCCAGTTTGTTCCTGCCTTCGTTGCTCGCCCCGCCACGCTGCACTGCCATCGTCCTTGCCACTCTGCCTCCTCCCCATGACTCTTTCCTCTTTTCTCTCTTTTCTCTCTGTCAAGCGCAGCGGTCGCGCGGAGGCAGCCACGGTACCGAAGTTGCTCTTTCTTTTACGGGAACAGCCAGCGCAGTACGGGGAAAGAACGGCCGTGCCGTGTCAGCTGCTTTGCTGCCAATGGCCTGCTTAACCCAAAACGCCTCTCAAACCAGTGCCGCTCACGTTATGTGTTCTCTGTGCGCCCCGCTGTCTTCTGTTTAGCTCTGTGCATTTCTGTTAGTGCGCTACCTTTCTCTTTGCCACGCATCCCTGTGTTCAGGCACTGGACAGCACATCATACTGCTGTAAATCCCCTGCGCACGGACCCACACAAAGTACCTCCTCATCTCCAACTCACGCCTCCTTTCCCTCTCCCCTGTTTTGTCCGTTGGGCCAGGTGGCCCAGTCCGCCTCCTCACACCACCCCTCCCCCTAAAGTTCTCTAAACCGCACCCCCCCTGGTCACACCCAGCCATCCATTGATCCATCCCAGCCAGCCCCGGCCTAGAGGCCAGCCGGCGGCAATAAGCGGGTGCGCTCTTCGCCACTCTCCTCCCATACAATTCTGACCTGCCCGGGGCGGAAGAGTCATCGCATAACCATCACGGGCCAACATGTATACTCACAAATACGCTCGTTCGCGCGCGCTTTTCTTCTAGGGTTGTCCTCTGTTGCCTTCAGACCTCTCTGACTGCGTCGACTACCCACCTGCTGCCTCCTTGGGCTACGCAAAGAGTCACTCTCTCCATTCTCTTATAATTTGTTTCAGTTTTGCCATCTGTTTACGTCTCCTTCTCTGGCGTTTTGCCTCTTTTTCTTTCTCTATCTTGCTGCCAGACTCGCAGCCCCTGCAGGCAACAAGCCTCCCCCTCTTCGTCACCGGATCTTGTTTCCCCCCCCCCTACACGATCGATCGGACGGCCGTTGACACCCGCATCGTGCATAGACTTACCTCGACGACTCACCTTTTTTTTTTGTCCCTTTGATCCCCTGGCCCCGCGCTCTCGGGCTCGGCTCTCCAGCAACAGCAGACTGCTGTGACTAACAAGGACAAGAGTCCGCTCAACTACCTCTTTTCATACCCATCTCGTTTCAGCTATGTCTAATCGACCTCAGCCACGCCTGTGAACGCCCGTTTCGTCCGCGTCCACCCGCACGGCGACCTGCTCAGCCTATCCGATTCCCCGTCCTCAGCTATATGGTTCCTGTCACCCGGTTTTTACTCACTCGAGCTGTCGCCCCTGTCCTATTGATATAGGACGGTTGCCTCTCAGCTCCGTCACGCATCGACACATCAAGTTGTGCTCGTGATCGCTTCTCCTCTCACTTTTCTCTTTCACCTCTCCTCTCTCCCAACTCTCCTCTCTCCCAACTCTCCTCTCTTAACCCCCCCACTCCTTCTCTCTCTCGTATATATTCGCCAAACGAACAATGATTTTTGCGAGACACTCTCTTGCTCCAGTCGCTCGCCTCGTTCTGTCTATTTTCGCCAGATCAACCTTTCGTGAACCGCTTACTAGGATCTCCATCGCCTAGCGGTTTCCAGTTTCAGTCTTCCTCTCCTCGCTTTTCCTCGAGACGCATCTTCCGACCTTACCGGAGGACACTGCTCAGGGGTTCTACGCGAGGCGCAAGATTGAGCTTCACTACGAAAGGTTTAGACCGCGCATTTTTGACTGAACGGTGGCAGCGACTGGAGGCTTTCCGATTCCGTGCGCCCTCCCTTTTTGATATATCGTCAACTCCCCACCTCTCAGAAAACAACCTTGTCTCGGGCTTTCAGCTCCAAGCCACTTTCTACGTTTTACTCCACCACTCACGGCGCCAAGATGCTGGTCAACGACAGTAGCTGTGACTCGCCTCTTGCCCAACACGCACACTTGCGTCAACCCACCCGACCTTACTCATACTCTGTGGCCTCCTGCGCGTCCGCTTCGGCGACGTCTGTGTGGTCCTCCAACTCATCCGAATCCTCTCAGTCCTTTGATGACGCTTCAGAGTACTCCTGCGCGTCTTCGCAGACCTCTCTCAGCAGCACCCTCAGTGTCGAAAGTGCCTGTCCGAGCCAGTCCTTCTCAGCTGCCTCCAAGCTTGCTCCGATCCAGTCATGGGAGAGGCACCTGCCGCAGCCCCTGCCGCAGCAGCGGCAGCAGACGGCGAATCCTCGGCGGACTGGTGTTGCGCCGGCTAGCCTGCCTTCACTCGTAAGGCAGTCTGAGCGTCGCAGCAGCTTTGTCGACCACCTTGTCGGTAAGTTTCGACTTTACAGTGTCGTCTTGTCGGAGAATGGAATGCTCAACGAAACACAGATGCGTCCACCCAGATTGTGCAGGCTATATGGCCTCTGTCATCAGTCGTCGGACGTAGTGACAACGGCAACGGCAACGGCAACGGCAGCGGCAACGGCAGCTATCTGCTACCCCTGCGCACCTTTATCCAGGAGACGCTTCGGCGCTCACGCGCGAGCTACTCCACTCTGCAGGTCGCCCTCTACTACCTGCTCCTGATCAAGCCCCGCCTGCCAAGTCACAACTTCACCATGGAACAGTCCAGCGACAGCCACGCCTGCCGCGCGTTGCAGTGCGGCCGTCGCATGTTCCTGGCGGCGCTTATCCTAGCCTCCAAGTATCTGCAGGACCGCAACTACTCGGCCCGTGCCTGGAGCAAGATCTCGGGTCTCAGCACTGCTGAGATCAACCAAAACGAGACCGCGTTCCTGCATGCGGTCAATTGGCGGCTCCACATCACTAATGACGTCTACGGCCGGTGGATGCAGTGCGTCAACAAGTTCAACCCCCCGCAACTGCCTCCATCGCCCGGCCCTGCCGCGGTTGAGTGCTTTGAGCGCAAGTGCGAGGAGTTCCGCGCGCTGATTTGGAAGCTGACACCGTCGTTGGACAATCTAGATGACCTGTTCGCGCCCTGCACGCCAGTGGCCGTTCGTCGTCGTAGCTCTTGCCAACTGACCGGCGGTGCCCTGTCTCCGTTGTCGCTCTCCTCGTCCCCTGACGCCGGCTCGTTTGTCATGCACAGCAGCCCCCTGTCGAGCGATCCGATTGCGCCTACTGTCAAGACGAATGCGGCTTCTCTCCCCTGTGCTCTGCCCAGCATCATGGAGCCTAGCCCTGCGGCCCCTGCGGCCCCCGCGGCCTTTGCCCGCCGTCCAGCCATGGCGACGGTCTCTTTGCCCTCGCTCAAGCTGGCCCCGGTGCAGCCTGCTGGCTACGGCGCCCCTGCTGCGGGCGTCTGTGGCCAGATGCAGGTGGGTAACCGCTCGTCCATGTGCTACGCAGTCGCTCAGGCTTCCAACGCCTGCGCATCGCAAGTCCTGGACCGCTGGACCTGTGCACTGCCGTCTACCACGCCTCCTGTCGGCTACACCCCGACACGCCGGTCGTCTCTGGCCACGTCTGTCTCCACGGCGTCGTCCCCTGAATCCATGGTTTCGGACTCGTCGCTCCTGTCCCGGGCGTCTTCGGTATCTTCCTCTTGGTCTGCGATGAACGCGCCGAGTGCTCCGCCGCCGAGGCTGGACACCCAGGCGCGGCTTCAGCTGGCCAGGCAGTCGAGCTACGGAAACGGCATCCGCGACAAGAGCTTCGCTCTTCGGTCCATGGCTATCTCGGTCGTGCACGAGGACAACGAGGCAGGCGACTGTGGGCCCAGGATCTTCGCGTCGCCCGAGATGATCTACAGCGGCCCTGTGGGCAAGGATATGTCCGAGGGAACGAAACCCAACGAAGACGACGGTACCGATGCTGCCGCGCGCGCCTTGGCAGAGCTTCAGCAGCAGTACAGCGGACCTGAAGCGTTGGCAGCGCCCCAACAGCGGCTTGCGCAGCAGCCCAAGAGGAGCTTGAAGAGGAGCCGCCCCATGTCCCTGGAGCCGTCTTTCCTCCAGGACAATGTCCGCGAAGTCCTGCGGGTCAGCTTTCTCAAGGCGGAGACTGCCAGCCAACTCGACCGTCTACCCAGCGAAGCCCTGTCGGATGTCGACATGCAAGCAGCCCGTGCTGCGTCGCTTACGGGAAGCCGAAAGCGGCTCTGCCGCACCCTGTCAAGCGCGCCTGTGCAGTCTGGATCCTTCCCCTGCCATATGGATCTGCAGCATCCCTCCATGGCCGGCCTTTGCGGACCCGGCATGTGGCAAGGTATCCTTGACTAGACGGACCCTGCCGGCAGAGTTACAAAAGCCGGACTTGCCACGACTGGTGCTTGTTCTTGACGACGTTCTGTCTCAGGGGCTCTCCGTGTTCTACCACGTCCTGGTCATTCCTCACCCGGCACACACAGCAATTGCAGCAACAAGATTTTTTTTCCTATGTACAGTCATGAGATACCCTGGAATGGCACTAGAAAGTGGGCGCGCTCATCAACTTCCCCAGCAAGCTTTTGGACTGCCGGTCCCGGGGTAAGTGTTCTTGATGGTAGGGAATGGGGTTTTACAAAAAGCTAGCACTGGTGAAGCGTTGATTTTTTGCGCACAACCTTTGATATCTGTTTGTTTTTGTTCTCTATCCAGCAACACATGCATGGTGGTCTCGGATCAGCACCACCCAATGGACAGCTACGGACAAAGGAGAAGGGGGGGAAGTTAGGAGTTTATCCTGCTATTGGTTTGGGAGGTTGCGCATGCTGTGTGTAGCGTGTTGCTGGAAGGCATGTGGGATGTATGTCTACGGCGTGGATGCTTCTGCCAAGCGTGTTGCATGTCGGCGACCACGGTGGCTGGACGACGTTGATGAATGGAGACAGGGTGTGCCTCGCTAGAAAGGCCCTGTAGTTCCGCCTCTTGCGTGTGCGCACATCACCAGATTCCGGCGAGAAGCTGTAAATATGGGAGGTTGACAGGGACGGGAGGGGAGACAAGAGGCAAGCGCTACAAAGCTCTGGAGGCTTAGCTGCCTTTGTACACTATCAGTAACTATTTCATAATGTCTGTTTGTCTGAACGCGGTTGAAGTTGTCTGCGCTTGCTTTCAAGGCAACAGCGCTGACCTGAGACGGCCGAGCGGCCGGTGAGGGTCCATTTTAGCGTAGTTTGCGCACTGCGAACAGCTGCAAGGCAGCAACGCTTGGAGTAGCAGTAGAATAAGGTGTTCCGCTTCGGGCCAGGGACCATGACGATGCTTTGGCATTGCAGTCGTATCTTCATCCACGCCCCTCTCCACTGTGCAGGAGCGATATCCGGGTAAGTGCCAAAGGAAGGTGTGATCCCAGAAAAGGGTCGGGCCTCGGCGTGTGAGTCATGAATGTTTATCTTGCGCGATCTCTGATTGATGGCTGTTCGGATGCGCTCCTCCGGTTGCCGTGTCCGCTTCCGAGGTTGTGACTGCGGATGGGCCAAAGGAAAGGTAGTAAGATGATCACACACGGGGCGAGACAATAAGGCCCAAGGGGCTGGTCAGCTTCCGCGCTGCTCCCAAGCATTGGATGACAGCGCCCCCCCCCTCCCCCTCGGTGGAATGGAGACCTCTGTTTGAATTCCGGCACACCCCTACGCTGTAGCGGGGCTTCTGCTGCCCCCGTACCACCAGGCAGCGTCTGCCTGGCCTGGCAGTGGCGGCTGCGGCAGGCGTGGCGACGGGCGAGCGGGCTGGGCATGCAGAGACCGCCTGCTCATGTGGCGGATGTACTGCCAGGCGAGCGAGCCGAGCAGGCCGCGGGAGCCGCGGCGCTGATCCTGCCTGGCCCGGTCCAGCGCGGCGGCCAAGGCGGCGTCCCGGACGGGCGCGGGCCACTGCTGGTGGAAGACGCCGAGGCTGTCGAGCAGCGCCAGCATTGTGGTTGCCAGGGCATCCACGGTGTAGGAGAGGCGGCGGGTGCAGCTCTGCCGGCCGGTTTTACCCCCGCCAACGTCGTCGCCGTCGTCGCCGTCGTCGCCGTAGTCGCCGTCGTCGTCGTCGTCTTCAGCGTTAGCCGCCGTCGCCGCCGCCAGCGCCACTAGGTGCTCAAACCCGTGGCGGGTCACCTCCCAGCTGTCGGCGGGCTGCAGCCGCGCGCCGCCAGCGACGAGCCAGAAGAGGCGGTCGACAACGCCGCGCAGGCGGCGGCGGGTGTGGCGCCACGCGCGGGCGCCGGCGCCGGCGCCCGCGTGGGCAGCCACGTCGTAGGGCCCGCCGGCCAGCAAGAGGTACTCGGGAATGCGCGTTTGCGGGTGGACGAGGACGAGCGTCGTGCGCTGCGGCCCGTGGCCAAAGGGCACCAAGTGCCGGGAGGAGGAGGCGAGCAGAGCCGGGGCGTCGTCTGGACCGGCGGATGCAGGCATGGCGGCGGGCAGGCAGGCGCCCAGGACAAAGCGCGCCTGGTCGGCGGCGAAGCAGTCGTGGATGGGGGACAGCGGCGTCTTGGTATGTGTGTGGGTGGTGGTGGTGGTGGTGGTGGTGGTGGTGGTGGTGGTGGTGGCTGCGGCGGCGGCGGCGGCGGCGGCAGCGGCGGCGGTGGGCGCTGCCGGCTCAGATGCCTCGGAGAGGAGCTCTCTGACGCTGGCGCCGGCCGGGTGAGAGCGCACGATACGCGCCAAGGCGTGTGCGCCGTCCGTGCCGTCCGCGCCGTCCGCGCCGTCCTCCCACGACCCGGCTCCGGCCAAGAGGTGCAGGGACTCGTAGGCCTGCCAACCCTGGCGGCGAATCCAGAGCTGGTGCGCATCGAGCAGGAGCTGGGCCTGGGCCCACGAGCAGGCGAGCACGGCCGTCTACGTAGAAAAAGTCAGCCTCCCACCCCCCCCCCCCTCTCCCGGCCCCTGCCTCTTTCGTATGATGGAAGCGCGCAGCAAACGAACCTGCAGGAGAGGGTTGCCGGGGACGGGGACGCCGGCGTCGACGCCGGCCAAGACGTCGGTGGACGGGCGGGAAAAGCACTGGGCCCAGGTGGGCGCAAAGGCGGTGATGACCAGCTCGACAAGGGTGCCGCGGCTGGAGAGCATGCGGCCGAGGCGCGGGTGGCAGCGCGGCAGGTTCAGGTTCTCGGACAGGAAAAAGATGCGTTCCAGCACCTCGAGCGGGACGCGGCGGTCAAAGGGCGGCGGCTTGGGCCGGGAGCGCCGGGCCAGGGCGCCGGCCGTGAGGGCCCGCTGGTGCGAGAGAGCGCCGCTGCTGACAGTCGAGGCATACTGCGAGGGGCGCCGTTTTGTAGAGATTGAAGAAGAAGAAGAAGAAACTGCTGAAGCTGATGCGAGTCCGCGCTTGCGCTTGCCGCGGATCCTGACCGGTGTGAGTGCGCAATGGCCGCCTCCCATGGTCAGGGTGAATGTACGGGGGAGAGCCCTTGGGGTGGAAGAAGCGCAGCCGACCCAGAGTCGTGGTTGCGGCGTCGTCGTCCGTCGACAGGATCCCAGCGGAGGGGGGGGGGGACGTGGATTGGCCGTATGCGGTTAGCGCCAAATGCGGACAGCTTTTTCTCCGCTGCGCAAACTTACGTCGATACTGTCCGATCTACGACCTACTTACTATCCACCTCGCATTGTGCTGCCGACGCCAGGAAAGCAAGACAAACCGAGCCGACAGACAAATAGCAGCAGCAGTTGAAGACGTCCGACCAGCGCTTCTCGACCAGCTTGCCGAGCCAATGTGTTAGCTTGGAGGGGGGAGGCCGAAATACAAGAGGAAGAAAAAAAAAAAAGAACAAGGGCGAATTTGCCAGGAAAGGGCGCGCGCAGAGCCATGGCGCCGCCGCGGGTGCGGCCGCTGGTGCCGTCGGCCGGCCTTGTCCGATTCCTGCGGTGCCAGTCGGAGCTTTTTTTCCTCTCCATGCCGCCGTCCTCTGGCTGCGGCAGCGTGCTCCCGGCGCGCCACGAGCGCTGCTTGGGGCTTTCGAGGCGGCCTCTGACGACGACGACGACGACGACGACGATGCCGCTGCCCATGGGCGTGCGAGCCAGGGCGGATGCGACCAGCACGGTCTGGCCGGGCGGCGGCGGTTCGCCCGTCCGGCACTTTTCCTCGTCGCGGCCGGCACGGATGCGATGGCGCTTCGGCCGGGGGCGGAGCGGGCCCCGAGCCTCGCCGTCGCAGTGGTACGACCGGCTCTGGGGGTGGCGGTGGGGTGGCCTGGGCGGTGGCCTGGGCGGCAGCCTGGGCGGCGGCGGTGGCGGCGGCCTGGGCAAGGCGGCGCTGCTGCCGGGCGACCTGCCGGACCACGGGGCCAGTGCCGAGTTTGCGTCGGTCATGTTCAACACGCGGCGGTTGCAGACGGCCAAGGCGGCGCTGGAGCCGCGGCTGCGGTGCACCGAGGTGGACGAGAAGGGCGAGGTGATCCTGGCGGACGGCGAGTTCAAGAAGACGGAGCTGATTGCCAAGGTTTGTTTGTTTGTTTTTTCTTCTTTCCTTCTTCCCCCCCCCCTTTTTTTTTTTCTTTTTTTCTCCTTCTTTTATTCTCTACCTCTTCTCACACACACAGTACGGCCTGCTGCCGCGGGATCTGCGCAAGATCGACTCGTCCAACCTGCCGCACATCCTGGTGCGGCCGGCGGCGATCCTGCTCAACCTGCTGCACCTCAAGGTGCTGATCAAGGCGGACCGCGTGCTCCTGTTTGACGTGTACGGGTCGCGGACGTCGTACCCGCAGTCGGCCTTTATGTACGACCTGCAGCAGCGGCTGCAGCAGAAGCCGGCCGGCGCGGGCGGGCTGCCGTACGAGTTCCGCGCGCTCGAGGCGGTGCTGCTGTCGGTGACGTCGGAGCTCGAGGCCGATTTCGACACGGTGCGCGAGCCCGTGATCCGCATCCTGAGCGAGCTCGAGGCGGACATTACGCGCGACCGGCTGCGCGTGCTGCTGGTGCTGTCCAAGAAGGTCAGCACCTTTGAGCAAAAGGCCAAGCTCGTGCGCGACGCCATCGAGGAGCTGCTCGAGGCCGACGACGACCTCGCCGCCATGTACCTGACCGAGAAGACCCACGACCTGTACCGCGGCGAGGACGACCACACCGAGGTCGAGATGCTGCTCGAGTCCTACCACAAGATCTGCGACGAGGTCGCCCAGGAGGCCGGCAGCCTCGTGTCGAGCATCCGCAATACCGAGGAGATGTGAGTTTTTTTTTTTTTTTTTTTTGTTTCTTCTTCTTTCTTCTTCTTTTTTCTTCTTTCCTTACCTCTGACCGCCAGCACTCGCGCCATTCTCGACGCCAACCGCAACGCCCTCATGCTGCTCGACCTCAAGTTTAGCATCGGCACGCTCGGCCTGGCCACGGGCACCTTCTTGGCCGGCCTCTACGGCATGAACCTGGAGAACTTTATCGAGGAGACCCACTGGGGCTTTGGCAGCGTCACCGCCGCCGCCTTTGCCTTTTCGCTCGTTGTGTGCTGGTACGGCCTGGTGAAGCTGCGCAAGGTGCAGCGCGTCAAGATGCACGTCAGCGGCAGCGGCAGCGGCGCCGGCGCCGGCGGCGGCTTCTCCGGCAGCATCGGCAGCATCGGCGGCGGCGGCAGCGGCTCCGGCAGCGGCGGCGGCGGCACGCCCGGCTATCTCGCCAGCCTGGCCGACCCGCTGACCCTGCTGCCGCCAGTGCCGGCCGGCGGCGCACAGAGCATCGGCTGGCCGGGGTTCGGCGGTCCCGGCGCCGGAGCCGGAACCGTCGGCATCATGGGTCCCGGCGCCGCCTCGGCCGCCGCCGCCGCCGGCCACCTACGGGACGGCCGCCATGCCTTTTGGGTGCGCGACGACGCGCCGCTCGACGCGCGCAGCCAGGCCCGGCTGCGCCGGCTGGGCATGGCGCGCGAGGCGCTGATGCGCAAGAGATACTACTGACGTTGCAGAGGGCGACATACTCGAGCGCTAGGCCGGGCGACATACTCGCGCTAGGCCGGAAGCGGCTGTTGCCGTGTTTTGCGGGGCGACCGCCGGCTCAGCCTCTCTTGCTTGACAGCGCACCCCGCGAGGGTGACATCACCACTCGCGACGCACACATGCAGGCCCTGTCGTGGGCGGTGGGACGCTGGCGAAATGAGGCCCGCTGAGGCAACGCCTGGAATTCGCGACGTCGATGACGTCAGGAAGACGAAAACCAAGCGCGCCACGATTGCCTGCAAAAGAGGCCTAAAAGACGTTTGCATGACGGTATCAGGGCGCAGCGGGAGAATAAAAGAGCTGCAGGTATCGCTCGCAGCGTCAAAACCTGTCCATCAATTTGTCTACTGTTATATAGACAACTATCTCGACTATTTAATCGACATCTCGACTGTTTCATCGACAACTATCTCGACTGTTCATATCGACAAATCCTGGCACTGCCAACATACCTGATATCGACACGTTCACCGACTTTTCTCTTCCACAATGGGAGCTGTTGTGTCTTGTGTACGTGTCTCTTTCCGCCCGCTACGACCCAACTAACCGGCTAGATTGAGGGCGTCCTCGGCGCCATCGGCGGCTGTCTGATGGCCATTGTCAACGCGATCGGCTCCATCATCATGGCTATTGTCAGCGGCGTCGTCACGGTTCTCGATGTTGTACGTGGACCGTTTTTCTTTTGTTCTTTTGTTCTTTTGTTTTTGTTCTATTATGTTTGTTCTTTATGTTTCTTTCTTCTGTTTGTTTCTTCTGTTTCTTTCGTTTCTTCTGTCTCGCTAACCGCCCAGCTCATCGGCTTCCTCACATGCAGAACGTGCCGCGGCGGAAGGACACGCAGTCGCCGGCACGGCCTGCGGACCAGTGTCATTTGAACGGCGGAAGTGAAGCTCCGGTGTTGTTAGTGGCAAACAGCGTAAAACGCCCCTCTGGGTAAATTAGAAAAAAGATATCCCCTGTTCTTGTTCTTGCACAGCAAACACCCTCGCGCGTTCCATGCTCTCTCCCCGTTACTCCTCCTCGATAATGTCCCGCTTGAAGAAGCCCTCAATCTGCCGCGCGGCCACCTTGCCGACCAGCGGCTCGAGCGCGGCGGCGTCCATGGTGGCGACGGCCTGCACGTTCTCCGTCTCGAGCACCAGCGTCTTGACGTTTTGCGGCGTGACGCCGGGCACGGCCAGCAGCATCTCCTGCGGCTCCAGGTTGAACGGCTGGTCGTCGGCGCGCGCGTCGGGGTCGAGGCCGGCGCGCACCGCCGCCACCGGGTCCGGCTCCGACTCCTGCGCCTTGAGCCGCTCAAAGATCTCGGCCGTCTCGTACGGCGACGAGGCCCACAGGATGCGCAGCCGCGGAAACGCCAGCGTCAGCAGCACGAGCTTGCCCTGCAGGTCCGTCGCCTGCGGGTTGGGGTTGTTGGCGGCCGCGGCCGAGACGGCGGCCGGCCCGCCAAAGGTGCCGCCGCCGCCGCCGGAATAGTCGGCAAAGGGTTCCAAGGTGAACGACTTGTTCTGGTCAAACTCAATCAGCAGCATGGCGTCGCGGTAGTGCTGGAACATGCTCTCGCACTGCGCAAAGAGGCGGCCGTCGCGGAACGAGGCCACCAGGTCGCCGACGGACTTGCGCTCGACGCAAATGTTGGGCGACAGCACATAGTCGCCGACCGTCAGCATGCACGGCACCACCACCATGCTGCGCCCGTGCAGCAGCGACGGCAGCGACGAGCGGAACTCGCGCACGTCGACGACCACGCGCGGCGGCTGCGCCGTCGCCGCCAGCCGCCCGCCGCCCGCGATGCGCGTGTTGAGCGTGCGCAGAAAGGCCTCCTGCGGGTCCTCGGCGCCGGCGATGCCGTGTGCGTCCGCCGTCATCACCACGCTCATCGCCGCGCGCTCCTTGATCAGCCGCGTAAAGGCGTCCTTCTCGCGCCGCACCGCCGCCAGGTAGCGCTGCTCCTCCACCGAGCCGCCATAGTACAGAAAGTACGTGCGCACGTCGCGGTCGTGGTGCGACGACCGGTACACCTCGATCCGCCGCACAAAGGCCGCCTCCGGCTCGTACATGATAATGTAGCGCGGCCGCACCTCTTCCAGCACGTGCTCGTCCTGGTCGCCGTCGTAGGCGTGCACCACCACCAGGTCGTTCATGTCGTAGAGCTGGTAGTAGTCGTCCATGTGGTCCATCGGGTCGTCTAGCGACGCCAAAATCTCCGCCTTGAGCTGTGCTGCCGCCGCCTCCGCGCTGTTGCTGCCGCCGCCGCCGTCCGCCGCCGCCGCCGCCTCCGCTGCCGCCTCCGCCGCCTCCGCCGCCTCTGCCGCCTGGATCTCCGCCATCAGGTCGGCCACGTCGCCCGGCCGGTCAAAGTGCGGCACGATGCTGCCGTTGGCCGCGCGCGTGGCCCCGGCCACCGAGGCTGTCGCCATGGCCGACGCCGCCGTCGCCGCCGCCATGCCGCCGATGCCGATGCCGCCGCCGCCGCCGCGCACGCGCCGCCGCTTGTTGGCCGGCGCGCCGCGGCCGACGGGGCGGCCGGTGCGCGGGTCGACGGCGCCCGTCAGAGCCTTTTGGTTCTCGGCAAAGAGCGTGGCGTTGACGTGGGCAAACTCGCTCTTCCACTTGAGGTAGTTGCGCAGCTTGCGGCGCATCATAAACGCCCCAGACGGCTTGTCCTCCTCCGGGTCGTAGAACGCCTCCACCACGCGTGCCTCCGTCGTGCGCGGCCGGATGTGCATGGTCTGCAGATAGTCGCGCAGCTGCCGGCACGTGTCGGTGTCGCCGCACATGATCAGGATCGTGCCGTTGGAGTCGTCGCGCGGCAGCGCCTGCAGGAGCAGGTCGCGGTCGATCTCGGCCAGGATCTCGGACAGCACCGCCCACTTTGGCTGCTCCTCCAGGACCGGGTGGAGAGCTTCCAGCCCCGGCGCCTTGCTGCCGTCCTTGTTGCTGTTGCTGCTGCTGCTGCCGCCGCCGCTGCCGCCGCCGCCCCTTGCAGACACCCGGCCCGAGTAGACGCGCTGCTTGGCCGTGGCGAAAATCGTCTCGGCGGCGTCGAGAAAGAGCCAGGGCGACTCGGTCTGGCGCGTGGAGCCGGGCGCGGGCAGGTGGGCGGCGTGGATGGTGTCGAGCAGCTGCAGAAAGGCCACGGCGTCGCAGGCCACAATGGAATGCAGCATGCCGCGCAGCACCGACAGGTCGGCCACAATCTGCTTGGTCTTCCAGCTGAGGCGGTGCCAGTTGGGCTCGAGCTGGCGGCGCACGACCACGTCAAAGTCCTTGAGCAGGGCGCTGTCCATGTTCCAGTTCTCCATGTCGAGGCCGGCGTTGCCCTTTTTGAGCTCGTGGATGCTGACCTCGACGCACTCGAGAATGGCCGTCTGGATGTCGCGCATGCTCTCCGTCATGGGCACCTCGAACTCGACCACCTCGGCGCGCCGGCGGCCCTCGAGCGACTGCGCCACCGTGACGTGGAAGCGCGGCCACAGCGAGGCCTTGCGCAGAAACAGGTTGCGCATCATCGTGGCCAGCGGCGCGAAGCCGGCCGTAAAGGCCTCGGGGTTGTCGCTAAAGGCCTTGAGGAAGCCGGCCTTGTTCTTCTGGCGGTAGATGCGCAGGATAAAGGCCTCCAGCGACGTCGCCACCACGCGGTCCGCGTGCAGCACCACCATGCCCGTAATGGTGCCCGGGTCCAGCAGCGACGTCAGCAGGTCCACCACCAGGATGCGCGACGTGATGCTGAACACGCCGCCCTGCCGGTACAGCTTCTCGCGCGCCCCGACCGTGGTAAAGTCCGTGTTGACCAGCGTCAGCCCGCGCGCCCGCGCCGACATGCTGATGGCCGCATGCTCCGCCAGCGACTCGCCAATCCAGCCGTTTTCCCGGTCCGTCGCGTTGACCACCAGGATCAGGTTGTTGCCGGCCGCATCGTACGAATGCAACAGATTGGTCACCAGACGCAGCAGGCCCAGGCCCCGCGCCAGCACCACGAGCTCGTCGCCGGCCCGCAGTTCCTGAAAGAGTGTCTGCTGGTATTCCTAGCGAGGAGGGAGGGGGACGTCAGCAGTGACCACCCCAACGAGGCCGGGGAAGAGGCCCCCGGGAACCTAGAATGACGCACCAACGGCAGAGAAAGCTTCACGGGCTGCATTGTGCTAGCCGACGTGGACGACATGGCGGCCGACGGAGCGCGCCAATCATGGCGTAGACAATTCGGGTGCCTGTGGGTGGGAGTGGGCCGGGGCGCTCACGATGGGTCGGTGGTACGCGCAAGCTGGGTGTTTCGTCACGGAGGCAAGCCTCTTGGACGGAGACGGTTTTGCCCCTCGCGTCGACACGTGACTTGAGGGACACGTCGCTAGCGTAGGCGTTAATCATCACCGAGCGACGTCATCACAGGCCGCATATAAGATGGAGTACACTGAATCATAAAAGAGGCACACGAATATACAAGCATTTTACAAGAATCATAAAGAATCATCACTCGCTCGTACCTACCATCAACATGTCTGGCAACACGTTCAACACGCAGGTCGAGGACCCGACAAAGGTGAGCTGTGTTGCTGCCTGCACTCTCTGCCAAAAGCTCTGCTAATTCTGGCAGCCCGACGCTCCCAAGGACCAGCACTCGCTCTTTGAGACGACCAAGAACAAGTTCGAAGCCTTTTCGTCCAACCCGGGGCCGGCAGTGCCGCAAAACTTCACGGCCACCCAAGAGGGCACCAAGGAGGAGCGCCGGGCCCGCGCGGCAGAGCTGAACAAGGAGAACAAATGAGGACAGGAGGCTGTATATAGAGAGAGAGATCACTCAATATGAGATCACTAAATAGAGGGGAAATCAACATGCCACACTGAAGTGGGAACTGGCTGCCTTGCTGGTGGCCGGTCGTAGCCCCTGTATTTTCTATTTTCTAGGGCGTTATAGCGGTTGCTTACCCAGCAGCAGCACCCGTTATTTCCGCCGAAACGTGCTCGTAGCGCCAACGTCCGAGCCAACCGCAGCCTCAGGCCGTCATCTCCGACATCCATCAAAGAAAGACACGACGGTTCTGACCTGCCGTGTTCGTCGTCCAACCCCACGGCGCAACCGTCTGCCCTCCCGCCCCAGCGACCCATTTCGCTCGCTGCATTTTTACACGGAGCCTGCATTTTACGCACATTGGTTTGCCGCGGGACCCGATTGCGCTTCTGTGCCGCCCGTCGCTCGGAGGCCACCCAAACCTGATCAGCGGCTTCATCGGCAATCCGGGAGACCGAAGAGGCATCTCGCCCTCCGCCCTTCCCCCTCGCCCCCCCCTCGCTTCGACGCGCGGACAAGCCACTTGCTCTACTCTTTTTCGAAAAGAAACACGCAGCCCGCGGGCTCTCCTTTCCCACCGCGCCGGCGCAATGCCGTCGATTCTCAGCGACACCGACAAGGAAACCGTGCGGCGGTTTGTGCCCAAGAGCAACAACAAGATCTTGGCCGTCGGCGTGGCTCGGCTCTACGTGGCGTACCCGAACCCGTCGAGATGGACGTACACGGGCCTGCAGGGCGCTGCGGTGCTCTGCGACGACCTGGTCGGCCACACGTTTTGGCTCAAACTGGTGGATGTATCGGTGCGCCTTCCCCCTCCCCCCCCCCCCCCCCTTTTTTTTTTCTCTCCTTCACCATCCTGTTTTTTTTCCCATTGTCATCTCAAGCTAACCAGACGGCAGCCGGGAAACCGCGGCGTGATATGGGACCAGGAGATCTACGACACGTGGAACTACAACCAGGACCGGACGTTTTTCCACTCGTTTGAGCTAGAGGACTGCCTGGCCGGGCTCTGCTTCGCCGACGAGAAGGAGGCCAAGCAGTTCAAAAAGAAGATGGACGAGCGCGAGAAGAGCGCGAGCAAGGAGACCAAGAAAACGCCGTTTGGCGGCGCCGCCGGCGGAGCGCAGAGCGGCGGCCACAAGCACTCGCTGCTGGGCGGCATCTTTGGCGGCCACCGGCACGCCTCGGCATCCACGCCGCCCGAGTCGCCGCGCAACGCTTCGCACGGCTACGGCAACGGCTTGCCGCCGCCGCCGCCGCCGCCACCGGCGCCGGCGTCGTCGTCCGAATTCGCCACGCTGGACGCCTTTGATCCCAGCTGGCGCGAGCACTTTGGCGACGACTTGCGGGCCAAGGGTCTGACGGACGACTTTATCCGCGAGAACCAGGACTTTATCGTCACGTTCCTGCAGGAGCAGCAGCAGGCCAATGGCGTCGCTGCTGCTCCGGCCGCCTCCTCTTCCTCCTCCTCCTCCTCCCGCCCCGCTGCTCCGCCGCCGCCGCCGCCGCCGCCGCCGCCGTCAACTTCTGCGCCGCCAACCTCTGCGCCCGGCATGCGTGCTCCGCCGCCGCCTCCGCCATCTGCTCCCGCGCCAGGCGGCAGCTCGCGGAGCCATGCGGACGCCGGAGCCTCGAAGCGGCCGGGCGGAGCGCCGCCGCCGCCGCCGGCCCCCCGGCGGTCTGGCAAGGCCGAAGCCGGACAGCCGGGCGACGCGCCCCGCGACGCGTCTCCGCCGCGGCCCCGGTTTGCCGTTCCTCCGCCGCTTCCGGATGCCGGCCGGTTTGCGCACGCGCAGGCTCCGCCGCCGCCCCGCGTCATGCCGGGCGTGCCCGGCCCGCCGCCGCCGCCGCGCCCGCCCAAGACAGCCGTCGAGGAGGGCGGCGATGCGGCGGCGGCGGCGGCGGGCGGGCACCGGTTCGGCGGCCAGCGGCCCGTTCCCCCCGTGCCGGCCAGCCGCGGTCCGCCGCCCGCGCTGCCGTCGCGCGAGCCGACCTCGCCTCTTCCGCCCGGCCCTCCGCCGCCCGCGCCGCCGCGCGTGCCTGTCTCGGCCGCGCCGCCGCTGCCGCCGCCGCAAAGCAGCCGCCCTGTGCCGGTGCCGCCGCCGCCGCCGGCCCGCAACGCCGCTCCCTCGCACGTCGCGCCGCCGCCGCCGCCGCCGCCGCTACCAAGCTCCAGTGCGCCGCCCGGCATCCCGCCGCCGCCTCCGCCGCCGCCACCGCCGCCGAGCATGGGCGCTGCGCCGCCGCCTCCGCCGCCTCCTCCTCCGCCTCCGAGCATGGCTGGCGCGCCGCCTCCACCACCGCCGCCGCCTCCTCCGCCAGGCAGCAGCGGAGCGCCCCCGCCGCCGGCGCCGCCGCCGCCACCGCCAGCCGGTGGAGGCCCGCCTTTGCCGGCCGTGAGCCAGGACAAGGCGGCGGTGCTGCAGAGCATCCAGATGGCCGGCGGCATCGCGTCGCTGCGCAAGGTCGACCGCAGCAAGATCCGCGACCGCAGCGAGGCCATGGTGGGAGGCGGGACCTCGGGCGGCGCCGCGGCCGCCCCCGCAGGCGCGGCTGGCGGAAACATGGCCGGCTCCCTCGCGCTTCAGGCGGCGCTGCAGAAACGCAAGAACAAAGTCAGCCAGAGCGGTATGTTGAGCCCCTTTTCCCCGTCCGCTATAGCGGTTCATGACTGACCCTGAGAGCAGATGATGAAAACGACGACGACGACGACTGGTGATGAGAGGAGGTTGGGGGTGCCCTGAAAATTGGATACGCCTTGTCCCCCTCCCCCCCCCTTCCCTTCTCCGCTTGAAAGAAAGATACAGCAAGAAGGGGCGTAGAGGGGTAGATACCATCGGGACAGGGGGGGCATGATAGAGCCACGGTTACGGAAAAGACGCCGTAGGATCGGCGGCTGTCTGAATATGTATTACCAACAGACACACAGAATAGACATTCACAGCGTTCAGGCGAGGCGAGGCGAGGCGAGGCGAGGCGGCTGATCCTTACGTAATGCAAAGCAACATTTTCAGCTTCAAGTTCGATTTAGAACTGTCTGCAGACAGACCACCTGTCCGCGGCAGACACGGTTCTTGTCATGCCGTCTTTTGCGTGTCTCTAGGCGACCTCGGGCCTCTTCAGCGCGCCATGCTTGTTCCGCGCGCCTTTGCCCTGCGCAGGGCCTTTCCGGCGCACATCTCCGGACTGCGCCGTGTTTCGCAGCAGGCGGCGGCGGCGGCGGCGGCGGCGGCGGCGGCAGCAGCAGCGACGGCAGCGACAACGATGCAGCGCCGAAAGGGAGGCGGCGACAGGATGCAGCCTCGCTCGGCCGCGGCGGATTTTGGGCAGGCCATGATGACGGTGGCGGCGATGAACCCTCCTCCGGCCGCGACGGAGACGGACGGCCCCGTGGTGGTGCCGATTGCCATGCCGCCGCCGGCGGACTACTACACCGACATGGGCGCCGACGTGGTGTCGCCGGTGCACCGCGGCAGCCTCAAGACGCTGCCGCTGGCCGTGGGCGCGGCCGGCGGCGGCGGTGGTGGCGGCGGGCGCGACCCCAAAGACCTGCGGGCCTTTGTCGGGCGGCAGCACGTGATCCACCCGTGGCACATGCAGTACCTGGAAATGTCGCTGGCGGTTCCGGCGGTTTCGGCGGCGGCGGAGCCGTTTCTGCGGCCGGACAAGCACAACATCCACTGCCTGGCCGAGGTGATGCGGCGGCGCTACGCGGCCAAGCACCGCAGCGAGCCGCTCTGGTGGTTTGTCATTCTGCACATGTTCCCGGACCTGCCGCGCAGCATCGTGGTGCGCCGCAAGACGCAGCGCCGCGTGCAGCGTGCCTTCCGCGAGGCGCTGGCGCGGCAGGGCTACGACGCCGCCGGGCGGCCGCTGCGCGGAAGCGGCGGCGGCGGCGGCGGCAACAGCAACGAAAAAATCCCCGTCAAAACACGCCCCCTGTACGGATCGCTCAAACTCGAGGGCGGCGTGCGGCGGCAGCTGAAACGGGACTACGCCGAGCTGGTGGCGTCGCTGGAGCGCGTCGTCGTCGCGCTGGAGAAAGCCCTGGACGGGCCGCGCGGAGTTGGAGGAGGAGGAGGAGGAGGAGGAGGAGGAGGAGAAGGAAGAAGAGAAGGAGGAAGAGGACGAGGAGCAGCGCCGGCACGGCCGGGCTCCGGAAGCTCCGGCGGGCCGGCGAGGAGCGACCGGCCGCGCGGACGCACAGAGAACGGCAGCGACTTCTCCTGGGCGACATTGCTCAAGACCTCTGCTTGAACACACACCCACAGTGTATTTGTACAATGTAGAATGTAGCGTATCATCTTCCTTTCCTCCCTGCTGAGGCTCCGAAAGCGGTGAAGTGCCGGTTCTGCCGCTTAGGGGGAATAGTGGAGCCGTTGCGCCAGCTATCACGCTCCAACGCAGCATCAACAACCTCTCAACTCACAGACCACAGAGCAGACGCCCTGCCGCCCCAGCCTGCCCCCCCCTCCATCTGTCACGATGCTCGTGTCCCTCACTGTCGGAAAGGTGGACGCCGGCGTCACGGTGCTGCTGACGCAAGACAAGCGCCTGGTACGCTCGTTGTGTTCTTTGATATTTGATCTTTTGATCTCTTTTTGATTTTCATCTCCGGTTCTTCTGTCCTCTTTTCTGACCCCGTCCTTTTCCCCCCCCAGATTGAGTTCCCCTCCATCCTGCTGCCGCCCAGCATCTCGTCAGGCTCGATTGTCGACATCACGGTGGCACGCAACCACGCGTCGGAGCAGGCAGCGGACGCGAGCTTTGTGGCGCTGCAGACGCGCATCTACGAGACCTTTGGCGTGGCGGCGCCGGCGGCGCCGGTGCTGCGCTGCCGCAACGCGACGCAGACGAGCGTGGTGCTGGAGTGGGACCCGATCGAGCTGGCGACGGCGGACCTGATCAGCCTGGTGCTGTACCGCAACGGCCAGAAGGCGGGCCCGATCCCGCGGCCGCTGGCGATGCACTCGACCAAGATCTCGGGCCTCGCCGTCGACACCGAGTACGCCTTCCACCTGGTGCTGCGCACGAGCGCCGGCACGCTGACCAGCGACCGCGTCGTCGTGCGCACGCACAAGATGACCGACCTCAGCGGCATCACCATTTCCACCGGCATCATGCCCGCCGCCGTGCGCGAGCGCCTCGCCGCCGCCGTCGAGCGCATCGGCGCCAAAATGGTCCCCGATCCCAGCGCCGTCCGCATCGACACCACCCACTTTGTCACCACCGAGGGCCGCGGCCTCGCCTGGGAAAAGGCCGTCGAGCTCAACATCCCCGTCGTCCGCCCCGAATGGGTCGAGGCCTGCGAGCGCATGGGCCGCATCCTCGGCGTCACAAAGTTTTATCTCGACGCCGTCCGCGGGCCCAACGACCACGACATGGTCCCGCAGCCGCCGCCGCCACAGCCACAGCATCAGCAACACCAGCAGCAGCAGCACCAGCAGCACCAGCAGCAGCAGCAGCAGCACCAACAGAAGCAGCAGCCGCCGCCGCCCAACGCCGACAAAGACCTGCCCTCCGCGCCCGCCGCCGCCTCGTCCTCCTCCACCCCTCCGGCCGCCGCTGCTGATTCCCAGCAGCCGTCTGCCTCGGCGACGCCGCCATCACCACCACCCACAGACACACAGGCAGAGGCCAGCACGGCGCTCTCGGGAGAGAAGGGAGCTGCCCACCCCGGCGAGGACCGCCAGCGCGAGCAGAAGCTGGCGCTGCGGCAGCAGCAGCCGGAGCACGACAGTGACCCGCTGGGCCGCAACGGAGACGCGCGCGGGGGCGCTCGCAAAGCGTCGCCGCAGGGCGACGGCAACTCCTTTCAGGACGTGGATCTGTAAGGAGAGAGATAGTGTGAGACGGGCGGGTGGGCGATCTACGCGCAGGGATGGGATCAGCCATTGTGTACTCTTTAGTGATTCAGTTCCATCTGGTGCATCTACGTGCTGTTATTATCCATATGCTATCTACGTGCCGTCATCATCGCTTGTGCCGTGGAGAAACACCTCTGGCTCTCATGCGTTTGTCGCCTATACAGATCCAACAACAAAAGAGAGCCGGTCCTACCAACGCCGTCGTATGGGCAAAAGCTGCCGCTTCCCGGGGGGCCGAGACGAAAACACAGAAACGTCGGAGCAAGACCAACCCAGAGAAAGCCGTCCGGATGGCGGGGGAAAAGTATATAGCCCTGGCGCCTCCCGCCCAAACAGTATGTCAAGTATGGAGAATATTCGCGAGAGTCCGCGTCTCCCTTTTTTTCTCCCAACGCAGGTCCTCTACATCCGCCGGTTGTTTGTCTTCTTTTTGATAAACGGGTCCACGGGTGCCTTTTTCTTGGGCAGGCGTATGGGCGGCTGCAGGCGTCAGCAAGACAGCCAGAAGGAGCAGGCTTGAGAGAAAAAGTACTCACCCGGGCAGGCGGCGGCGGCGGCGGCGGGTTCTTTATCCCGAGCACCTCCATGGCTGACGGATCGGTCGGACGCCTCGATGGCTTGGGAGGGAGTGAGTGCTGTTCGGTGGAAGGCTGCGCTGTTAGCAGAGGACGAAGGACGAAGGACGAAGGACGAAATCGGACGAAATCGAAAGACGAGACGAAGTCGAAGACGAAAAAAAAAGAAAGAAAGAAAGAAAAAAGAAAGAAGTAAGAAAGAAAGAAAAAAGAAAGAAAGAAAAAAGAAAGAAAAAAAGAAAAAAGAAAACAGACAGCAAAGAAAAAAAACTCACCCGCTTGTTCGAGAGCACGTCGCCGCCGTCAAGCGGCCGCTTCTTCGGCACGGGCCCGGCCGCCATCCCGGCCGAGCTGTGCACCACGGGCCGCTCAGTCGACCGTGGCCCCGCGGGCAGGGCCTCGCCGCGCTCGTTGATGCCGCCAATGCCTACGTCCGCCGTGATCGGCCGGCCCGGCCGGTCCAGGGCCGTGTAGGTGGTCGGCTGCGGCTGCGGCGGCGGCCGCTGCTGCTGCTGCTGCTGCTGCTGCTGCTGCCTACGAGGATGGGAGGGGAGTGCCGCCGCCGGCGAGGTCGCTGGAGGCGGCGAGTAGGCATCGTCGTCCCCGTCGAGGTCCATGCGATCGCCGCCGCCGCCGCCGGCAGAGGCCGATGTTGGCACGCTCTGCCCGCTGGACCGTCTACTCGGCGACAGCTTGCCGGACGGCCGGGCCTGGTTACTATGGGCGCCGCGCTTATTGGCGTTGCCCCCACGGCCCCCATTTCCGCCGTTGCTGCCGCTGCCGCCGTTGCTGCCGTTACCCCCTCTTTCCTTTTCACTACCATGGTCGGCACGCCGGGCGACAACACTGCCGGTGTCCCTGGACGGCCCGGACGACACCTGCGACCCGCTCCGCAACATGGCCAGGATGTTGCCGCTCGTGTAGCGCTCGCGCCGCTTGGCGTCCTCAATCAGCTCCCGCCAGAACTCGCCCTGCCGCAGCGCGCGCGAGTCGCCCAGAATCCACAGCGACGACCGCGCCCGCGTCAGGCCCACGTTCATACGCCGAATGTCCGTCATGAAGCCGATGCCGCCCGTCGGGCTGGCCCGCACGCACGAGAAGATGATGATCTCGCACTCGCGGCCCTGGAAGGCGTCTGTCGTGTTGAACTCGATCTCGCTTGTAATGTCTTCGCCGAACTGGCTCGTGAACCGCTGCCGCAGCGCGTACAGCTGCGCCTTGTACGGCGTGATGATGCCAATCTTGCTCGACTGCCCGTTGCCGTTGCCGTTGCCGTTGCTGCTGCTGTTGCTGCTGTCATCGTCGCTGCCTCCGCTGCCGCCGCCGCCGCCGCCGCCGCCAAAATCGGCCTTGAAGCGCAGGTACAGCTGTATGGCCACCCGCACCTCGTTCTCGTTGACCAGCGACTGGCCCTTGTGGCCGCGCTCCTGCACACCCTCCACATCAAAGAAGCGGTACGGCCCCAGCAGAGGGCTGCGGTGCCACGGCTGCAGCCGCAGCTGCGCCATGTCGCCGCCATCCACCAGGCGGCTTTCGTAGAATTGCTTGCTCGGGAAGAGGCTGATCTCGGGGTGCATGCGGTACTGCGTGTCCAGCAGGTGCACGTCCTTGGGCCGGTTGCGCTGCATGCGCACAAACAGCGACTGGTCGTAGCCGTACCGCGCCGCCGACTGCGACAGCACCGTCGGCGGCAGCTGCTTCGGGTCGCCCACCAGGATGCACTTGGCGCAGCCGTACTTGAGCGGGATCAGCGCGCTCAGCTCCACACACTGCGCCGCCTCGTCGATAATCACCGTCTCAAACTCCACGTTGAGGTTCTTGAACAGCTCGTGCCCGCTGCCGCTCAGCGTCGCGCACAGCACGTGCGCCTCGTTGAGGATCCGCTGCTGGATCTGCCGCCGCTTGATCTCCGCCTCCCGCGCATACGTGTTGCCGCTCTCCTTGTCGCGCTCAATCTGCGCCCCGATCCGCCGCTGCTCCGACCGCAGCGTGTCGTAATCGCGCTGCAGCCGGTTCGTCAGCTCGCGGTCCTCCGTGCTGCGGGCCACCTCGAGCGCCGGCGCCAGCTCCTGCAGCTTGCCCTTGATCTCCCCCGCCCGCCGGTGCATCTTTTCCCGGTCCGACACGTCCGCCTCCTTGCCGTCTGCGCCGCCCGCCTTGTCACTGCTGCTACCCGCGCTGCTGGTCTGCCGCTTGATCTCCGCCGTCACCATCTCGTCCAGCGTGACATCTCTGACGGCCGTGTTGATCACGTCTGTGCGTCCCAGCCGGATCACGTTGATCTTCCGCGCCACTCCCGTCGTTTCCTTGACACCCTGCTTCAGCCGCAGGACCAGCTCGTCCACGGCCGCGTTGCTGGGCGCGCAGATCAGGAGCTTCTTGACTGTGCTGTCACCACCACCACCACCACCGCCAACACCACCGCCGCCTTGCCCCGGACGGCTGATAGCCACCGCGGCAGAGGTGGACTTGATCGTCCCCGTCAGCAGGGCCCCCACCATGGCCACAATCGTCTTCGTCTTGCCCGTGCCGGGCGGCCCCTGCACCAGCGTGAAGCCGTCGTTCTCCTTCGCATTCAGGATCGCCACCGCCTGCCCGCGGTTGAGGCCGTAGTTGCGCTCCACCGCCGCCACCGCCTGGTCGCCAAACGAGAGCATCGGCGACGGCGTGGCCTCGAGCACCTCCTCCATAAGGTCATAGTACTGAAGGCTCTCCAGCGCCGCAAACTCGCGCTCAATCGTCGTCATGTTGGTGATCTTGACCACCCGGAACTCGGCCGCCGGCAGCAGCACCGGCAGGATCTGGTTCTTGCGGCTGCTCAGCCGGTACGTCACCTCGAGGTTCTCCCGCTTAAACGTTGTCTTCCAGACCCGCGCAAGACAGTGCGGCTCGGCCCGGCCCGTCAGCGGGTCCTGCGCCTTGGACAGCAGCACAATGTCCCCCTCGCCCACAATGCGCTCCCGGCTGGCCGTCACCGGCATCACCGTCGTCACCTCGAGGAAGTTGTCCACCGACATGCGCGTCACCACCTTGATGCCAAACGCCTTGGACGTCGTCTCGTTCTTGTCCGTCACAAACGACCGCCACGCCTCGTTGATGAGCAGCGGGAAAAACGTCTTCTTGTAGTCCGCCGGCGACACGTACGAATCCGCCACCGCCTCGCACAGGTAGCCGTTGGGCGGGTCGTTGCCCTCGTGGAAAATGTCCCACTCCAGGATGGCCTGGTGCAGCTTCTCCATCGGCGGGATGATGCGCGCCCGCATATCCTTGGCCGACCGCTGCAGCTTGATCTTCTTCACCGGCGCGCGCTGCATCATCTTTTGCATCGCCAGCTGCTTCCGCCGCTCCGTCTCGCTCACGCGCTGCTCGCCCAGCTTGCTGCGCTGCATGAGCGCGTTGGCCCCGTCGCGCTCGTCGTCATCGTCGTCGTCGTCGTCGTCATGGCCGGCCTCGTCGTCCGACGCGCTGTCCACCATGATCTCGCTCTTGAGTCCCGCTCGGAGGGCCTGTGCCTTGGCAATGGCCTCGGCCTTGTGCTTCTCCATCTCCGCCTTGTCGCGGGCCCGAGACTCGCGGATGGCATTGCGCTGTGCGATGAGCGCCTTTCCAGAGAGCTCCGTCTTTTTCGCCGCATGGGCCGCCTGGACCTTGAGGGAGTCCAGCAGACCCTTACTTCTCTCGAGACCAGGCGTCAGCTGGGCTGCCGCGTCCGAGCTGCTGAGCAGAGGTAATCTGGGCATGGCTTTCGGCGGCGGCGTAGAGGCCGCCGCACGGGACCATGCCTCGAGCGAGGTCTGCTGCTTGTTCTTTTTCGCGGCCGTCTTGGCGAGGCTGGCCGTGGAGCTGGAGCGGCTGCCTGCCGAGGCAATCGAGATGATCTCGACATCATTGTCATCGTCGTCGCCGCCGTCGCCAATCGCCTTCATGAGCTCGGCACGCTGTGTGGCATCCATGTTGCTGTTGACCTTGAACTTGTTGCGAAACTGCGGATGGGGCGTGTACGTGCTGCGGATCGACTCGACAAACTTGTCGGGGAAGTTCATGTCAAACGCCTTGAACCGGTTGAACAGCTTGACCAAGATGCGGACAATGATGCCCACCAGGTACACATCTCGCAGCTGGATCATCTCAAAGAAGCCCATGGAGTACCGGCGAGGCACGTCCAGCACATCCTGCATGGTGGCCTTTTTGCTGCTGCTGCCAGTCGTCGCCACGGAAGCATCAGCGGAAGCTGCTTCTTTCGAAGCAGCAGCAGCACCGGCGGCCGGTTCGGCAAGCGGTGGCTCCGCGGACGCTTCAAGGGCCGAGGCAACCAGGCCATCCTGTGCCATGAGCTGCTCGGCAAACTCCATGACATCACGGCAGTAGTTTTCCATGACGGCCTTTTCAAAGTCATTGTTCCACGCCCGCGCACGCAAGAAGCTATGGTCGACAAACTGCCACTCCATGGTCCACCAGCGCTTGACAGCCTTTTGCTCGTCGGCTGTCAGTGTTCGCGACCGGAGCAGGCCCGTCGCCGGGTCGCACAAGCCGTTCAAGATATCCTTGCTGCACCGGTAGATATGGCGCATGGGTTCAAAGGGCGACGCGGCCAGGCGGACGTTGCTGCTGTCCTCGCCGCTGCCGGTCAGGTTGTCGATCGAGTCGGCAAAGGCGGTCAGAAAGAGCACAGGAAACTCCGACACCATCTTGGCGACAGCCTCGGACCGGGCATCCTCGTCCACCACGGCGCCAATGAGCAGGTAGCCGGCCTCCCGGATCGACTCCTCTGCGTGGATCAGGGTGGCCACCACAGCGTTGAGGGTACGGCTCTGCACGTCGGAGCAGAGGGCCTTTAGGTCGGCGCGGGGAAACTCGCCGACGCGCTCAATGGTGCCGGCAATGGCTTCTGCCGCGGGCTCCAGCTCGCTGTTGAAGCGCCGCTTGGCCGCATCGTCCACCTGGGCCTGGCGCTTCTTGGGGGAGAAGCGCTGGACGCCGCGCAGGGACAGCGTGGCCCCGAGGACAATGTGCTGCAGATCGCGGTTGGCCGGGGTCAGAGCCGGGCGGAAGCCATTCCACAGCTGGGCGGAGCGGCGCTCGGAGCCCTGGGGCAGGCGGGCGTTCTGCTGCAGGGCCTTCCACTCGTCGTGGATGGCGCGGGTATCGAGGGAGAGCGCAGACTCGACAACGCGCAGGGCGGCGTGCGACAGGCCAATATTGTATCGGTCACGCGGGTGCAGGTTGATGGAGCGCACAATGTAGTCCTGGTACTTGACGGCGCTGTTGATGACGGTGTTGACAAAGAGCGTGCTCTCGGCCGTGAGGCGGTAGCGCGTGTCGAGGAAGCCGTCGAGGGTCAGCTGCAGGGCGGTCAGACCGGAGACGATGCAGGTGGAGTAGCCCTCGCGGGTGGCGGTGACGACGGAGTCGGCCGAGTTGTTGAGGAAGACGGACAGCAGGTAGTCGCACACGTCGGCGCGCTGGTTGCGGTTGAGCGACTGCATGAGCGAGCGCACAAAGGCCACGAGGAGCGGCACGCGGTTGCGGGGGCCGGCGCTGTCGGGCAGCAGCTGCATGGCGTCCTCAAAGGAGGCGGCCAGGAAGGGCCCAAAGGCCGGGCTGCGGCAGACAAACATGGGCAGCTGGGGCGGGTTCATCAGCGAGAGCGCGTCCCAAAAGGCCTTGGCCGACTTGTCCATGAGCGCGCACAGGGCGCGCAGGACCAGGGCCAGGACGTGGGGGGCGCTGCGGTCGAGGTGCTGGACGGCCAGCTGGTAGACATCGAGGGGGATCTGCATGCCGCGCAGGCAGTGCAGGACGAGGTCCTCGCCCATGGCGTCGAGCAGCAGCATGAAGCCGTTCCAGAACAGCTGGATGGCGGCATCCTCGGCGTCGGGCTTGCTGACCTGGTCGATGGCGTCGGCCAGGTGGTCGCTGACGGCCCATTCGAACTGCTCGGGCGTCAGGGACTGGGGCGGCTGGCGCTCCCAGGCGGTGCGGGCGAACTTGTTGCGCAGGGGGTCGGGCTGGAACAAGAAGACGGTCATGGTGGGGATGACGGCCGAGGCGATCTTGAGGGGCTTCTTCTCCTGTGTTTTCTGGAAGACGTAGTTGAACAGCTGGCGGTTCTCGGGCAGGCTGAGGTACTCAACGCAGCAGAGGGCTTCGTAAAAGGCGAGGACGGCGGTGGCGTCGTAGCCGATCAGCTTGGACGAGGTCATGGGCCCATGGGTCTCGAGGATTTGGACGGCGCGCCGGAGGCCGCGGTCTATGCGGGCGGTGTCGTACTCGTGCAGCCGGCCTTCCATGATGTTGGTGGTTTCCTCGTCGAATTCCCTTTGCCAAGTTAGTTTCGTTTCGCGTATGAATGTACGATATCCCACAACCTCCCCCCTCCCACGTTTCCACGTCCCCCTCCCACGTTTCCACGTCCCCCTCCCACGTTTCCACGTCCCCCTCCCGATGGAGCCTCCCCCCCCCCCCATAAAACTTACTTGAGCAAGCGGCTCCGCAGCGGCTTCCGGCCCATGTGCCAGGCTCGGACGCAGTCATCGCACTTGACGAGGAAGGACTCGGTGCGCTGGATCCAGTCGGGCAGCCAACGGTCGGCCTGGTCGCGGCTGATGCCGAGGATGAGCGAGGCCCACGAGGTGAGCTGCAGGCGGTGGTGGCCGTCCTGAAGGCGCTTCTTCTTCTCCTCGGCCGAGACGGTGGAGGAGGCGGCCGGGTCGTCGTAGTCTTCCTGGTCGTCGTCGTTCACACGGGGGCAGAAGAGGTGGACGTCGGGCGGGATGCGCTCCAGCTCCTGGTGGGAGCTGATAATCTCCTCGTACACCTCCTGCGGCGTCTTCATGCTGCCGGATCCGAGCGACGGAGGAAAAAGGACGAGACGAGGGCTGTTGTCGAGCCGGGCCAACGGCAGAGACGCGAGAGACGCGAGAGAGAAGAGGCAGAGGCAGTCGATCTCGGGGCTTGCAGAGACGTCATGTGGAGACGAACAGGAGCTGACAGCCGCTCGCCCGGGGCATGTCGAGGGGGCGGCGGGAGCAATGGGCACGCGTTATATGGGCGACGAGAGACGAGGTGCAAAGAGAACGCCCCAGGGGCAAAAGCAGCAGCTGGTAGAAGAGTGAAGCTGGGCAAACAGGAAAAAAAAGAAAAAAAGCCGGCAGAGGCTAGCGCGCCGAGGGCCACGCTGCTGAGGGCCAACAAAGGCAGCAAGTGACGCACAACAGGCCCAACAGGGACATCAGTTAACGCCGTTGGACGGACACGGGGCGGGTTGAGGCGGCCAGGGAGAGGCATCCAGAGCTCTAGACAGGCAGATGAACAGGAAGAAAAAAAAAAGAGCCGTCGTCGGAAAGCGTACGAGTAGTCCCTTCTGTATGGGGCAGTTAATACGCACCTTCCCCACACCGAAAGTCCTCAGGCCAGATACGGGAGTACGGAGTACGCGCGCTGAGACGCGTTTTCAGGAGTTAAATGGGCGGGTGGCACGTGACGTGCTTCCGCGTATGTATTCATGCAAGGGGCGAAAGCTGCCAAACCCGCATGCAGGTCCATTCACCAACACCCGTACCCAGCAGGATATCGGCAAAGCTGTGGCTCCATCACATTGAAAATCTGTTTATACCCTGTGGCTCCATCACATTGAAAATCTGTTTATACCAACCGGTCGCATACATCTACTTGTACAAGTTTGGAAGATCTCGACGCTATAAAACCACCGCCACTCCAGCATCCCCCTTTTTATCCGTCATAGATGCGATCGATCGACTTCTGGGGCGGCAGAATGGTGTACCTGAGCTCTGGAGAGGACTGGTATAGGATAGTGGCTGTACTTTCTGGCCGTTATTGGAAGTATCTTGACCCAGAGGAAAGCTGTGTGTATTTGGAGCCTCCAACGCTCACATTAGAATGGAGTGATTACTTGGAAGCAACGGGGGAAGTGAGCTTTACGCGTTTTACGAGACTATACAACGAGGCGAGGGAAAAGAACGGAAATCAGGAAAAGAACGGAAATCAGAAACAACGGATTGAGCCGCCGCCGTTGCCGTTGAAAGAAAAGGAAGAAGCGGCGGCGTCGACCACGGCCGCGTCGTCACTTCCCCGAGAGTTTTATGTGGAGCGTCTATGGGTAGATGCTAACCGGGCGATCAAGGCCTACTTTGATTACTGCAACGTTGAGCAGGAGGTGCGTTGGTACATTTGCGTCACTGTGTCGCCGGCGTTATTGGATCTCTATGAACCCCCCGATGCCCCCATCCGAGACTGGCTGAAAGTGCTCAAAGCAAGATTTGGGGATTACGAGAAGGAATCGTCCCAGCTTGCAACAATCCGGATCCGACGCAAACGGCGCCGCCGCGGCAGATCGAATTCGAGGAAGTGAGCTTCAGAGGGGTAATAGATATATACATGGATATATACATGGATAGATGACAGTCTAGATGTTTGTATTTACAAGTCAAAGCAGTTGTGAGAGATGCTGTAGCGAGATTAGGTGAGAGATGCTGTAGCGAGACTAGAACAGCCAGGCAATGTAGCGGCGGTAGAAGCGGGCGAGCGGGGAGCGGACGGTGTGCTTCTGGAGGTCGTCGGCGGCGGCGGAGGCGGCAGCGGCGGCGGCCAAGGCGGCCTCGTGCTGGGCGACCTCGTCGAGGCCGGAGAAGAGGTCGGCGTCGGCGGCGGCGACCCAGCGGGTGCGGCGGGCCAGCTTGTAGCCGGCGAAGCAGGCGGCGAAGACGGGCAGGGCAATGTAGCCGACGATAAAGTTCTTGTAGTCGAAGCGGGAGTGGGTGGCCGGGTTGTAGACGAAGACGGCAAAGTTCTTGGTGAGGACGATGAGGACGCAGAAGACGAGGGCGGCCCAGGAGCCGGACGGGCCGAGGGGCGCGGTGTAGGGCAGGGCGGCGGGCGGCAGGCGCTGGGCGCGGCGGGCGGCGACGAAGCGGATGTGGCTGAGCAGGATGCAGATCCAGACGAGCAGGCCAAAGACGGTGATGCAGTTGACAAAGTAGGTGAAGACGGTGCGGGCGTCGCTGGTCACGTTCATAAAGGCCAGCAGGGCGACGGCGGCGGAGACGGCCAGGGCGGGCAGGGGCACGCGGCGGCGGTCGGTGAGGGCGAGGCAGGCGGGGGCGTGGCCGGCGCGGGCGAGGCCGTAGAGGGTGCGGCTGGCAATGTAGAGGTCAGAGGCGGCGGCGGAAAAGACAAAGACGAGGATGCAGGCGTTGAGCAGGGCGGGCAGGACGGGGATGCCGGCGAGCAGGATGGCGACGACAAAGGGCGAGGCGGCAGCCGAGGTGGCCTGCTTGGCGGCAAAGGCGAGGCGCGGGCTGTCGGCGGGGACGATGAGGCCGAGGAGGAAGACGCAGACGACGTAGAAGCAGCAGATGCGCCAGAAGACGAGGCGGGCGGCGCGCGGGATGGTGCGGCGCGGGTTCTGGGCCTCGCCGACGGTGACGCCGACGAACTCGGTGCTGAGGTAGGCAAAGGTGGCACCGCCCATGGTGTTCCAGCAGGCGAGGAAGCGGCCGAGGGCGCCGGGGTGGCCGCGGAAGGCGGCAAAGGCGCCGGGGTGGTGCCAGTAGCGGAAGCCCTTGGCGTCGTGGTCCGGGCCGCCGCCGCAGGCCAGCACCAGCGACAGCAGCACGACGCCGCACAGCACGGCGACCTTGACGGACGAGAGCCAGAACTCGAGCTCGCCAAAGACGCGCACGCCCAGGTAGTTGACGGCGACGATGACGACGAGGAAGACGGCGATGAAGACGCCCGGGTTGACGCGGTCGCGGTCGACCCAGTACTGCAGCACCAGCGCCAGCGCCGTCAGCTGGTTGGGCGTCGAGATGGCGTACTTGAGCCAGTACGTCCAGCCCAGCGCAAAGCCCAGCGCCGGGTCGACAAAGCGCGAGGCGTAGCCGGTGAAGCCCTCGGGCACGGGCAGGTAGGCGCCCATCTCGCACAGCGCCGTCAGCATCAGCCACACCACCACGCCCACCGTCGTGTAGGCGATGAGCAGCGACGCCGGGCCGCCCGTGGCCAGCGCCGAGCCCGTGCCGATGATGAGCCCGGACCCGAGCGCGCCGCCCAGCGCGATCATGGTCGTGTGCCGCGAGCGCAGGCCGCGGTGCAGCGCCGTGCCCGCCTCCGCCTCGACGTCGGCCTTTTCGGCGGCGGCGGCAGCGGCGGACGGCGCCGCCGCCGTCGCTTGCGCCTCTTTGGCAGGCAGGATAGCGTCCATGCTGGCTGTGGTTGGCAGTGTGAAAGTTGGGGGGGGGGGGCCGTCACGCTGCCCTCAATGTCGCATCGCGTCTTATAACGAGGCTGTCACTGAGCCTTATCGCGTAGCATCGCAGACCGCCAGTCTGCAGCAGTCCTTATCTGGCCAGCGCACAGGACCGGAAGGAACCTGCCGCGTGCTAGCAGGACCGGAAGAAGCCTGCCGCGTGCTAGTGCAGCCTCTTCCGTGGTCGTGGCCCGGACTTCGCCTGCGCGCACACACACACACATTTCCCCATCCCCATCATCATGCCGCTCGAGCTCGGCGCCGCAGATTATGTCTCCCCTCAGGGCGTCCAGCTCTACAGCCCGTCGTGGAGGTGAGCAGAGCTCGCCGTCTCCTCCTTTCTTCCCCCCCCTCCGTGACCGGTGCTGACAAGCGGCAGCTATGCACCCACGGGCACCTGGTCCATGGCCAGCAAGCGTGGCAACACGCTGTATATTTCTGGTGAGATGACGGGGATCCAAAGCCGGCCACGCAATCGGCAGCCGCTGACCTCTAGGGCTGCGCGGCATCTGCCCCGACACCTCGCAGCTGGTGCCGATAGCAGCCGCTCTGGCGGTGCCCGGCAGCCCGCGCGAGGCGCCTGCCTATGCGCGCGTGCTCCAGAGTGAGGATTCCGGGGAAAAAGGGATAGAAAAGAATGGAAGAATGAAAGAAGAATGAAAGAAGAAAGAAGAAGAAGAAGAAAGAAAAAAGAAGAAGAAGAAAGAAGAAAGACTACAAAACTGACGCCCAGTCTTCCAAAACATGCAGCAGATTGCCGAGGCCGCCGGCGCCACCCTGGGCGACTGCCTGCGCCTGGTCGTGTAAGTGCCGCTCGCCTTTGCCCGTGCGGACGCGGCCGGCTCACCGTCGCCAGCTACACCACCGACATGGCCCAGTACCGGCCGCTGGTGAACGAGGCGCAGAAGGAAATGTGGGGCTCGATCCCCTTTCCGCCGCGCTCCATTGTCGAGGTGGCGCGGCTGAACCAGGTGAGCCGTGCTTGCCGGCTGCGATGCCACACACCCGCCACGCCGGCCGGGCCTTTGCCGCTGCTGCTGACAAGACGCGCCGGCTATGCCATAGGACGACATTGTCGAGGTGGAGAGCACCTTTGCCGTGCCGGCCTGACGAGGCTGCCCCCCGAGCGGCGGACCCACCCGGCGATGGCCGGCTTTGACCGGCGGTTTTTGCATGCGTGTACTTACTACATCATCTACACATTGTATCTTGCAGAGTGCGATATGCTCTTGTGTAGTCCAGAAAGTGCCATTGCCTCGCTGCGTCTGCGGCGCCCTGTTCTACGACTGCTCTCTCGTGTGGGCACGATGGAGTCCCGTCCCCCGGACCTCGAACGGGGCCCGGGCCGGGCGCCTCCGCCGGGCCGGCGCCTCTCGGCCGCGGCCGCCTACCTGCGCCGGGACGTCTGCTGCCGCCACGCCGACATCGTCCTCATCGTCTGTAGCTACATTGCTGGTCTGTGTGACAGCGGCACCTTTAACGCCTGGAGCTGCTTTGTGAGCATGCAGACGGGTGAGTCGTCCTCTGAATTCTGCTTCGCTGCTGCTTCGCTGTTTGCTTCTGCTCCGCTGTCTGCTTCTGCTCCGCTGTCTGCTTCTGCTTTGCTGTTTGCTTCTGCTTTGCTGTCCGCTTCCCCTCTCACACACCCACCAGGCAACACCATCTTCCTCGGCCTCGGTGCCGCCGGCCTGCCCGCCGCCAAGCCCTACGGCTGGCTGCGCTCGCTCGTTGCCATTGCCGCCTTTCTGCTGGGCTGCGCCGCGTTTGCCTGCACGCGCCACGCCCGCCCGCGCAGCCGCGCCGTGCTGGCCGCCTCCTTTGCCGTCCAGGCCGTCTTTTTGACCGTGGCCGCGGCCGTTGTGCGCGCCGGCGTCGTGCCGTACGCAGACGGCCGGGCCGGCTCCGGCTCCGGCTCCGGCTCCGGATCCGGCGCCGCCGCCGACGCCGACGCCGACGCCGCCGTGACGTCGTTCCTGCCGCTGCTGCCCATTGCGCTGCTGGCCTTCCAGGGCGGCGGCCAGGTCTGGACCGGCGAGGTGCTCGGCTTCCGCGAGATCCCCACCACCGTCCTGACCAGCATCTACTTTGGCCTCGCCGCCGAGCCGCGCGCCCTCTGGGACTGGCGCGGCGGCCTGCGCGCCCACGCCAAGCGCAGCCGCCGGCTTGCCGCCGCCGCCGCCCTGCTGCTCGGCGCCATCTCTGCCGGCTGGCTCTCGCGCAGCCGCGCCCGCGCCGGCGGCGGCATTCCCGCCGTCTTCTTTGTCGCCGCCGGCCTCAAGTACGCCATTGCGCTGGCCTGGCTGGCCTGGCCCGCCGAGGCCGCGAGCGTGACAGAGGATAAAGGCCCACATGCACAAGGGTCAACTAGCATAGAAAGGACAGCATAGAAAGGACGGCGTTGAAGGACACAGCATGAAAAGGACACAGAATCAAATTCGGGATAGAAAGGATCACATGAAAAAGGAGCAACAAGGCCACACTAGAAGATCACAGCATAAAAACAGCTACACCCCCCCCCCGTCCGTCATCCAGTTCCCGAAAAAGTGGTCGACCGCCAGAAACGAAGGCAGGCCGAGTCCCGCGTCCAAGTCCGCGCCGCCGCCGCCGCCGCTGCCGCCGCCGCCGCCGAAGCCGTCCAACCCGGCCGGAACCAGGGCCTCCGCCGCCCAGCCGCCGCCGGCCCCGCCCGGGTCCGCCGCCGCCCCGGCCCGACCGCCGCCCCAAAAGGCCTCGAGGGCTCCTTCGGGCGCCGGCACCGCCACACCCAGTGGCACCGGCCTCATCCCCAGGCCTTGCTGCGGAAGTTGCTGCTGCGGGTGGTGGTGGTGGTGGTGGTGGTGTTGCTGCTGCTGCTGCTGCTGCTGCTGCTGCTGCTGCTGCTGCTGCTGCTGCTCGGGCCGCGCTGCTACTGCTGCTGCTGGGTCCTGCCGGCCCAGACCCTGCCGCATCCGCGCCAGCGCCACCTGCATGACGGCCGGCAGATCGTCCGAGAAGCGCCGGTAGTGCGTGCAGACGTCGGCCAGCACCTGGAACACGGCCTCGCGCACCGTCTGCGGCGCCTGGTCGGCGCCCTCCACCAGCACAATGGAGCAGTAGGCGATGCAGATGTGGTGGAACTTGGGCAGCTCCTGCACCTGCGCCGTCGACATGGCCAGGAAGAGCCGCGCCACCGCGAGCGCGTGTCGGTGCGCCGTCGCCTGGAACGCCTGCGGCGACGGCGGCGGCGGCGGGGCTGGCGTTGTCGTCGGCACCGGCGAGGCCGGCGGTATCGCGCCCGCACCGGAAGCCGCTCCGGCGGCCGGCCGGTACGCCTCGACCAGGCGCATGGCCAGGACAAGATAGGCAAACTCGCGCCCGAAGCGCAGAGGCAGCGCGCTGTCCAGGTCTGCCACGACGTCAGTTTGATGAGAGGGGAGATGGAAGGAAAGAGGAAAGAGGAAAGAGGAAAGAGGAAAGAGGAAAGAAAGAAAGAAAGAAAGAAAGAAAGAAAGAAAAAAAAAAAAAAACACGGCAGGACGGGACTCACTCAGCACATGGCTCCATTTCTGCTCCCAGGCCGCCAGCGCCGGACAGCAGCCCTCGGCGTCCAGCTGCGGCGGCGCCGACTTGCTGCTGAGCGCGAGAAACAGCTCAATCTCGGCCAGCACCACGCCGTCCGCCGCCGTCGCCCCGGGGTGGTCCAGGATGGCCCGGCACATGTCCAGCATGCTGGCCGGGATCGTCACCGGCTTGCCGGTGCCGACCGCGAAACTGTCCGTCAGCTCACACTCGACACGACACACGTTACTCGACACAACACACTTCACTCCACACTCCACGCTTCAATACACTCCCAATACACAACACACAACACACCCCAACACACAACACACAACACACCCCAACACCACCTACCGCAGATGCACCAGGCAGATGCTGTTCCACAGCGACAGACACTGCCGGTCCCGCGCCGCGGGGCGCCCCTGGCCCAGGCGCGCCAGGATGTCGGCAAAGCCAATGGCCGAGATGGCCTGCTGCGCACACAGGCCGCTCAGGTGCCAGCTCTCAATGTACTCAAACACGGGCGTCGGCGCCGCCTCAAACGTGCACATGATCAGCAGCGCGTACAGCTCCTCCAGCGGCAGCGGCGTCGCCAGCACCACCTGGCCCAGCATCCGCCGCACCTCCTCGTACAGCTGCCGGTGGCCCGCCGCCGACACCAGCTGCGGCTCGCTAAAGAACCGCAGCGCCTGCAGACAGCACACCGCGTGCAGCAGCGGCGACCCCTGCCGGATCGTCCCCGCCTCCGTCAGCGCCGCCACCGTCTCCGCCTGCACCACGGGCCCGAGCCGCTGCAGGAAGCTGCCCAGCGCTGTTAGCATGGCTTCCTCCCATCGAGCGGTGCCCCCATCAACACCTCCCCCTAACCCACCTCGCAATCAGCCTGTCGGCCACGTCCTCGCTGAGAATCTGCTGCGAGATCACGTCGCGGCTCGCGTCCTCGTACAGCCGCCGCGCCCGCGGCCGGAACGTCCGCACCACCGCAATCGGCGCCGATGTGCTGATCTCGCTGGCCTTGTGCGCCTGCACGTGCCCCGACGAAGGCGTTGCCGCCTCTGCCGCCGCCGCCGCCGAGGCCCGGACCCCGCTCCCGCTGGCCGCCGGCGTGGGGCCCTGCTGCTGCTGCAAAAACACCAGAACCCGGTCCACCGACTCCTTGAGCGAGGCCAGCGAGTTTTCGACCTCGGACAGCCTGAGCAGCCATTAGTCTCTCTACTTCTTCCTTTTATTTTTCTCTCCTTCTACCCCCCTCTCTTCTCTCTCTTCTCTCCTCTCTCCTCTTTTTTTCCTCTCCTCGTCCCCCCCAAACACCGCACCTACCTGCTGTCGGTGTCTCCGACCCTGCCGTCAGTGCTCGCGGCAGCCGACATAACAACCCCATCGCCGCGCAGCGAGCAATGTATCCTGCAGTATCACATCAGACGCCTGTGCCTCTCTCCCCCCCTTGGACTCTGATCCGTGCCCACTCACCTCAGCTTATGGCATCGCCGGCACGACGCAATCCCCGCGTCATACTCGCACCGGCTCTTCAGCCGCCGGCAGTGGCTGCACGACAGAATCCGCCGCCGCGCTTTTGTAACAGGCGTGCTCGCGTCGCCCTCCATCTTGTCGTCAACGCGTCCGTTCTGCATCCCGGCGAGGTTCTGTTGTGTTGCCTTGCCTGGTCGTGGCCGCAGCCGTTAGTTTGGCGCTAGTCTCAAAATACTGGGGTCGCTTTCCAGAGAGGCCCATGCGCTTCCCATGATGGCCAACAATATCGACACCGCACGCACCCTCGAAGCGACGCTGCATTTGCAGACACTCCATTTCTTGCCCATTCATGTTGTAACTCTTGCTGTAACAAAATGGCAATGATCAGCACCAGAGCACTACATATCGCCACGCTTAAAAGAATCCCCATAACTATATACGCTTCCAGAAAGTAGACACGAGAAGATCTGAAAAGCTCCCGGAAAGTAGACACGAGAAGATCTGAAAAGCTCCCAGAAAGTAGACACGAGAAGATCTGAAAAGCTCCCAGAAAGTAAACACGACAAGATCTGAAAAGAATGGCTCAAGAATAGCCATGACTTCCGTTCCGCGCTCAAAAGACGTCAACGCCGATACCCAATCTGCCATCGCAACGTCATATCCTTCCCAGGCTCCCATTTTGTCAACCAATGTAATGCGTTAGCAGCAGCAGCAGCAGCAGCAGCATCAGCAGCAGCAGCCGCCTTGCTAACATGTCCAGCAGTGATGAGGCAGGAAATGCCAACTATGCCTTTTCGGAATGCCCATCGTTCAGCAGCAGCTCCAACACAATCTGCATGCCAGGCACCTCTGGGTGGGTCATGCTGATCTTGACCGTGCCCTTGGAGTCGGCCGTCGCCTCCAGCACCTGCGCATCCGCGTGCGCTGTCGTCGAGGCGTTGTCGCCGCCCGTCGGGCCGCGGAACCCAAAGTCGAGGCAGCGCACGTCGTGCCCGGCAATAATCTGCCGCAGCCGTCCGTTCTCGGCGTTGCGCACCTCGACATAGTCCTCGTTGAACAGGAGCAAGAACTGCCCAAACATGGTCGCTGCCCGTGCCTTTTTCTGCTTCCCCGAATACTCCATGATCAGCGTGCGTGATACCTCGCCGTGCTTGTCCGCGTAGACCGCGCAGTCCTCGTACGCCAGCAGAAACTCCTGGTCGTTGAGCCGGAACATGCCGAGCGGCCGCTGCTCACGCAGCCGCGCTGCAATATTTGCAATGGCCGGCATCGTCAGGTCGCGCGGCACCGACATGGTCTGCTTGCGGTCCAGCGTCAGCATCTCGATGCCCTTGGCCGTCGAGACCGCCACGTAGGTCTGGAACAGATTGAGCGAGTAGCACTCTGTCGGCAGGTAGAACTCGTCGAAATCCCGAAACGATTCCGTGGCCCCTGAGCCGCCTCTGCGCGAGCCGAAGAAACGCGACTTCTTCTCCGACGCCTTTTGGAAGACTGGCTCCATCACTTTGAACGTGCTGTGCATGCCCTCTTTCCGCTTGTAAAAGATCAGCGTGCGGTCCTTCATGCGCGCAATCGCGAAAAAGGACACGTCCTTGGCCAGACGCTGCGGTGCCCGCCGCGGACTATCGCTGACCGGCGCCGGGTAGTTGGACACTGGCGCCACCGCATCCAACGGGTACGAGATGAGGGCCTTGTCCGCCAGGACGAGGCAGATGGAAAACTCTTCCAGAACCGCCATTTGCGTGACACGGTTGATGGGGACCGACTGCACGGCCGTGTTAGTCGATAGAGGACAGCAGAGTGATTGCCCCGAGAAAGAAGAAAGAAAAAAAAGAAACAAAAAAAAGAAAGAAATAGCATACCTTGGTCCACCCGCGGGGGTTCGAAGAATCGGATATATACACGCCGACATCTGTTCCAATGGCGATGATGGATTTGCCAAAGGCCTTGAAACCCGTTGAGCAGTTCACCATCGCTCGGCAGACGGGTGGCGGCCGGCGCCCGGGGCCAAACACCTGCTCCATCTCTCGGATGGACCGATCGAGCGGTGTCCCGCGGATAGAAACGCCGGCGAGCTTGCTGCTGGCTACCAGCGTGTCATAGGCAAATCCACAGTCAGCCAGCACCCGAAGACGGAACGGCTCGGCGTTCTGCTCCAGGAGCGCGCGAGCATGGCGCGTCTTGGCCTCGATAATTTTGCTGCACCAGTCTTGCCGGCTCTGCTGCGACGAGGCGTACAACGTGTAGATCTCATGGCCCAGATGCTTGACCCGGAACGGGTACAGAATCTTGCTCTCGTCTGCCGGCGTGCCTGGCGTGAGAAATGACCCGATAGAGGTGCTGCTTGCCGTGTGCTCCAGATCGGGCCGCGTGCTGCCATTGGAGGCCACCTTGGATAGCTGTGAGTTGGGCGCAGAAAGCGTCGTCCTGGCCAGGGGTGCTGTGATGCCTTTCTGCTTGAAAACGGGATCGTCGTTCATGCTCTCCAGAAGAAGCAGTGGCATGGGTATTGGCTAGTACAGTCAGAAACGTGCCTCGTCAAGAGGGATCGGCCAACGCGGCGGCCTCACTACGAAAGAAAATTGCATTGGCGGTTTGCGTACCTCCTTGGAGACATCATATTGCTTGTCGTTTCGGCCGTCCTTGGAAGGAGCTGCCTTGGCCAGAATGAAGTAGTGGTCGAAAAGAAGGGCGTGCGTGTCCACCCAGCGCATGCCCTTGGACCCCATACGCTGCAGGTCGCCCTGCATCAGGAGCTCACGGCCCAGGTGATCGAGATTGAGAACCGTCTGCGAACCCGGGCGGAAGACCAGCTGATTCTGAAGCTCCTGCAGCGAGACCTTCTTACCCATCTCGTCAACAAGGCGATCGCATTCCTTGGTGACAGCCTTGATCTCGTCAATGGCTTTGATGAGGTTGGCCTTCTCCTCGTTGTCCTGAAGGGTGTTTTTCAGGACGGTGCCGAGCAGCAGAGTGTAACGCTGCAGGCGCGTGATAGGCGCTTTCAGGAAAGTGTCCCAGCCAAGCCGGTCCGACCGTTTGTGGTTGCGGGCATACTCCAGGAACTGGCGGAACAGCACGTTGCGGGCCGCCTCCTTCCGGACGGTAAAGGATGAGATAGGGTAATCGGTGGAATAGGCAATGTACTCATCCTTGGCTTTCCGGATCCATTCACGGAAGATGTCGCTGAAGCCGGTGATCCACGGGCCCTGTTCATTTTGGCGGTACTTGAGCGGCGCCAGCAGGTGGTCTCTGTTGGCGCGCTGCATGGACTCGACCTTGCCAAAGACGGTTTCGATAAACTTGCCCAGCTTCGCAGGCGGTATGATGGGCGGATCCCAGAGGGCCAGGTGTTCCTTGTACAGGCCACGCAACACGTCCAGCTGATTGTTGTACTCTTCCTCGCTGGTGACAATCTCGTGCAGGACGTTTTGGCGCTCCACCTCCTTCTTCGGCTTGCTCTCAATCATTTCCTTGGTGATCTTGTAGTGCGTGACCCAGTCCTTCTTCTTCACGAAATCTTCCGACAGGTGGTCGTCCAGCTTGGCCTTCCTCAGGGTACGGGTGCAGTAGAAGGAGTAGCACCGTCCAGGGGTTTCGTGTTCGTGAAGGCGCGAGGCATAGCATCCGGAGCCGGTGAGCTGCCAGAGAACACCGCTGATCTCGCCGGGTCCAAACTTGACCCATTCCTCTTCCGGGACCAGGATGCCGGCGGCAAACATGCTGTCGGACACCATGGCAGCCAGGGTTTCGGCATCCGCCACATTCATGGTGGGCACCTTGGCGGTGAACAGCGCAACGAGGCCCTCTTCGAGCGTCTTGCGCCTGAGATCAGGCTCCGAGTCGGCCATCTCGCGGATCCATGCGGCAATGCTGCTGAGCGCCCACGGCTCGGCACAGCGCCGGAAATCAGCGGCCGTCAGCTTTGACGGTACAAACTTCCGCTTGCGGCCACTGGGCAGGGTGATGACGTCGAAGCCCATGGCCTGAGACATCGGACCGTCGTAGCTGCTGTCGTAAGGAGAGCCGCCTTGGAGCGAGGCCACCTGCCGTTGGGCCTTTTTGCGCTCTTCGTGCGCGTCGGTGCGAGACCGGCCCGGGACCTGCACGACAGGCGTCGTGCTATGGCTTAACATGGACGTTGACCGCTCCACCTGCAACAGATGTTGCTGCTGCTGATACTGCTGCATGAGAATCTGCTGCTGCTGCTGCTCCTGCTGGTACGCTGAAGAGCGCGACCCTGTGCTGTGAGAATAGCCGTGCTGCTGGTGCGGCAATCTCGACGAGGCCGGCGCTGTCGGCAGCATGCTACTGTTGATGCTGGCGCTGCTGGCCCTTTCAGCCGTGCCGCCGGGCAGGGCGGGCAATGGGCGGCTGGACAGGCCGGGATGGTAAAACATGTCAGGGTAGTCCTCCTTATAGGGCGACTCGCCCCCGCTCTGGCCAGAATTCAGCGATGCGTGCTCGTCGCCCTCGTCAAAGCTGCGCCTGTGAAGCGCCGGTGCTTGCAGGCCGCCGGTGCCCCCGTAGTCCATCTCGGCATTGGCAAACGGGCGGTACTGGGCCTCGCCGTCGTAGGGACGAGGTGTGGCCGACTGTGGCGGTGGGACGGAAGCGCCATGGTTGGCGGTCGATCCCACCTGGCTGCCATAGGTCAGACTGCCAGCATAGCCTCCGCTAAAGAGCCCCAGATCCATGCCGACAAACTCGGAATCGCTGGCGCTGGGGCTCTGTTCCTCGGGCGGCGGCGGCGGCGGCAGTGGAGCCGAGGCGGGAGAAACATGCTGCGGCGGCGGCGGTTGAGGATAACCATAGCGGCCCGAACCGGCGCTCCCCACCACATCATCCGCTGGACCGCCCGTGGGCATGACAGCCGCGCCGCCAACGCTGAATCTGTGGGCGTCAAGATCGGCCTGATGCATTTCATAGACGCCGAATGCACCTTCGGGATCACTGTCTTCGTCCCAGCGGTACCCCGAAGGCGTGTTTGCATCGGTGCGGTAGGAGACCGATGACGCTGAAGCTGTCGATGGCACCCGGTCGACCGTTGATGGTGCGCTAGACCAATCCGTCCGGGGGTATGTCGACGAGGCCTGCGAGTTGTGTCGGTAGAGACCGTCATCTGCAGCGTCTGCACCGTCAGGCATGGCAGGCATCTGCAGAACGGCACCGCCTGCACCGCTGGCGTCGGTGTCGTAGCTGGTGCTGCCGTTGCGGGAGCCATGAACCCCCAGGTCGGCTTCGATGTCGTGCATCAGGTTCGCTTGCGTCATGCTCTCGGTTCTTCCCAGGACCACCAGTGAAGCGCCGCCGCCCGTTGTGTCCTCCTCCCAGCCGGCCTCTTCGGGCACGCCTTCCATGGCCGGGCGACTCGGGAGGGGCGCGTTTGTCGGATGCCGCTGCAACGCCGTTGACGACGACGGCGTGTGGACAGGCGGCGAGGGTAGCGATGAGGCGGCGGAGCCGGATCCGGATCGGGAGACACGGGTCGTGAAGGAATTGGCGTCGGCGTACTGGGAGACAGCGGGGGTATGGTATGACGAATAAGGCGCCTGAGAAGTCATTGTGCTCGGCATGGCGTACGGAGATGCCGACATTGTCGACGCCGCTGCAGCAGACAAGCCAGCCGGGACCGGGCCTGTGCCATTGGAGGCGTGGGCGTGGGCGTGGGTCTGGGACTGGGACTGGGACTGGGCTTGGGTATAAAAGGCGTTGGTGCTGGAGTAGCTCTGCGAGTATTGCGATTCATACTGCACAGGCTGTGACGAAGAAGTCGCCGTGGTGGCAGAGGAGCCGTAGTAGTTTGCTGATTGGTACTGCTGCTGTTGCTGCTGCTGGTATTGATAGGCAGATTGGGGCGAAGGCACCAACTCCTGACTCAAGGCGGGCGAGGTGTAGGCCGCTTGCTGCTGAGTGTAAGAGGCTGCAGCAGGCTGGGTGGTCGGCGAGGTCTGCGCCAAGTTGGGCGAACTATAGCTCTGCTGGTAGCCTGTATGGCCGGCGTATGTGGCCATCCGCTGCGGGGCAGGGCCATTTGTGGCGGCATATGCGGCCGGGTTGTAGGCGGCCGGAGACGTGTAGGCATTCTGGGTCTGGATGGAGGAGGAGAAGGAGGCCACGGTCGGCGAGGCGAGGCGGCCAGAGGGATGGGGATGGTACGGGAGCGACTGCGACTGAGAGCGTGCAAAAGCCTGCGGGTTGTAGGTCGACGGGGATGGCTGCGACACTGGGCTCTGCGTCTGATACTGATGCTGGTAGCCCGATAGGGCTGGGGAGCTGCCGGCCGGGCCCCCGTAGGCGGTAGGCTTCGCCGGAACGGCAGGAGGAAGCGGTCTGGCCTCGGTGGAGCTGTTCAGGAACAGCTCGTCCTCGCTGGGGGCGCCGGTGCTGACGGGCGCCTGGCCCTGTTCAAAGAAAGACGTGTCGTCGCCGCTGCCGTAGCTGGGCTGTCTCGCCGGGTATGAGCCGGCCTCGTACTGCTGCGATGGCGACGCATACTGCTGAACAGGCTGATGCTGGGGCTGATGGTACGCGTGCTGCGACGGGTGCTGCTGCTGCTGGCTGGGGACAGCGTACTGCACAGGCGGCACGTGGCCGTAGCGTCGCTGGTCGTCGCCGCCGCGGAACGACATTTTTTTTTCTCTCTTGTGAAGACGGCGCCGGCAGGAGGCGGATTTGACGCTGGGCTCTAGAAACAGTGTCAGCCGATACGGTACAGAGCGCAAGATGAGCGGCAGGTGCCGCAGCAGGGTAGAGGGGGGTGGAGTGCTGGCGAGAAAATGAAACGGGTTTTTTTTGCCCAGGCGAAGAGAACAGATAGGCGAAGCAGGCGCAGAGAACATAAGATGGCATCTTACTCTGAGCGGTGCTGGCTGGGCTAGCCGATCATGCCGATGGCTATGCCAAAGACAACTGACAACCAGTCTGTGTGTGTCGCCAGCAGTGCGACCGTCGTCGTGGCCGATACGGGGTGTCGAGGATGTTGCGAGGCAGAAGAGGCGGAGGATTAAAGACTCGGGCACCGAAAGAGCGGGGGGCTGGGGCGAGTCGCGCCCACGCGAAAAGCGGGCGGCACGGCAATGGAGAAGCGTAGGCTGCCCACGATGAGCCGCCGTGTCGTTGGTAAGCTCTCTCTTTCCTCAGCGGACGTTCACGGCGATGGCGTCGAGGTGGTGCGGATGCTGTCGCTTCGCGTAGAAGACGAGATACGAGTTCGAACCGATATCGAAAAACAGGCCAAGCCACAAGTTCCGGGAAGGAAGGAGGAGGCTCGGTGCTCAGACTAGCGTGCAACGGTGGTGGGATTTAGTCCCTCAACGGCGCGGAGGGGAAGTTGCGGGCGGGCGCCTGCCTGGTGCTCCGTAGCGTTCCAAAACTCCTAATCCGTCGCCCAGCGCTTCGTGGGACAGGACGGCGACAGCATAAGATATTGCGCCTCAGGAAATTGAGATGGAAGGCCTGAGCCGGATCCTAGAGTCCCAAGACTCCCTCCCAGGTGCCAAGAAAACGCCAAGAGTGTTGAAGCGACCCCCTCGCCAATGCTTTTATGAGAAATCCTACTGCACAACATATATGCACAAAATATGCAACCGTGCACAACTTCTTCGTGGCCTGCATACTCGGGTTCATGTCGTCCAGAGTCCTCTATTTCTCGACTGAGTCTAACCCTGCAGAGCAGACATGTGAGATATGAATCAGAGAGCTGCTGCCTTTCGGCAAGTCGCGAGCACATGTCGGCATTGTGGTAAGCTTTTGATATCATCTGCAAGCAACGATTCAGTTACACCCAAACACCACTATCTGTGGACTTTTTGGGCGACGTGGGAATCAAATATTCAACGGGGCAGCCCGGAATTTTCTGCCACTATATAATCCGCAAGATACATTGTATCCCAACGAGTGATGTCGCCCGGCCAGTTTCTTCTGCCTAGACACTTGCCCGGAGTCGAGTGCGCATTAGTGCGGTCACGCAATACCCCAGAAAGGTATGGCCCTCGTCCTCCCTGCCGCTGCCGCAACCGTTGATGCAGCCGGCCAAGTATTTGTCAGCATGAATGACCTACCCCTCCTGTAAGATGCCGGCCATCCGCCAGAGCACGCACGAATTTCGCGATGCGGGGCACTGCAATTCGGCAAGCGTTACTGAGATAATCGCGCCCCTTCCGTCATAAGTGCACCCCCCCACTACGAATACAGGCGATTGCTGGCGACGCGGATCTCCGATGTTGTCCCGTTGCAGTTCTTGCGAATGCTTACCTCCGCGCTCTTAACCGCCCCCCCCCCGCCGGCTCCGCAGCCGGATTCTCTGCTCTTCCCCCCCTTTCCTCCTCCTTCTGCTGCCTGCTTAAAAGCTAAAACTCTCCATACCAAATCTTCTGTTTCTTCCTGTGCGAGATTTTCAAAGTCCATCAACATCAACCAAAACAATCAAAATGGTCAAAGCAGGTATGAACTCGCGTCCATGTCTTTCCCCTGATGCTAGGCCCACTGCAAAGCTTTCTATTTTGTATCGCCACCACGGACCGTCACTGTGCAGCCTTACCAGCCGGCTGGCGGCGTCCAAAGGTCCAGGCCAAGCTCCAGTGAGCATCTAACGGCCCGAGAAGCATGGCCGATCAGGCACCCCAATGTCTCTTTGCGTGTGTCGTTGGTGCCGGCGCCCCCGTTCATTGGACAGCTAGTCGATCCTGGGGAATCAGAAACTTGCTCAAACGGCGTGTGCCAAGGGTTGCCATAATGGGGTCAGAAGTTTTCGGTCCATTAGGAGAGATGGAGAAAGGGAGCTGAGCGTCGAGTGCCCCAGCATTGTATATGTATATCAAAGATGAAGAGAAGCACAGCTAACCCGAAATCTAGTTGCCGTCGTCCGTGGTGACGCCAAGGTGTCCGGCACCGTTATCTTTGAGCAGGAGTCGGAGTCCTCGCCCACCACCATCACCTACGACATCACGGGCAACGACCCGAACGCCCACCGTGGTTTCCACATCCACACTTTTGGTGACAACACCAACGGCTGCACCTCGGCCGGCCCTCACTGTACGGCTGTTTCCTTCCACCCCCCCCCCCCCCCCTATGCGTTTTCTGACCAGATTTTTTTTCAGTCAACCCCTTCAGCAAGACTCACGGCGCCCCGACCGACGAGAACCGTCACGTCGGTGACCTCGGCAACATCCCCACGGACGCCCAGGGCAACGCCAAGGGCACCCTCACCGACAGCCTTGTCAAGCTGATCGGCCCCCACAGCATCATCGGCCGTACCGTCGTCGTCCACGGCGGCACTGACGACCTCGGCAAGGGCGGCAACGAGGAGAGTCTGAAGACGGGTAACGCCGGCCCGCGCCCGGCCTGCGGTGTCATTGGCATCTCGGCCTAAATGCCGACGCTTCTTTCTTGTGCGGCATGGACGACTGGACGTTGAATGGCAATCAAATGCAGGATCTGTCAGTCCGAACAGAACGCAAGGCGGATGGGCCCAGCCATGAAGGAACCATCGCCTAGGCAGATTCCAGTTTGCAAACAGTAAAATCCAGATAGCTGAATACAGCTGTTCCAATCAAGCTCAAGCTCTGTGCCATTCGATGGTAGTCTTACCTGTTAGCTGTTGAAGGAGCTCTAAGCTCTGCATGAGGAGGGGATAATACAGCGCCTCGAAAGAGCACTGGAGGGGCAGCTATGCGCTATGCTGCCCCACCGGCACGGGCCAGACACCGCTCGCCCTTTCAGCAATTAAAAAGTAATACAAAAAAAAGCAGTAATTACCTATTTGGACACGCTGCCACGGGCACAAAATAAATACACCCCAGGCACACGACGTCTGCTAGAATTCTGTCCACATCTCGCCTTGTCCACAGCTCCGGCACAACCTTCTTTACAACCCTCCCTCCCCCTACGCCTCCTTTTTGGGCCTGCTTTGGGTTGATTTCTTGTTCCTGTTTCTCATTGACTGTGATTCTCTGCACATTTGGTTGATCCTGTCTCGAGCTTTCTTTTTTGAGTACCTTCTGGATACACCTGTTTGGCAGCTTTATTACCGACATTTATCCCGCCTCTCCTTTTGTCCGCTGTAAGTCTGTTTTTCCCAACTCAGACTTCAGCTCTGCCTTGTCTTTCTCTCTTCTGTTTCTTCCCATTTCCCTGCTGGCAGGCAACCTGCCGGTAGGCGGCCTGTCGTGGTCCGCCAGCTTCAAAGTTGATGCTTGGGACAAGTCCAGAAGCTGCCGAATGGCCACATGTTGCTATGGCTATCTCCGAGTCCCCGTGTCCACTTACATTTGCCACCTACGGCATGCAAGATGGCCAGGGCAGCTATGTTGTATATATAGCTCTGCAGCGTCTTTGCAGGATTGGCCATTAAAGCACCTTTCAGTTCTGCACGTGTCCCTCTTTTTTTGTCTTCTTTCCACTGTCACACATTCGCTGTTAGTTTTGGTTGCTTTAGACCCACGTGCTGATATTGGGCTCACCAGTTCTTTTGGTCCCGACAGAAACCTCCCGACTTCAACCATGTCGAAGCCCTTTGTTGCCATTGTTAAGTCCGTCTTGAGCGGCGACACCCTCGTCCTCACCAGTCCCAACAACCCGACGCTGGAGCGCACCTTCTCCCTTGCCTTTGTCAGTGCGCCGCGCCTCAGCAAAGACGCCGAGGAACCGTTTGCCTTCCTGTCCCGCGAGCACCTCCGCGTTCTTGCTCTCGGGAAGCAGGTCCAATGCACCGTCCTCTACACCGTGCCCAGCTCACAGCGTGACTATGGCGTTGCCCTGATCAGGGACGGCCCTGATCTGCCAGATGCTCTCGTCAAGGCCGGCTGGGTCAAGGTGCGCGAGGACGCCGGCAAGAAGGAGGAGAGCGAGGAAACTGTGCAGCGGCTGGAGACCCTCCGTCAGTCCGAGTCCCAGGCCCGCTCGGAGGGCCTGGGTCTCTGGGCCGGCAGTGGCGGCACCATTGAGGTGCAGCACGACCTCGGCGGCCCGGGCTTCTTGACGGAGTGGAAGGGCAAGACTGTCGACGGCATCATTGAGCGCGTGTTCTCCGGGGACCGTCTGCTTGTCCGCCTGTTGCTGTCAGACAAGAAGCACTACCAAGTCATTACCCTTGTGGCCGGCATCCGCACTCCCGCCACCGAGCGTGTCAACCAGTCCACCGGCCTCACCCAGCCGGGCGAGGAGTACGGCAAGGAAGCGCAGCAGTTTGTCGAGCAGCGCTTGCTGCAGCGTCAAGTCAAGATCCACATTGTTGGTGCCAGCCCCCAAGGCCAGCTCGTTGCCACGGTCCTGCACCCTCGTGGAAACATTGCCGAGTTCCTGCTGCAGGAGGGCCTCGCACGCTGCAACGACTTCCACTCCACCATGATCGGCGACCGCATGCCATCGCTGCGCGCCGCAGAAAAGGCCGCCCAGGAAGCCAAAAAGCGGATACACAAGCATCATGTTGCCAAGGTTGCAGAGGGCCAGCAAGACGCCACCGTCGTCAAGATCATCAGCGCCGACACGATCATTACCCGGAACAAGGCCGGAGTTGAGAAGCGGTAAGATACCCCCAAATTTTACTGCATGTACATTGGATTGGGGGGTCTGCAAGTACACTGGGGGGTGGGTTGCATGTACATTGGGAGGGGGGCTGACATGGGCAACGAAAACAGAGTGCAACTCAGCAGCGTCCGAGGCCCACGTACCAACGAAGCTAGCGAAGCCCCATTCCGGGAGGAGGCGAAAGAGTACCTGCGCAAAAAGCTCATTGGCAAGCACGTGCGCATCAGCATAGACGGGGCACGGCCGGCTATGGATGACTTTGAGGCCCGTGACGTGGCTACGGTGACTCTGAACGGGAAGAACATCAACCTGGCCTTGGTCCAGGACGGCTATGCGTCGGTGATTCGTCACCGCAAGGACGACACGGACCGGGCGCCCAACTATGACGAGCTGCTTGCGGCACAGGAGACGGCCAAGGAAGGGAAGAAGGGCATATGGTCGGGCAAAGCGCCCAAGGTGAAGCAGTATGTGGATGCGTCCGAGACGCTGCAGCGCGCCAAGATCCAAGCGGCGACGCTGCAGCGGCAGCGGAAGATCCCGGGCATTGTGGACTTTTGCAAGTCCGGATCTCGGTTCACGATTCTGGTGCCCCGCGAGGGCGTCAAGCTGACGCTGGTGCTTGCGGGCATCCGCGCGCCGCGCGCGCCCGGCCGAAACACGCAGGACAAGGGCGAGCCGTTTGGCGAGGAGGCCTTGGAGCTTGCCAACCGGCGGTGCAACCAGCGGGACGTTGAGATTGACGTGCACGACGTGGACAAGACGGGCGGCTTCATCGGCGAGCTCTTTGTCAACCGCGAAAGCTTTGCCAAGGTGCTGGTGGAGGAGGGCCTGGCCACGGTGCACCAGTACTCGGCCGAGAAGTCTGGCAACGCGGCAGAGCTGAACGCGGCGGAGAAGCGCGCCAAGGAGGCCCGCAAGGGGCTGTGGCACGACTGGGACCCGTCGCAGGACGAGGCGGCCGAAGAGGAGACGAGCGCCAGCAACGGCAACAAGGGTGCCGGCGCGGCAGGCGCCACGGAAGGCGGCGAGCTGGAGAAGCGGCCGCAGGACTACCGGGACATTGTGGTGACGAACATTGACGCCAACGGGCGGCTCAAGATCCAGGAGATTGGCAAGGGCACAGCGGCGCTGGAGACGCTGATGAGCGAGTTCAAAAAGTTCCACCTGGACGGCAAGAACAATGTGGCGATCAAGGAGAACCCCAAGGCGGGCGACTACGTGGCCGCGCGCTTCTCGGCGGACAAGCAGTGGTACCGCGGGCGCATCCGGTCCAACGACCGCGCAGCGCAGGTGGCCGAGGTCATGTACATTGACTACGGCAACAGCGAGAAGATCCCGTGGCGCCAGCTGCGCGCGCTGGACCCGGCCTTTGGCGTGCAGCGCCTCAAGGCGCAGGCGGTCGACGCGGTGCTGTCGTTTGTGCAGCTGCCGACGGCGTCGGACTACTTCCGCGATGCGGTTGGCTTCATTGCCGAGTGCACCGAGGGGCGCCAGCTGGTGGGCAGCTTCGACTTTGTCGACGCCAAGGAGGGCCTCAGCTACATCACCATCTTCGACCCCAAGACGGGCAGCGAGGACCGCAACGAGTCGCTGAACCGCGAGGTGCTGCTCAACGGGCACGGCCTGGTGCCCAAGAAGCTCAAGGCGTGGGAGCGCAGCAAGGTCTTTGAGCCGACGCTCAAAGCGCTTCGGGAGGCCGAGAAGGAGGCCAAGGAGAACAAGTACGGCATGTGGGAGTACGGCGACATTACGGAGGACTAAGCGACGGGTTTGTCCCTGAGAATCCGGCACATGCTTTGATTGATCGCGTCTCGCCCCCCCCCCCCCTCCCCCCCTCTTTTTATTTGTTTCATCAAAACAGCATTATGAAGTATGAGTTCGGGTTCTCTCTTTTTGCGCCTGCGTCGGGTCACAAAACATGAAAACGGCGGACTGAATGGTGGGAAAGGGCACGGCAGAGCTGGACTCGAAAGGAAAAAAAAGCATTCTGCATCTCCCTCTGGGGAGACGTTTTGATACTCCCTTTGGGGAGAGTCAACTCGTCCGGTAGCCCCGTCTCTGGAGACAATGTCTGATCAAACTGGATTCAAGAACAAAGCATCACCAGACGCTCGTCTCTCGACACTTGTACAATCAGAATAAAAATCATCGATAGCAAATAAAGAAGCATACTCTGCATCTCTGCAGTATCAGGCGGACCGAACGGTCCTCTCGCCAGCCAAGAGCCGGTGACTGGAACCAGCTCGTGCTGAGATCGAAATGGAAACGACAGATTGTCTCCAGCTTGGCTGTAGCGAGGCTTTTTCGCCGCAAACAAATGCGACGAGCCGGGCATCTTCCGCTTGAGCGCCAACGTCTTCAAGGTGACTTCCAGGGGGGGATGAGAATGCCCAGGCGCTCGTACGTCTCCCGGTCCGGACACAGGCCCTTGCGGCTGATGCGGGCCAGCGACGAGGACAGCAGCGCGCGCTGGGCTGCCACCAGGTCGGCCGCTTCCGGGCTCGCCCGCACCGCGATGCGGCGCAGGTGGGCGAGGGAGCTGGTGTTTGTCACTTCCATCGGCGGTGAGGTCTGGGACGGCGTTCCCGCGCGGCGTGGCCCCGTTCCTGCCATTGGCGTCTTTTGTTGGCCAGAAACCGAGCAGAGGTCATACAAAGCGACGTACTTGCGCAGATCTGTGCAGCCAGATTGAGACGCCACTCGGCTCCTCTTGAGGTGAGGCTCAAGTAGAACGGATCTGCTATGAAAAAGTTGAGCTTCAGAGTGAGACTAGGTTGCGGCAAGTCCCAGCGAGCCGTGATAGGCCATGTGAAAAGGAATTCCGGTATTTTCTGATATGCAAGTAAGCTGCAGCTTCTTGTGACAGCAGCTCGCCGTGCCTTTTGTCTGAAGAAGAAGCAGATGTGTATTCACGGTAATTTGTGCTGCTTTTCTCAGATACCAGTGTCCGTCATATTGCACCAACCATCTGGGGGCAAAGTGGATGTGAAGAAACAAACCCGGCTTCTCTTTGAACGCCATGCCTTTGAAGTAAAAGCAAAAAAAAAAAAGAAAAGAAAAAGAAAAGAATATCAACATATGCCCCTCTCATAGCTCTTATCCATCTCGGCATCCGCCCAGCTGCGAAACCGCGTCGGCCGGTGAACATCCACGCTGTGGTATCGTGTACCGAAAAGGGCCATTTCTGCTGCACTCCCGGTCGCCAATGGCGATGCCGCTCCTTCAATCTTCCATCTTCGTATCCTTGTCGTCGCCGCGAATCCAGAGCACGTTATTACAACTGCGAGAGCGGTCAGTACACGGCCAGCGACCCCCTCCGACAGCACAGCCGTAGCAAAGCTTACCGAATCAGCACCTGGCCGAGCTGTCCTGTGCACTCTCCGTCAATATACTCCTCCGTGTCCGACAGCTGCAGGTTCATGTAGCCGTCAATCGACACCAGGGCGCCCTTGTATTCGGTTTCGCCCCACTTGAGCCGCACGGCCACGGGCTTGCCCACCAGGTCCTGGAGCATCGGACGGGGGTTTACTGGCATGAAACTCATCGTGGTCGCTGTTGAGGATGCTCGGGGTGGCGTTGCGAGAGGGTGCGAGAAAGGCGTGCGGGTGCAGTCGTGGTGTAGAGCCGCAATGTTGTTGATATTTTTTGACTTTTTGCGTTCTGGGTATAAAGTGGGGCCGTCCGACAGCTGGCTGGCGACAGCTCATGCCAGCTGGCGAGAGCCTGTATCTTACTTGGGTAGATTTTCTACCGGGTGTGGGGCGGCGAGCGACATCGTCGGCCCAACGCAACCCCGCACCCTCGAAACCGTTTAAAAAGCATTCGAAACAACCGCATTGACGGCTTACAGTGTTGGGGGATTGAGAACACCGATTCTTCTCACATCTTACGTGTTCAGCTCGCAGAGGAAAATGTCAGGATATCAAAAGGCTGAGTAAGGGTTGGAAATCATCCCACACGCTGTTGTAAGATTGCGCTTCATCAGCGCCTGCTAAAGATTTTAGCCGAATCACCTGTCCGGCCGGCAAAACGTGACGTTGCCAGTGTAGTTTGGCGTGCGCTGGTTGCGTTTTCGGACAAGTCGGGGGAGGAGAGAGGGGGGGGGGGGTGCGCAAAAAACGGGCGTGGCAAAGCTAGCACCACGCACCTCCTCCTCCCACGGCCGTTGTGGGGGGAGGCGGGCGACTGTCGTCCGGAAGAAGCTTGTAGCAAGCACGAGCGACTTGGGAGGGGCAAACTATGACACCCCCCCCCCTCCATCCCATGGATACCCGTAGCGACCAAAAATTAGCCACGCATTTAAAGCACGCGGGTTGAAAACTGCGCTTCCGGACCTTTTGCTCTCGTCTTTCCTCTCTCAAACACGCCCCTCTCTCCACAGACTCGAATCTCAACTGGCTCCAACACCTCTTCCTTTTCCCATCAGACACTCAAGCTCTTTCAAAATACTAGCCCTACACAATGGCGAGCTCTCTGGACCAATTGAAGGCCGCTGGCACCGTAAGTTTCAAAGCCTCGGGACGGCCTGCCTGTCGTCTGGCCGGGACGGCCGGGTTTGCGCTTTTTGCGAGTTCTTGAAGCTTGATGGCTGACCGTTTGCTTCTCCGCCATGCGTGCAGGTTGTTGTCAGCGACTCTGGTATGTGCTTGTCCTGCTGCATGAGCTGCTATGCGTGAGGCAGCATCAACTAACGCATCTCTCGATAGGTGACTTTGCTTGTACGTCGGCATGCGAACCCCCCTCTCGCTCTTCTCTGTTGCAACAACAAGGCCGTGTAGAGCACCTCGTTTCTGACATGCACAGCCATTGCCAAGTACAAGCCGCAGGATGCCACGACCAACCCGTCGCTGATCCTGGCCGCGGCCAAGAAGCCCGAGTATGCCGCCCTGATTGACGCCGCCGTGGCCTACGGCAAGAAGCACGGCGGTTCGCTCGACGAGCAGGTCGATGCGTCTCTGGACCGGCTGCTGGTCGAGTTCGGCCGCGAGATCCTCAAGATCGTGCCTGGCCGTGTGTCTACCGAGGTGGATGCGCGCTTCTCCTTTGACACCAAGGCCTCTGTCGACAAGGCCCTGCACATCATCGAGGTGAGTTCACGTCTTTGCCAGCCGTGTGTGCCATGTTGTTTCTAGGTTGTCACTAATCCCGCATCCTGCAGCTGTACAAGGAGCAGGGGATCAGCAAGGACCGGGTGCTGATCAAGATTGCCTCCACCTGGGAGGGCATCAAGGCATCCGAGATCCTGCAGCGCGACCACGGCATCAACACCAACCTGACGCTCCTCTTCTCCCTGCCGCAGGCCATTGCCGCGGCCGAGGCCGGCGCTTTCCTGATCTCGCCCTTTGTCGGCCGGATCCTGGACTGGTTCAAGGCCCACAACAAGAAGGAGTACGGAAAGGAGGAGGACCCGGGCGTTGCCAGCGTCAAGTCGATTTTCAACTACTACAAGAAGTACGGCTACAACACCATTGTCATGGGCGCGTCCTTCCGCAACACGGGCGAGATCACCGAGCTGGCCGGCTGCGACTACCTGACCATCTCGCCCAACCTGCTCGAGGAGCTGCTCAACTCGACCGAGGTTGTGGCCAAGAAGCTGGACGCTGCCACGGCCAAGACGCTCGACATTCCCAAGAAGTCGTACATTTCCGACGAGGCGCTGTTCCGCTTCGACTTTAACGAGGACCAGATGGCCGTCGAGAAGCTGCGGGAGGGCATCAGCAAGTTTGCGGCCGACGCCGTTACCCTCAAGGACATTCTCAAGGCCAAGATCAGCGCATAAAGGGCGGATCGGGGTAGCATGACGTTCAAATAGAATGAAAGACACTTTTTTTTGCCAATCGTCGGGATTGCTGGGCATTGATATCATGGTAAAAGATTTCCTGTGAAGCTGTCGGGTCGGTATGCATTATCAAGTAAAATGCAATCCTGTTTCTGCTCACTGGCAAAGTCATATATGCATACGTGATACACTTGGAGATAACTCAAATGGCCCGATGCGAGGGGTCTCCCTGATGATGCCTGACCCCTAAGTGCCCCCATGACATGACAAGAACACGGCGACATTCCAAAAAAAAGTAGACCGGCGGCTGATGCAAAGGAGCACGATGAAGCGTGAACCCAAACTAGAACAAATCAGGCTTGCTTTTGGCCAAAAAAAAAAAAGACGCAACCCTCCCGTTACGGTATCATATGCCTAGAACCTCCTTTTTTTTTTTTCCTGTCTGTCTGTCTTTTTGATCCCGCATCTCACTCGTCCTTGGCCGCCGCCCTCTTGGGACAGCGAACCTGCTCGATGCGGTACTGCAGACGGCCGGTCTTGTCGAGCTCGACGACGAGGGCGGTGAGCCTGCCGCCGTAGACGCAGCCCGAGTCTAGGCCAAAGGTGTAGCCGGCGTCGACGGCGGCGCCGGCCAGGAGACGGCGCAGGCTGCCGAGCGGCCACGGCAAGCTGTCCGGGGGCGGGGGCGGGACGGCCAAGCCGGTGAGGGCGTCGTGGCCGTAGACGACGGTGGTGCGGTCGTGCAGGCGGGGCCGCGTGTGCTGCAGCTGGTTCCAGAGGGCGGCCCAGGGCAGGCGGCCGTGGCCGTGGCGGGGGTGGCCCTCGATGGGGGCGAGGACGAGGTCGGCGGCGAGCGGGTGGCCGGCGGTCTGGGTGGCGCCGGGGGCCTGGTTGGTGCCGGCGAGGTCGAGGAGGAGGCGCGGGTGCTGCAGGTCGGGCCCGTAGGCAGCGTGCTGGCGGCGCTTGAACTCGCGCTCGAGGGCGCTGCGCGGCACGTCGACGGGGTCGTCGGGCTGGATCTTGCCCTCTGAGCGCTCGCGTATCTCCTGCGCGAGGGCGGTGCGCACCTGCGGCCAGCGCACCTCGTCGGCCGGGTGCACGAGGCTGCGCATGGTCATGGCGGCGAGGGGATCCTGGCTGGCCAGGGGCCGGCCCGGGACGAGGCCGGCGTGCACGACGACCACGTCGTGGAACGGGGCGGTGTCGGCCGCCAGGCCGGCCGGGCCGTCGTCGTCGTCGTCGTCGTCGTTGTCATTGTCAGCGGCGGCGGCGGTAGCGGCGACCGGCGTGATGCGGCCGAGATGCAGAATGGCCGGCAGGCCGGCCAGCCAGCGGGCGTGGTCGGGGGTCAGGCTCGCGGCGGTGGCGCGCTCGGGCAGAACGCCGTGCGAGAAGGGGGCCTGCTCCAGCGGGTCGGCGGCGGCGGCGGCGGCGGGGCGCTCCGAGGCATTGAGGGCCTGGTAGGCCAGCAGCACGCGGTCGTCGTGGTTGCCGCGGACGGCGCTGGCGCCGAGTTGCATGGCCAGGCCGACGACGCCGGCGCTGTCGGGGCCCTTGTGGACGAGGTCGCCCGTCAGCACCAGGTGGTCGCGGTCGTGGCCGGCCTCGAAGCCGATCTTGCGCAGCAGCGCGCGCAATGGGTCCAGCTGGCCGTGGACGTCGCCGACGAAGACGAGGCGGCGGCGCCGCAGCGTGCCGGGCGCGGGAGAGCCGCTGCCGCCGCCGCCGCCGCTGCCGCTGCCGCCCGGGCCGGGGACCAGTTCCACGCTCAACTCGGCCACGGCGTCGGGGAGGCCCTTGATCGGCGGCCGGGCTGTGGTTGTGTACTCGATGCCGTCAAGCGGCTTGGGTGTGTCTGCGGCGTCGTTCTGGTCGCTGCCGCTGCCGCTGCCGCTGCCGCCGGCGCTGTCGCTGTCGCTGCCGCTGCCGCCCTGAAGCCTCATTGGCACATTGGCCTCTGACAGCGGCTTGGGCGTGTCGACTTGGTGCGGTGATGTTTGCGGCCCGGACCGCCGGTCGTCGGCCTCGGGGGCATCGTGCTGCGGATGGCTCAGGTAGTAGGCGAGAAGCACGAGAGAGGCCAGCGCAACGAGCGCGCGGCGGCGGCGGGCACGGCCAAAAAAGATCATGGTCGGGCCAGAGGGAGATGGCAAAGCCCTCTTGGCCAGGAGAGGAGGTGCACAAAAGCACACGACCGAGCCAAGAAGAATACCAACGGGCCGGTGGAGCGCCGACTGGGTCCGGTGTAGTTTGGAAAGCAGGATTGAGCTCGTTACAAAGTCCGGGCAATACGAGATAAGGCGGGCTCAGCCAAGAGGCCGTAAAAGAGAAAAGAGACAGGCCACCCCCCTCGAAAGGAGTGTGCTGGGATCAGAGGCAGTGGACAGAGTTACAAAGTAGTGACAGATCAAGGGAAGAAAACGACGGGAAAAGATAAGCTGAGAGAATGTAACCGGAAAGAGAGCTGCCCGCGCTGACCGGGGGGGGGGGGGGGGGGGGGAGAGGGTGGGAGTAGGGGGGCGGGGGCCCAAAGCGAATGGCAAGAGATCCCAAGAGTGGTATTTTCCTGCGGGGGTGTTCATTAGAGGCGGCAGCGGCAGCGGCAGCGGCAGCGGCAGCGGCAAGGTCCGACTGGGCAGCATGCCCAGAACATGCAAAATGCAAAAATGCAGCGGCAGGGCGGGGGATATGTTGAGCAGCCACGGAAGCTAAAGACGCAGAAGAAGCAATTAAAAGCTGTGGAGAAGCCGCCAGCTCTGCGCGCCCGGATGCACAAGGCGCCATGATCGTCCCCCCCCCTCTCCCCCCCAGCAAGGCAACTGCGCACACGACAAGGCAAGAGCGCGCGGCAACCATTGCAGCCCCCCCCCGCGTGGACCTTAGTCCGTATTGTCGCGCGGCGCCAGTTTCCCCGCCGAATGGAGTAGGCGCAACGGCAGGTCCACGAGATAAGAAAATCACAGATAACGACGCGCGTTAATGGTGTAGACGAGCTGCGCATTCCGCGTTCCCGGCCTCCCCGGCGGCGCACCAGCCTCGTTGGCACCGCGCCGATAATCCCAAACACGTACGCTGGGCGCGCCGACAATATTACCACAAACGCTGGCGCATCAATCCCGTAAGCAAAGGCGGAGCAGGCGGAATAGGGATGCCAAGGTTTTTAGTGGGGGACGCGTCATGGCAGGCCTGTACGGAGTATTGGAAGCCCATCTTTTCGGTGGCTATATTTGCGACTCCGCTCCGCGTTGCTTTTGGCGAACTCCCCCTTGCGCTAGAACAGAACCGCCAGAGACAGAGAAGCAGATCAGCGACCAGCCGCCGCAACAGGCGGCCGACGCAGAAAAGACACGAAAAGCGGAGGGGTTCGATGATACTACTACAGGTACGGAGTATGATTTAAGAAAAAGCCTATGCCGTAACGCCTTGTAAAATGCCCCTCTTCCGTTCTTTTTCGGATCCTTCTGGCCGCCTGTTCGTACCCATGCCAGGGACTTTTTTTTTCTTCTTTTTTGTTTTTTTTTTAAAAAAAAAATGGCGGTGCCCCCGTTGTCATGACTTCTTGCTTGCTGCTGCTGCTGCTGCTGCCGCGGCTGCTTGCTGGCGAAAGCGCTCGTTCTCGGCCTCGCGCCAGTCGACCGGTTCCTTTTCGTTGCCCGACGTTTCCCTGACGGCCCCCGCAAAGGCCGAGCGGCCGGCATACAGCTGGTAGCCCTCGAGCGAGGATTTCGGCGGCGGTGCCGCCGAGGACGGCTCGCCGTTGGCGTCGGCCGCGTGCTGCGCCAGCATCTTGGCCCCGGCCGGCTGGTTGCCGCGGAACCGCTTGCGCATGTCAATCATGCCGCGCCGGCACTCGCCAAAGCTCCGCTTCAGCTGCTGGCAGCGCGGCGGCAGCGTGTCCGAGAGCGGCTCCCGCAGGCAGTCGGCGGCCGGGTTGCGCTGGACCATGACGCAGTCGGATTCCTGCAGGCATTGCGCCAGGGCGGCACCTGATCAAGCCAGGGGCGGTCAGAACGTGCACGCAACGGCACCTCGGCGGGAGCGGAAACAAAAACGAAACGAGGCCCCCCCCCCCCCAACTGCACTCACGGATTTCCTTGCACGAGCTGGGCATGGTGGGCGGGCGTGGGCGAGAAGCCAGAGAGAGAGAGAAAAGTCACGCTGCTGCACGGAAAAGTTGCACCACCAAACCAAGCTTGATTGGCTAGGGCTATATCCACATGTGGCGCAGCCAGCCACAAGAAGCTCTTTCTCTCATTCCAACCCGTTTTAGCGCTGGAGATCGGCATGTGACATCACGGCCCAACGTGCCTGTCTCGTTTCAAAAACGCTGCCGTCTTGCGGCGCGTCAGTTCCCATCTTCTCTCCGGCATCCTACGAATCATCCTTTTTCCCAAACACCTAACATTACCTCACGGAGCCCTGGGCCTTGCATTACGCCGGGATAACGCTGGGCTTTGGCACCAAAGGGGGGGCCTTTGCGGCTTCATCATCATTACCCCGTATTATGCTTATATTTTTCTTCTTACCTATTTGCATCTTTACCGCCTGCGATTTGCGCGCGAGTTGACACCCACCCCCCCCCTCCCCTGTTTTGGCCGGCTCCGCCATGGCGATTCCATTCCTTGGGCGCCTGAACGTGTGAGTAGCAGCAACGGGGCGCGTCGTCACAGGGTTCGTTGGGCTTGCTGACGTTGTTTGTTCGTTTCGGTTTCCCCCCCCCCCCCCCATTGCCAGGTCCGAGTATACGGCGCTGGTCAGCTCTTTCTGCCTGGTCATGTCCGAGGCCATCATCCGCATCCTCACGCTATGTCTTCGTACGCCTCCCGTGCGCCGGTATCTCTTCTTTTCGCGGTGCTGACGTTGGCAGCGAACTCTGTCATTGACGTGTGCTATCGGCTCTCTCGACGGCTCTTTAACCGGTTCGCCAGCCCAGCGCAGAAGCGTGCGGAGGAGAGGAAAAGAAGTAGGTGCGGGAGAGGGAAAGGAAAGGAAGGGGGAAAGGAAGGCCGGCAGGCCACTAGATAACGACACTGACGCGGCTCCCAGCCATATCGACATCGATCCGCGATGCGTCCGACTTTGTGGACCTCTGCCGGCTCTTTGGCTACGCGGCCGAGGAGCACGTGTTCCAGACCAAGGACGGCTACCTGCTGGGACTGCACCGGCTGGCCTGGCGGGCGGGCGAGGAGGAGCAAAAGGTCAACGCGGGGCCCAAGAGCGTGCAGAAGCGGGTGGTGTACCTGCACCACGGGCTGCTGATGAACAGCGAGGTCTGGGTGTGCGCGACGGACCGGCAGCGCAGCCTGCCGTTTGTGCTGGTGGAGCGCGGCTTCGACGTCTGGCTGGGCAACAACCGCGGCAACAAGTACTCCAAGAAGGCGGTGCACGCGGCGTCGAGCAGCGCGGCCTTTTGGAACTTTTCCATTGACGAGTTCGCCCTGCACGACATCCCCGACAGCATCGCCTACGTGCTCGAGACGACGGGCCAGCCGTCGCTGTCGTACGTCGGCTTCTCGCAGGGCACGGCGCAGGCGTTTGCGGCGCTGTCGATCCACCCGCGGCTCAACGACCAGATCAACGTGTTCATCGCGCTGGCGCCGGCCATGTCGCCGGCCGGGCTGTCCAACGGCATCGTGGACGCGCTGGTCAAGGCGTCGCCGCAGGTGGTGTACCTGCTCTTTGGGCGGCGCTCGATCCTCAGCTCGGCCACGCTGTGGCAGTCGATCCTGTACCCGCCCATTTTCGTGCGCGCCATTGACATTGGCATGGGCTTCTTGTTTGGCTGGCACACGGCCAACATGGCCACGTCGCAGAAGCTGGCGGCCTACCCGCACCTGTACTCGTACACGAGCACCAAGTCGGTCGTGCACTGGTTCCAGATCATCCGCACCAAGTCGTTCCAGATGTACGACGACGACGTGCACCCGCCGCTGGCGCTGCTCTCGGCCGCCGCGCGGCACACCAAGGTGGCCAAGTACCCGACGCGCAACATCAAGACGCCCATTGTGCTCGTCTACGGCGGCAGCGACTCGCTCGTCGACATTGCCGCCATGCGGCGCGAGCTGCCCGGCCAGACCGCCGTCATCGAGGTGCCGCACTACGAGCACCTCGACTTTCTGTGGGCGCGCGACGTCGACGAGCAGGTTTTCCCCCACGTCTTTGACGCGCTCGACAGCTTCCCGGGCGCCGAGCACTCGCGCGAGGAGTATGCCCGCTACCGCAGCGCGCGCCACCAGAGCCTCAACGCCTCCTCCGTCCTGCGTCACAGCCACGTGCAGCAGCAGCAGCAGCAGCAGCAGCAGCAGCAGCAGAAGAAGCGGCATCCGGAGAGCGACCACGGCGGCGAGGGGGAGGGGGACGTCGACGGTGAGGGCGACGGTGAGGGCGACGTCGACGTCGACAACGAGCGCAGCACGCTGCCGCTGCAGGGCGACGCACCGGCTGACCGGGACGGCGACCTGCTCCTGCTGCCGCCGCACTCGGAGGACGAGGACGTGCTGTTTGAAGACGGCGGCTCGTGCAGCCCCCCCTCGTCGCCGCCACTGGCGCCCGTCGCGGACGCGGAGATGGCCGGCGGGGCCGCTGCTTCGTTTGACGCCGACGTGCACGCCGATCCCGCGCTGCCCTTTTTCGCGTCTGCAGCCGCGGCCGGGCGGCCGGGATCGGCGTCCGCCGCCTCGGCCGCCACCGCCGCCGTCGATGGGGACGCCGGGTCGGCAGCCGAGTCTCTGGCGTCATTTCTGAGGCCGACGTCGGCGTCGTCGTCGTCGCGGCGCCGGTTCCGTGCGGCCAGCAGCCTGAGCATCGGCTCGGCCCGGGGCGGCGGCATCCGGCTCGGCAGCAGTAAGGCTGTGGGCGGGCTGAGCACAGAGGCCGCCGTGGCGCCCGTGGCGGGGCCGCTGGCGGACGAGGGACGCACCCGCACGCGTGACCCGGCCATACTGCAGAGTTTTCCGTGATGCGACTGTCTAGCGTGTGATGTGTTTGTACCTGTAAAATTGGATACCAAATGTGTACTTTTCCTTGTGCATTTCTCTAGTGGAAGCAGCGTCCCCTCATGGAGCAGTGAGTTTGACATAAGAACTGTCATGCAGACCGGACAATATCAAGCGCATCCCTATGCATGGGTGCGACAAGGCTGCCCGTCAGACGGCGACAAAGCGGCGCTCGCGGGCGGAGGCGTAGATGGCGCGGAGGACTCTCATGAGGACGAGCTGGCGGTCGAGGCCGCAGTGTTCGGAGTCGGTGGCGGCGCCGGTCATGGCGCGCTCGAGGAAGAGGTCGAGCTGGCGGGCGTAGTAGGCCTGCTCGGCGCGGCAGCCGGGGGGGGCGGCGGCGGTGGGCATGGCGGAGTGGCCGGCGGCAAAGCCGGGGCGGGCGTGGCGCAGAAAGAGGCGGCCGGCGGGCGGGTTGACGGAGCCGTGGAAGGCGCCGTTGGTGCCGTAGAGGTCGAGGGACCAGTCCTCGCACCAGGCCGTGGGCTCCCAGGCGGTGAAGTCGGCGACGACGTTGAGGCCGCCGTACTCGAGGATGACGCTGCCGACGTCTTCGTGCACCAGCGAGCCCACGGCCATGGCCGTTGTCGCGGGGTCCAGCCGCTGCGTCGCCATGTCGTAGAAGCAGGCCACGATTGGCTGCGGCTGCGGCTGCGGCTGCGGCTGCGGCCGTCCGTCCGGGGCGGCCGCCGGCTCCGGCGCCGGCGCCAGCCGCCGCACGCTGGCCGCCACCTGGTCCGGCGCGCCAAAGAGGTCCACAATGTTTTCCAGCGTGTGGCTGCCCGCCTCGTACACGAGCCCGCCGAGGCTGCCCGGCTGCCGCTGCCACAGCTCCGCGCCGGCGCCGGCCGGGCAGCCGCCGTGGAAGCGCGCCGTCGTGATGTCGCCCAGCACGCCGCCGCGCACCAGCCGCCGCGCATAGTCCATCACCTCGGCGTAGTGCATCTCCCAACCGAACTCGACGGCCATGGCGCTCCGGCCCGGCCCCGGCTCCGGCCCCGGCCCCGGCTCCAGACCCGGCTCCGGACCCGGCTCCGAGTTCGACTCCGGTCCCGGTCCCGGTCCCGGTCCCGATCCCGCCCCCACCCCCGCCCGACGCGCCCGCAGCTGCTCCGCCAGCGCAAACAGCGCCTCCGGCTGCGCCGCCCCCGGCTTCTCCAGCAGCACCCCCTTGGCCCCCGCGTCCGCCGCCAGCAGCGCCAGCCGCGGCACGTCCGCGTCCAGCGCGTGCACCAGCGCCACGTCAAACGCCTCGCCCAGCAGCGCCTCGGCCGTCGCAAAGCGCCGCAGCCCCAGCTGCGCCTGCAGCTGCCGCGACACCGCCTCGTCCTGCTCCCAGTAGCCCACCAGCTCGACCGTGCTGCGCTGCCGCAGCAGGCCCACCCGGTGGAAGATGTGCGGGTGGTGCGCCCCGAGGAAGACGACGCGTATCGCCATTGGTGTTGGGAGACGCAGACGCAAAAAGATACCACGTGCGGGTCAGGACCTGTACGGACCAGAATGCCCTAGGGCGGGCGGGCTATCTTGCGTGGGGGCAAGCGATAGACGGAGCGCCTCCCCCTCTCTCCTCTGTCTCCCCCCCTACCTTTTCCCCCTCTCATCTCCCCCCTTACCACGTCCCCTCTCTCCTCCCCTCTCTCCCCCCCTCTCTCCTCCCATCTCTCCTCCCATCTCCTCAAAACATGTCCAAGACGTTTCTCATCACAGGTTAGCTCCCCCCCCCCCCCCCGCAACGTCTCCTGACAGCCAGGCGCCGCCTCCGGCATCGGCCGCGCCGTGTCCCGGTACCTGCTCCGCGGCGGCTACAGCGTCTTCATGACCGACGCCGACGCGGCCGCGCTGCGCAACACCTGCGACGTCGTCTTCCGCGCCGAGCTCGACGCCGCGCCGCTCGCGCGCCTCGGCTCTGCGCCCATGGACGTGACCAGCGACGAGGCCGTCGCCGCCGCCGTCGACCAGTGCATTGCGCGTTTCGGCCGTCTCGACGTGCTCGTGAACAGTGCGTCCACCGCCCAAGGCCCACGCTCAACGCTAAAGGATTGCTGATACCTCTGGACAGACGCCGGCGTCAATGTAAGCACTCAAGCCAGACAGCCCGGCCACTGACCCCCCCCCCCCCGCCCACAGAGCCCCTACTACCGCTCGGCCACCCGCATGGACCGCGTGCCCGTGGCCGACTGGGAGCGCGTGCTGGCCGTCAACTTGACGGGCACCTTCCGCGTGTCGCAGCACTGCATCCGCCACCTCGAGGCCGCGCCCGGCGGCGGCGGCGGCGTCATTATCAACATTGCCTCGTGCCGCTCGCAGCAGTCCGAGGCCCACTGCGAGAGCTACGCCGCCACCAAGGCCGGCCTCGTCGGCCTGACCCACGCCATGGCCGTCTCGCTCGGGCCCGCCATCCGCGTCCACTGCCTCAGCCCCGGCTGGATCGACGTGCGCCACGAGCGGCGGCCGCCCGCCGAGGCCGACGCTGCCGCTGCCGCCGCCGATCCGCCGCCCCAGGCCGCCAACCGCGGCTGGGCCCCGGCCTGGGGACACGGCCTCCGCGACGTCGACCACGCGCAGCATCCTGTCGGCCGTGTCGGCACCGGCGAGGACATTGCCGTCTGGATCGAGTTTCTCGGCGTCAAGGAGACCGGCTTCAGCACGGGTGGAGTGAGGTCCTCCTTTCTTCTTTCTTCTTCTTCTTCTTTTTACTCTCTTCTTCTTCTCTCTTTCGCTAACCCACAGGAAATCACCGTCGACGGCGGCTACTCCAAGAAACTCCATTATGTACCCTGATTGTATTTACACCATCTGTATGTACCCAAACTGTCTGTACCCTGACTTATTACTCTGTATTACCCTGACGAGCCTACGACATGTCCATGACAAATGGCGCCGTCTCGTACGTCTCGTACTCGCGGCCCTTGGCCAGGTCGGCAAAGACGCGCGCCAGCCGCACCACAAACTTGTAGGTGCCGCTGCCGGCGACGTCGCCGTTTGCGAGGCTGCCGTTCCACGCCCCCGAGAACTCGCCGCGCGGGCTCCACAGCGCCGGGTAGCCGGGCACGGAGCCGGTAATGTGCAGCCCGGCCTCGCGCACCTTGTTCGGCCCGTCCACCCGCACCACGTCCACCCGCACCGACGCGCTGCCAAAGCGCGTCTCAAACAGCACCGTCGGGTACGTGCCGTTGGACGGCTGGTACGTCGACACGTTGCCGGCGCTGACCGACGCCGCCGGCCCGTCCACGTACGGCCACGGGCCGTTGCTCGACATGATGACAATGTCGTGCATGTTGCCGGCCACGCCGCCGTACGGCAGCGTCACCCACTCGCCCGTGGCCGCCGAGCTGACGTTGATGAAGCCCGAGTAGAACGGCACCAGCGCCGCGTCCAGCCCGGCCGCCGGCGCCGCCGCCACCGTCACGCGCTTGCGCCCGCCCGGCTGGATCGTCAGCGTCGCCGGCGTGATCGCCACCGTCGCGTAGCTCGTGTCCATCGGCGGCGGGAAGGGCGCCACCTGGCTGGGGTCGGCCGCGTCAAAGGCGTAGGCGTTGGCGGCCGGCGCGTGCGTCAGCGTAAACGTCTGCGCCGTTTTCCCGTCGTTTTGCACGTAAAAGGCCGCGTTGCGCACGTGGTGCGCCGTGTCGTTGAGGGCCAGGCTGGCCTCGCTGACCGAGACGCCGCCGTGCACGAGCTGGTACGCGTTGATGAGGCCGCCGCCCTGCTGCGCCACCGAGGTCAGGTAGGCCGCGTCGCTGCTGCCGTCGTTGAAGACCAGCGGCGTGGCCGAGCCGGCCAGGGCCGCGTTGAGCAGCTTGGGGCTGATGTTGCGGCCCTTGGCCTGCTTGTACAGCGCAACCACGCCGGCGGTAAAGGGCGTGGCCATGGACGTGCCCGACAGCACGGCGTAGCCGCCCGAGCCCGACAGGTACGTCGACAAGATGTTGCCGCCGGGCGCCGAGACCACCGGCTTGATCGTCAGCTCGTTGGTCGGGTTCCACGTCGAGAACGTGCTCATGCGGCCGCCCGACGCCGTGTTGACCGGACCGACCGGGTCGATCAGCAGCTCGTCCTGCGCCGGGAAGCTGAGCGTGACCGTCTTGCCGGCCGCCAGCAGCTCCACCCACTTCTCGCCCACGGCCGCCGTGACCAGCCCGGCGCCGGCCACCGGCGCCGCGCCCAGCGACGGCGACAGCGAGCCGCCCACGTTGTTGTAAAACAGCACGTACTGGGCGCCGGCCGCCACGGCCGCGTCGGCCTTGGCCTCAAACGTGCAGGAGCCGCGGCGGATCAGCACGATCTTGCCCGTCAGGTTGCCGGCGGCCGTCGCGGGGCCATTGCAAAAGTCGTCGCCGACCGTGGTGTTGTAGGTGTCGGCCCAGAGCGGCAGGCTGACGTTGGCAAAGTTGCCGGCGCCGCTGCTGTAGGCGGCCTCGGTCGAGTTGCCGTCGACAACGTAGTGCAGCAGCAGCGAGGCGTCGGGCGAGTGGGTGTTGTCGACGGAGCCGATCGAGGTGACGTCGGTGCCGGTCGAGGCGGACGAGGCGTCAAACATGCCGTCGGCGCCCGCGTTGCCCGCCGCCAGCATGCACGGCGTGCCGGCGGCCACAATGGACGCCGTCACCGCCGCCCACGGCTCCTCGGGCCAGCCGCTCTCGCCGCCGATGCTGGACGTGATCAGGTCGACGCCGTGGTCGTAGGCGGTCAGAAAGGCCTCGATCAGCACGTCGTTGGCCGCGTCGCCCTCGCAGCCAAAGACCTTGTAGATGCCGAGCGTCGCGTTGGGCGCCACGCCCAGCACGTAGGGGTCGTTGGAGGCCGCGATGATGCCGGCCACGTGGGTGCCGTGCCCGTTGCAGTCCAGCGGGTCGTCGTCGGGCACCGGCGTGTTGTATCCGTCGTAGTCGTTGCCGACAAAGTCGTAGCCAAAGGCAACCTTGTAGCCGGGGCCAAAGCCGCCACCCAGTGCGGGGAGCGTGTAGTCAATGCTGTTTGTGAGCGGAGGGAGGAGAGAGGGGGGGGGGCAGAGAGAGGATGAGGAAATAGAGGCTGAGAGAGAGAACAGAAGAGAAGAGGATAGAAGAGAGGATCGAAGAGGACTGAGAGGACTGAGAGAGGGAAGGAACGAGATGGAGCGAAAAGAAACAACAAAGGAAGGAACGAAGACGCACCCTGTGTCGATCTCGGCAATGACAATGCCGCTGCCATCCAGACCCTCTGCGTGCAGCTTGTCGACGCCGCTGCCCAGTTAGCCAGGGGCCATGCTGTCGTCTGTCTGGTCTGCGTACTCACGTCATGATATGCGTGGTCGGAGCTCCGTCGAGAGCGCGCTTGGAGCGCTGCGAGACGGCAAGCTCCAAGTTTCTGCGCCGCACCTCGTCCGGGATGGGAGCGCCATGGCTGAAGAGGCGGACCGGAGAGATGGCCTGTGAGTTAGATTGGGGAGATTGAGGAGAGAGACGAGGCAGAGAGGGAGGAGAGAGAAGGAGAGAGGGAGGAGAGAAAATGAGTTGGACAGAGAGGGAAGAGAGGGAGGGACAGCAAGAGAGGACGGTACCTTTACTTGGGTAAAGTTGCCAATGATGTCCAGAACGGAGGTCTCGTTCGAGGCCAGGTGGAACGAGGTGCCGGTGAAAAAGGCATGCTCAAAGGAGCGACGCTGGACGGCCGGGATGCGGTTGGACGACAGGTTCCGATAAAAGTTGTCGACGGATGTCTGTCTGGTCAGCGGGGGCGTCTCCGGCAAAGGGAGGGGGGGGGGATAGGCTCGCTTGCTCACATGGCCAGGCTCGAACTCGACGACATAGGCGCCCGGAACGATGCTCTTGTTGGCCTTGGCGGGCGAGACGGCGGCGGCGCCGGCCGAGGCCGGAGCCATGGCCACGCCGGCGGCGAAAGCGGCGGCGGCAGCAGCACGCATCGTGGTCGAGAAGGCAGGCGGACCTGTTTTGACGGACTATTGACTGACTGGAATGCAGGAAGAAGAAGCTACGAACGAGCGTCGTTGGCTCAACCATGGCTGCATTAAATATGTTTCCTCGCCGGCCTTTTCCCGAAGGGGCAGCCGGCCCGGCTCGAGCTCGCGATAACAACGCTCACCTTGCCGGCTGGGGAGCTTCTGGCCGCTCCCAAGCCCAGACGGCCGCTCTGGGCGCCAAGCCAATAGAGCGCGGCCGCGGCGGCGGCTCCAATCGTCGTGCGACCTTCTGTTTGCAATGGCCAGATAGCGCAAGCGACCTTCTGTTTTGCGACTTCACGAACCGGGGTGGGGGGGGGGAGGGGACGCTCTGGCCCCGGACAGACCACAGACCGGGCACGAACCGCACGCCGCTCGACTCCGAGATAATCCATATGCAAATGTATATGCCGCTGCCCTTTTCCATATCATTTCCGCTATCAAGACGTTCTCCACTACGCTTTCGAGCTCTCCCCCCCCCCCCCCCCGGCCTCGCTGCGATACTGGAAGAGGAAGGTAAGGCTGAAGAAACGATAAGCTCAATCGGGGCCATCGTGGCGTCAGCGGATCGGCCAGGGCCTGTCCTGAATAGGCATATGCTTGGCCGGCATAGGGAAGCTGGGGCGTGATCGCGGCGGCCGATGACGCAGGAACTCGATAGTTTGGGGGGGGGTCCACGACACCTGGTCAGCACTCCGCAGTTTTCTCGTATCTCTCGGCTGCAACCATGCGGAGCAACATCATGACAGCACAGCGGCAAAGACGGCAAAGATGTTCGCGGCGGCGGCAGTCAAAAGGCGGATGAAGTCCTCCTGGTTTGCGTCTGCTTTTTCCAGGCTCAGGCGCAGGCAGGCTCAGGATCAAAATCAGAATCAGATTCAGAATCAGATTCGGATTCAGTCTCGGACTCGGACTCGGACCAATCTCGGACTCGTTTCTTAGACTCCTCTTCTCTCCGCCTTTCCGTCATGGCCCGAGCAGGGATCGCAGCCCTTGTGCTGGCACTGCTCGCCCCGGTCCACGCACTGACCCCCCTGAGCTGGGATGGCGCGGACCCCGTGGCGGCCACCCGCCAAAACGCCACGGTCGTGCCCAACACGTACATTGTGCAGCTCAAGCCCGGCGCCACCACGCCCGGCAACGCCGGCCGCCGCAGCCTGCAGCCGCACGCCGAGTTCCAGCGGCTCTCGACCGAGGCCGCCGTGGACTACACGCCGCGCCAGACCTTTGCCGACGCCGCCCTCTTTGTCGGCCTCTCGCTGACGCTCAGCAACGATGCCGCCCTGCCCGCGCTCAAGGATCTCGACAATGTGCTCGGCGTGTATCCCGTCTACAGAATCCCGCGGCCCGCCGCCGCCATCATGCCGCCGCCGTCAAAGTAGGCCCTTTGTTCTGCTGTCTCTTGGTGGCCGATCTTGCTGACTTCCCCCCCCCCCCCCCCCTCAGGCGCGCCGTGGCCCCCGGCACCAACATCACCATCCCCCACGTCGTCGGGGCCCTGGATGTCAACAACCCGCACGTCATGACCGGCGTCGACAAGCTGCACGCGCTCGGCATCAAGGGCAAGGGCGTCAAGATCGCCATCATCGACACCGGCGTCGACCTGCGCCACCCCTCGCTCGGCGGCTGCTTCGGCCCCGGCTGCAAGGTCGCCTTTGGCTACGACTTTGTCACCCCCAAGGCCGACCCCGGCGTCACCTGCCTCGGCGGCGGCCACGGGACACACGTGAGCCTATGCTGTCTGACTGACTGCAAGACCGACTGGCTAACTGACTGTGCTAGGTTGCCGGCATCATTGGCATGGTATGATCTCTTTTTCTCTCGTCTTTTCTCTCTCTCTCCTCTCTCTCTCTCCTCTCTCTCCTCTCTCTCTCCTCCCGCCAACACTGCGCAGGAAGACCCCGCCGGACAAGGCTTTGGCCTCGTCGGAGTAGCCCCGGAAGCCACTCTCGGTGGGTCCCCCTCGTCCTTTCCTCTGGCTGTCTCTCCTTCTAATCTAACCCCCCCCCCCCCCAGGCATGTACCGCGTCTTTGACTGCTCCGGATCCGCTGACACGGACGTGATCCTGTCGGCGATGCTGCGCGCGGCCACGGACGGCGCCGACGTGGTGTCCATGTCGCTCGGAGCCGACGTGGCGTCCGAGGCCGGCGACCCGTTCAAGAACGTGACAACGGCGCTGGCCGAGCAGGGCATTGCCGTCATCGCCGCCAACGGCAACGACGGTGACTACGGCCCGTACAACCCCTCGGCCCCCGGCATTGGCCCCGGCGTGCTCGCCGTCGGCTCCACCGACAACTCGCACTTCCCGACCACCTACAGCCTGCGCGACTCCAACGGCCGCACCCTCCGCTACGCCTCCGTCCTGCCGCTCGACCCCACGCCCCAGGGCCTGACCGTCCAGATCGTCCACCGCGGCGCCGCCTCTGACACCGACCTGCAGGGCTGCTACACCAACCACTACACCGATGCCCTGGCCAACCTGACCGCCAAGGGCATCGACCCCGCCAACACCATCCTGCTGCTCAAGAACGGCGGCTGCAACAACGTGCTCAAGGGGCGCCAGGCCAAGCTCAACGGCTACAACCACGTGCTCATCTACACCACCTCTGACCAGCTCCTGTCGCTGCAGACCTACGAGGACACATACCCGGGCCTCAACTACAACATTACGCCGGGTAGGTCATCTTCTCTCTCTCTCTCTCTCTCTCTTCTGCTGCTCCCTCTAACCCTACCCAGTGCAAACGTCGGTCCAGGACTCGGCCACCATTCTCAGCTCCTATGACAGGCAGCCGTACGGCTACAAGATCAGCTTCATCGCCGACTACGCCGCCGCCAGCCCGCCGCTCCAGGACGGCGGCCTCATGAGCAACTACTCGTCCTTTGGACCGCTGTACGACCTGACGCTTAAGCCACAGCTCTCGGCCCCGGGCGGCCAGATCCTGTCGCTGTGGCCGCTGGACATCAACGGCGGCTACGCCGTCATCTCCGGCACCTCCATGGCCACCCCGCTGACTGCCGGCGCCTACGCGCTGCTCAAGTCGCAGAAGCCCACGCTGTCGGTCAAGGAGCTGTACGCCCTGATGCAGAACTCGGCGCGCCAGCTGCCCTGGGCCTACGACGCCTCTATTCTGTCCGCCACCATCCACCAGGGCGCCGGCGCCATTGACATGTGGCGCGCCCTGACCTGGGAGAGCCTGGTGACGCCGCCGCAGCTGAACCTGGGCTTTTCCAACACCAGCGTGACCACCAACTTTACCATTACCAACCGCTCGCCGCGCTCCAAGACCTACACCTTTAGCCACAGCCCCGCCGGCGGCATGCAGTACCCCGTCCGGGTGGCCTGGCAGCGCGACCACCAGTTCCCCTGGTACGCCAGCGTCAGCTTCAGCGCCGAGTCGGTGCTCATCAAGGCTGGCGAGTCCGCCACCATCACCGCCACCGTCACGCCCCCGCCGCCCGGCTCGTGGAACGCCAAGTTCTGGCCCGTCTACACCGGCTTCCTCATTGCCCACAACAACTACGAATCCTACGCGGTTCCCTATGTTGGTACGTCGTGCTTTTTTTTTTTTTTTTTTTTTTTTTTTTCTCCAGGCGGCTCGGTGTCTGGGACGTTTATACTGACTTGCAGGCTCACCCTTCCCCTACCCGTTCTGAGTCCGGGGTGTGTGTCAAAAAGCAAAAGAAAAAAAAAAGGGCTGGTCTTGTTCAACACAGTGGCCGGGCCGTCGAAATGGTTATCTCGTGAAGCCAGAGGGTTGCGATGATGCAAAAATGTATGCAACAATGCATATGCTGCCATGTATATGCAACAATAAATAGCCAATACTAGACAAAAGTACAATGATTCTGAATACGTTTGTAATCTTACCGCACGCGCCTCAAAGCGCAACACGGCCGTGCATACTTGGCGGGGCTGCAATCTGGCCCGGCGGTGAGTCGACCCGGCCGGGAACAGCGAGAGCGATTCTCCAGGCCGGTGCAGATCTGGACGATTCTGCAACAAACAGCCCCGCTGACGCCTCACACCTGCCCAGCCAACCGGGCCGCTGCCCCGACGCCCTTCACCTGGTCCCCACTTTTTGCTTTCCACTCCTACCCCACATAATGACTTCCCCAGATTCCCCGGTTTTTCACCATGCGTCTTTTCTCTTTTTCACAACTTGTCTAGACGAAAAAGATCGCCCACTCCGGCACCAGCGGGCATGTTCCACACCTTTAGCGTCGCCCGGCAGAGCTCTGCCGGGGCCAGAGACAGCCCAAAACGCCTCGGCAAGAGAGTGACCACGGCGCACGCCTGCGCCGAATGCAAACGCCGCAAGATGTGAGCTGGCGGGCGCTTTGGCGCATTACTGAGAGCTGGTGTTTTTTTTTTTTTTTGGCGTATTACGACGAGAGTTGGCGGTTTCTGTGACGCACTACTGACGAGAGCTGGCGGTTCCTGTGACGCACTACTGACGAGAGCTGGCTGCAGACGCTGTGACGGCCAGCAGCCCTGCCTCCACTGCAGGTCCAGCCGAGCCCCCAAGCGCTGCGTCTACGACAAGCACCGCCAGCGCGTCATCCCCTCGCGGAAGACGCTCGAGGCGCTGTCACAGGCCCTGGAAGAATGCCGCTCCGTCCTGAGGCGCCTCTTCCCCCAGCACGACCTGCAGGACCTGCTGCCGCTCTCGCGCGCGGACCTGGTCGGGCTGCTGGGCCTGTCTGGCGTCGCCGGCCACCACGACGACCGTTCACTCCCGTCTCCGCCCTCAAACGGGCTGCCGTCGCCCGGCGGCGGCTCAAAACCGGAGCAGTCGCTGTCGACGCTGGAGCAGATGCCGGCCATGGACACGGAGTGGGACGAGGAGCGCCGCGGCCGCGACCCCATCCCGGCCGAGGCCGACGACGTCAACGCGCTGTCCCTGGCCGTGGACCGCCAGGCCTCGTATCTGGGCGCCTCGTCCGTCAAGGCCGCGCTGCTGGTAATGCTCAAGGTCCAGCCGGCCCTGCGCAGCTCGCTCGCCTCTGCGGCGGCGGCGAAGCAGCAGATGGCGCTCAAGTCGAGCAGCACGCCGGCCAGCGCGCCGGCCAGCGCGCCAGGCAGCACGCCGACCAGCACACACAGCACCCAGCGGGCGGTGGCCTGGTCGCGCAAGGGCCAGGTGCTGGTGGACGCCTACTTTAAGCGCGTCCACGTGTTCATCCCCATGCTCGACGAGGCGGCCTTTCGCGCCGACTACTGCGCGGGCCGGCGCGCAGACGCGCCCTGGCTGGCCCTGCTCCAAGCTGTCCTGGCCATGGGCAGCGTGGCGGCCTCCAAGTCGGCCGACACGAGCCACCTGGCCTACTACGCCCGCGCCCGGGACCACCTGCCCGTGGACGCCTTTGGCAGCAGCCACATTGAGACCGTCCAGGCCCTGGCCATTGTCGGCGGCTACTACCTGCACTACATCAACCGCCCCAACATGGCCAACGCCGTGCTCGGCGCCGCCATCCGCATGGCCACCGCCCTGGGCCTGCACCGCGAGAGCCTGGCGGCATGCGGGGGGGGAGGGGGCGGCGGCCCTACACCCGGCCTGGCGGCGGCGGCGGCGGCGGAGGCGGCGGCTGAGACGCGGCGGCGCACGTGGTGGAGCCTCTTCTGCCTGGACACGTGGGCGACGACGACAATGGGCCGGCCCTCGCTGGGCCGCTGGGGGCCGGCCATCAACATCCGGCCGCCGGAGCTGGGGCGGGCCGCGGGCCGGGACGCGGCGCAGCACGCGGGCCTGCTCCTGCCGCTGATTGAGAGCGTCAAGTTCTGCAAGATTGCCACGCAGATCCAGGACCAGCTGGCCGTGGCGCCGCTGCTGGCGGCGGGCGCCCGGCGCGACCTGGACGCGCAGCTTGTGCGCTGGCACGACGCGCTGCCGTGGCTGCTGCGCACGGCCGACCCGTCGTGCTGCGGCGCCGAGCCGCTCTACCTGGCCCGCTGCGTGCTCCGGTGGCGCTACCAGAACCTGCGCATGCTGCTGCACCGGCCCGTGCTGCTGGGCCTGGCCGCGTCGGCCGGCCCGCACCACGCGGCGCCCGATGCGGACGCGGGTGTGGACGCGGACGCGGACGCGGACGCGGACGCGGACGCGGACGCCGACGCCGACGCCGACACCGACGCCGTCGAGACGTGCCGCGCGCTGGCCCGCCAGACCATTGAGGATATTGCGCGCGACTGGTCGCGCAACCAAATGTCCGGCTGGAACGCGGCCTGGTTCCTCTACCAGGCCGCCATGGTGCCGCTGGTCTCGCTCTTCTGGACGCCCGCGAGCCCGCACGCCCGCGACTGGCACGGCCAGATCGAGACCGTCCTGGCCCTGCTCGCGGCCATGGAGGACTGGTCGCTGGCCGCCCGGCGCAGCCGCGAGGTGGTCGGGCGCATGTATGAGGCCGCCACCCTCGCCGGACACCCCCCCGGGCCGGCCGCTTCTTCCGGACGGCCGGCTCCGGCAGAAACCGACGCCGACGCCGCCGCCGCTGCCGCCGCCACAATCACCGACGCCGCCGAGCTTCACATGTCGCCCATCGGCTTCGAGCCCGACGCCGACATGCTCAGCTTCTTTGAGCAGTGGGACCTCGACGGCATGTTTTGGGGGCAGGCTGTCGCCGAGCCGCGCGACGACTGAGCCGATAACGGACGGGCTGCTAGCGCATGGCATCAGTGCGGGGTCGTATTTCTAATCTTGCCGAGCTTCCTCCTTTCCCGCTCTCTGCTTCTCACTGCTTCTGGCTTCACTTCTGCTCTTCCGGCTTCTCTTCTCTTGCTTCTCTTCCGGCTTCTAACCGCGCATGTTGCCATTGGCTGCCCGAGCGATTTACCACTTTCGGCCCCGGCTCTCGCGCTCCCCTCTTGCCCCTCTGTCCCCCCTGTCCCCTCTGTCCCGGCCTCGGGCATTCGGCCTCTGCCTCGCCGCCACCATGGCTACCGCTGCTGCCAAGCGCCTGGCCGGCAAGACGGTGCTCATCACGGGTGCGTCGGCCGGCATCGGCAAGAGCATCGCCTTTGAGTACGCGCGCACGGCGGCGCCGGCGGGCGGCCTGCGGCTGGTGCTGACGGCGCGGCGCATCGACTCGCTGCGGCAGATCGCGGCCGACATCGCGGCCGAGGTGGGCGGCGCCGTGCAGGTGCTGCCGGTGCAGCTGGACGTCAGCAAGCCGGACGAGGTGCGCGCGTTTGTCGGCAAGCTGCCGGCGGAGTGGCAGGCCATTGACATTCTGGTCAACAATGCGTGCGTTTTTTTGTTTTTTTTTTTGCCTCCACGACGACTTTTGATAGCCCGCTGACTGCTGACCGACAGCGGCCTTGTCAAGGGCGTGGCGCAGTCGCCGCACATTGCCGAGGAGGACATGAACATTATGTTTGCGACCAACGTGACCGGGCTCATCAACATGACGCAGGCGGTGCTGCCCATCTTCCTGAAGCGGCCCGAGGGCGGCGCCGGCGACATTGTCAACATTGGCAGCATTGCAGGCCTCGACCCCTACGCCGGCGGCGGCATCTACTGCGCCACCAAGGCCGCCGTGCGGTCCTACTCCGAGAGCCTGCGCAAGGAGCTGGTGGCCACGCGCGTGCGCGTCATCGAGGTCGACCCGGGCCAGGTCGAGACGGAGTTTTCCGTCGTGCGCTTCTACGGCGACAAGGCCAAGGCCGACGCCGTCTACGCGTGAGTTTGTGCCGCGTTCAGACCGGTCCAAGTCCTTGGGCCCCCCGAGTCCCCGAGGACCCCGAGTCTTGAGCCCAGACAAGTCCAAGCTGACAATCCTAGCGGCTGCACGCCCCTGACGCCCGACGACATTGCCGAGATCGTCGTCTTCACCACCTCGCGGCCCGAAAACGTCGTCGTGGCCAACACGCTCGTCTTCCCGCAGCACCAGGTAAGACGCGTCCTGCCAATCCGCCGTCCCGGGCCCCAAGACTGACTCTGCAGGCATCTGCGCACACCATGTTCCGGAAGCCAACATAGGCACCCCCAGACTCAGACTCGACAGCACCCGGAAGGGCCAGACGGACGCCAAGCCGCGAGGCGCAAGCAACCCCGTCGCGTTTCGATAGCCTAATCCAAAGTAGATCCAGCCACGCCCCATGACTGACCGTACAAACAAGGTGACTGTGACCGTACAAGCAAGGTACGCTGAAAGAAAAGAGACGCGGGGCATGCCCTATAGCTCTCTCTCTATCGGCTTATCGCGTAGCGGGGCGGCAGAATTTTTTAGCGGGGACAGGCACGCATCCGTCGGGGGGGGCTGGTGTGTTTTTTTGCCATTTATTTTGCAGCAACTTTAAATGGCTTAATCACCGGCAGCGTGTTGTTTTCTGCTGTTTTTTCCCTTTGTATTTTCTGCCCGCCCTTCCCACCTTCCCACCAAACCAGATCCAGCCAAAAGCAGGAGCGAAAAAAAAAACCGCCCATCACCGCCCATCACCGCCCTTCATCACCGCCCGCTCAGCAAAGCCGGTTGCGTTCCCATCCACACACCCACACCCACCACCGCCTTTTTTTTTTTTTTTTTTGTTTCGCGCGCGCACCCGCACACCGACCTCACACAGTCCGCAGAGGCCCCAGACCGGACGGGCCGACACGCACGCCTGCCCTCCCTCCTCCAAACCCGCCCTCGCCCGGAGAACAGCCCCAGCTGCTGCACCCGCCGCCACAATGGGCCGGAAACCGAACCCGATTATCCTGCAGTTCTTCGAGAGAGGGCCGCGCCTGGCCGACAACAGCAACCGCTATCCGCACCGGTGCAAGGCTTGCGGCGAGTCGTTCCCCAAGGGCCGCGCCGAGTCCCTGATGACGCACATTTCCAAAAAGTGTCCGGCCATCAGCGAGACTGACCGCATCAACGCGTGTCTGTCGCTCAACGGCCTCAGCCACCACATTGCGGCGGCGGCAGCAGCGGCGGGCGGCGGCGGCGGCGGCGGCGGCGGAGGCGGCAGCGGCAGCGGCAGCGTCAGTCCCGGCGGCATCGGAGCCCGCACCCCCGTGCGCAGCCACCACAGCGCCGCCCACCGGCACAACCACGGCATCCACGGCATCCACAGTGTCCACGGCACCCACGGCATCACCCACGGCATCACCCACGGCGGCGTCGGCGGCATCGGCACCACCACCACCACCGGCTTCCCCCACCACGCCCGCCTCAGCGGCCTCGAGCACGCCCACGCCCACGCCCACGCCCACGCCCATGCTCACGCCCACGGCCACCTGCCGCTGCCCAGCCCCCCCGGCGCGCCCGGCTCGGCTCCCCTCCCACCGGCGCCCTCTGCGGCGGCCGCCGGCTCTGCTGCCGGCCCCGGCGCCGGTACCGGCACCGGCACCGGCTCCGCCGCCGGCGCGGCTTCCTCGCCGTCCTCCTCCGCCGTCGACGCGGCCGCCATCCAGCGCGACTGGACCGCGCTCGAAACGCTGGCCGAGGTGTCGCGCCAGATCGACCTGAGCGAGAAGCACGACGACCGCGGCCCGGGCGGCGAGCCAGCCGGTTCCGGTTCCGGTTCCGGTTCCGGGGCCGGGGCCAACAAGGCCAGCAACGCGGCCGCCGTCGCCGCGGCGGCCGCAACGGTTGTCGCCGCCGCCCTGGGGCCCGGCGGCGCGGCACAGCTCGAGCTGCCGCTCGGGCACGACGCGTCCCTGTTCAAGACGGAGCCGACAGGTAAGAGAGAGAGAGAGAGAGAGAGAGAGAGAGAGAGAGAGAGAGAGAGAGAGAGAGAGAGAGAGAGAGAGAGATGCTGACACGCGTAGCTTCCGAAGACTCGGACGGCATCACGTCTGAGCAGATCAAGCGCCTCGAAGAAGCCACCAACATGACCATGGCCGCCGCCGCCACCGCCCAGCTTAACCCGTCCCTGCTCGACCCGCAACTGCGCACCGAGGACTCGCCACCGTCGTCGGCCCCGGGCCAGATCCTGTCGCCCGTCTCGGCCTCCGCCGCCGCTACCGCCGGCGCCGGCGCCGGCGCCGGCGGCGCTACAGACTCGGGCACGACCCCTGCGACCTCCGTGGCACCCGACGCGCCCATGATGGGCGACGAGCCCATGACTTCGAGCGGCCTGCTTCCGGGCGTCGACGGCGATTCCGAAAACGTGTCATCAGCAACAGCAACAGCAGCAGCGGCGGCGGCGGCAGCAGCAGCGGCAGCAGCGGCGGCGGCTGTCGCCGCGTCCGGCCAGCCCTGGGGCGAGATCACCTACCTGACAGACGGCGTGCTGCCCGTGTTCCCCGGCAGCGAGGTGCCCAGCCCGGGCGACCCCAGCCGCATCAGCTTCCACATGAACCACCCCAACGAGGCCAAGCCGCGCCAGGGCCGCGCGCGTTTCAACACGGCGCGCCGCAAAGAGGTCAAGGAGGTGCGCCGCATCGGCGCCTGCATCCGCTGCCGCATCCTGCGCAAGACCTGCTCCCGCGACAGCCCCTGCGACCAGTGCCGCAAGGTGCTGTCGCCGCGCGTCTGGCGCTCCGGCTGCGTCCGCACCAAGTTCACCGAGCAGCTCGACATTTTCTGCGCCGGCGTCCAGGTCGTCCTGGCCCAGCACCGCGCCAACCAGCTGCGCGAAACCGTCGACCTCGCCAGCAACGGCCTCATGATCGAGGCCACCCACTTTCCCGAGAACCCGGCCGTCGCCGTCACCCTCGAGGTCTTTCAGAGCAACGGGCCCATGGACCCCGCCGCTGCCTCGGCCGCGGTCGCCGCCGCGGCTGCGGCAGCAGAAGCGGCAGCAGCAGCAGCAGCAGAAGAAGAAGAAGCAGCAGCAGCAGCAGCAGCAGCAGCAGCAGCAGAAGCCGCATCAGCAGCAGCCGCATCAGCAGCAGCAGCTCCTCCGGGCGCCAGCGAGGACACGGACCTGGCAGACGAACCAGGGACGGCCGCCGCCGCCGCCGCCGCTGCTGCTGCCGCCGCTGCCGCCGCCGGCGAAACCAACGGACACCAGGCGGCCGTGCCGGTGCCGGCGCCAGCCCCCATTGCGCCGCTGCACCTGTGGAAAGAGGGCGAGATCGTCATGGTCGACACGGCCAAGGACGACGTGCCGCTCAAGATGGAGTACTACATGCGCAACGTGCTGCCCGAGTTCGTCCAGCGTGAGCCCTCGCTGTTTGTGCGCACCCTGCTGGAGACAGCCATGGCGCTGGCCCAGGAGACCAACAGCGTCCTGCTCAAGCGCGCCATTGAGCTGTGGGGGCTGGTCGAGATCCTCGACCGCGAGCGCCAGTGGCAGATCCGCGTCAAGCCGGCTGCCTCTTCCGCCGCCGCCGCCGCCGCCACTGCCGACAGCATGGTCACCGACGACGGCCCACCCGCGGCCGTATCCGCGTCTTCTGGACCTGGCGGGCCCGGGCCCGACGGCAGCGGCGGCAGCGGCAGCGGCAGCGGCAACAACAACAACAACAACAACAACAGCAACAACAATAACAACAACAACAATAACAACAACAACAACAACAGCGCGCCGCGGCAGATCCGCGCCGACACGGACCAGGAGACCTACACGACGCTGTGCCTGCAGCTGACGGCCGGCGCCGAGCGCCGGGCCGCCTCCATCAGCCACAACCTGCTGACGACCATGCAGCGCCTGCTGCAGGACAGCAAGACCAAGATCGACTACACCATGTACTTTTCCACCCTGATCCTGCTCAACTGCGTCGAAAAGTCCACCTGGGGCTTCAAGGCCTGGGACCAGGAGAGCCTGCGCGCCATGTGGCCGCTCGAGCGCACGCCCCAGGACTTTGCCCAGCAGGGCTACGTCATCGCCGACCTGCTGCGCATGCTGCTCGGCATCCGCCGCGCCCTGCCGCGCACCCGCTGCCGCCCCGACGACGGCCTGCTCGTCACCGACGAGGACGACCCGCTGATGCGCCAGTTCTTTGACGCCATCAAGCTGGACTGTGAGTCGCGTCTGCCTTTTTTTTTAATTTATCGGTCGACTGTTTTCTTTCTCTAACACACGACAGACAACGAGGTCGTGGCCAAGCAGGAACACCCCATGTTCTCGCCCACCGACTCGCGCTCCTTTGAGCTGCTCTTCTGCTCGGCCCTGCTGCTGCCCTCGCGGGAGTAGCACGCGCAATCTCTCCCGATTTCTGTTCCTCTTTTGCTTTCCTGCCGGCTGCCCGGCTTATGATCTACATGTGAAAAAGGATGGGAAGCCTCCACGACTGATTGGGTAACGACGTTTCTGTTCTGATTTCTCACTTGCCTTGAACTTTATGCCTTGTAAACCATACCAAAAAAAATGTGCCTCCAATCGGATGGACGGGCGGCGTTTCGGGCATGATCTAGTTGACGATTTGGAGAAGAAATGCAGTGGGCCGAGATGGCCGTCAAGACAGACCCCTTTGTTACGAGCGCTGTGCTCTGTCTGGCCTTGGGGGGGAGAGCTTCGCAGCCGCCCTTTTTCACTTTTTTTTTTTTACTTTCTCCCCCCCTTTTTTTCTTCTTTTTTTCCGGCTTTTCATCCTACGACTTTTCCTCCTACGATCCAACTCCTCTCCGTCTTGTTCTCTTGTTAGGTTGACGAATACAAAATGGCGGCGACGCCTAAAAGCAGGAGAGAAAGAACAAAAAGGCAGCCAAAAAGCGACTGGGTTTTATTTGTTTCCTTGTTTGGTCTTGATTTCCGTCTTTGTCTGCTTTATTCCTGCATGTTCGCGGTGGGCATCTCACACGAGAGAAAACAGAAACAGAACGCGCATAGCATTGGAACCTACAGAATTGGCCGACAGGCCCAAGAAAAAGGAGGTCGGAGGCGCCGGTTACGCTATTCCATTTTTTTTTGATACTTTTCATCCTTCTTTTCCCTCTACATTATATACAACACCTTCTTACGGCAACGACCACGCGTTACCGCTGCAAGACACATTCCTCGTGTTTGCGTGCCAATTGAAAAGGGGAGCGAACACAGTGCAGAACGCTGGGCAAAACCCCAGACTTAATTTGTTTTTTACGAGAAATGATTCAAATTCTCTTGCTGGCTGTGAGCGGTGAAGCCTCATCTGCCTGAGATTATCAAAATTAGAAAAGGCAAGGCAATGAAGATGCAGGTCCCCAAAATGATGCCTTGTGTGAAAATGCGCAAGAAAATCAAGGCACCCAATATACAAGTTGGCCTTACTTCAACCGTGAATCTATTTTTTTCCATTCAATACTATCCAAAAAAAGTAAAGATCCATGCCCACGGACCTCGTGTATCAACTCTCTCCAATAAGCCTTACTTCCCTGGCCCAACACATAAGCAACACTAATGACGTGGTATTACATGCAGTTAATACTGCCACAAAAGATGATTTGAAACGGGCTGTATAGATGCATCAAGAAGCCGAAGAGAGGATGCCGTCATGGCACAGTTTCGCCTTCATCTAATGTCGCGCACTGAGGCTGGCAAATGCGTCCGGGCTGTGACGGCCGTTGGTCCACTCCAATCCCAATGCCATGATGCTGTCGCGGCTTCGGTTGCCGACAAGGTGGTCCGTGTTTCCTGCCAGGGCAGCTCCCGAGGACGGTGCTGGCGGCGCTGATGTAGAGGTAAAGAATGGATTGCTGGCTCCGAGCGACGCGGAGCCCGCTGGCGCAGCTGTTGGTGCGGCGGCTGCTGCCGGATAGGGCGCGGCAGCAGCAGAGACGGAGCCGGCAGCACTGTCCTGTTGGTACTGGCTGGCGTATTGAGCAGACTGTGCGGGCGCAGGCTGCTGTTGCTGGCCGTAGAGAGCCAAGATGGATGCGGTATTGTGTCGCGGCGGCTGCGCTTGAAAGGCCGGAGCGCTCTGCGTCATGAACGGATTGTTGAGCTGCTGCTGCTGCTGCTGCTGCTGCTGCTGTTGCAGTTGTTGTTGCTGCTGCAGTTGGTATTGTTGCAACTGCTGTTGCTGCTGCTCCTGCTGCTGCTTTTGTTGTTGTTGCAGGAGATAATGCTGTTGTGCTTGCTGTGCTTGCTGAGCTTGCTGAGCTTGCTGAGGCGCTGTCTGCAGAGATGCCGCATAGGGGTTCGAGGCCGTGAGAGGAAAAGCGTGTGTCTGGGCGGGAGGGCCAAAGAAGTTTGTTTGTGACTGTTCGGGAATCTGTCCGAGAGTTGGCGACTGGATTCGCGTGGGTGACCTCCCAAATGGATTGGGGCTGAACGGGCCGGCGTTGAGTGCGCTGGTGTTTAGCGACAGGAGGTTCTGCTGCTGCTGCTGCAGTTGTTGTTGCTGTTGCTGCAATTGTTGCTGTTGCTGCTGCTGTTGCTGCTGTTGCTGTTGCTGCTGCAGTTGTTGCTGTTGCAGTTGTTGTTGCTGCTGCTGCAGTTGTTGCCGCTGCTGTAATTGCATAGCCTGGAATTGCTGCTGCTGTTGCTGCTGTTGCTGCTGCTGCTGCTGTTGTTGCTGTGCCTGCATCGCTTGGAACTGCTGCTGTTGCTGCTGCTGCTGCTGCTGTAGCTGTATTTGTTGGGAAAGTCCGTTGCCACTGGGGCCATTCAGGAACGGATTGTTGTACTGCATCGGTTGCGTGTTGGCGGTCTGCTCGGCTTGTGCTGTAGGCAAGGTGGCAAAGTAGTTGTCGGCAACAGACAACACGGCTGCCGGGGATGTTGTCTGGAAGCCGGGCTGGAGCAGCGTCTGTGGCTGCGGCTGAGGCAGACCGCCGGTGTGGTGGGGGAACAGAGGCTGTGATGGAGGGGCCAGCGCCATGTTCTGGAACGCCTGGCTGAGATCAGCAGCGGATGCGGACCCGGGTGTGGCGGCGCCAAAGGGGTCGGTAGATTGTGGGCTCACTAGGCCGAACGGGTTCGTGGACTGATACGGGTTGTTGTTCTGGAGTGTGCCGGTAGACTGCGAGGACTGAGGCAGTGCCGGAGGCACTGCATCGAGCATATCAAAGGGATTGTAGTTGCCGCTGGATGCGGATGGCGAGGCCGGCGTCCGCCGGGATGCGGCCCCGGGCACGCCGAGCGTGGAGTTGATGGCCAGAGACTGAGTCGGGGCAGACAGCGAGCTTTCTCGCGGCGACGTGAGCGAGTTGGGCGACTGGCGACCCCCCCTCGGCTTGTCGCCGAGGCGGACGAGAGTCTCAATGGCCTTTCCCAGATTTCCGCTGAGTCCCTCGAGCACCTTGGCATTGCGGCGCTCATCGGTGAAGCCCATGTCGCGCAGCCGGGCCAGCTTCTCGTCCATGTCGCCGCTTGAGCCGCCGTGCTCCACGGTAGCGCCAAACGTCTGGGAAGACTGGCTGCGCAGCGGGGGAGAGTGTGCCGAGGTTGGCCGCGGGAAGGAGGCGGCCCGCGCAGTCTCGCTGGGCGGAGACCAGGTGGCCTGGTTGTGGTCGTAGGCGTGGTCGTGGCCGTTAGCGTAGCCGTTGGATTGTGTGGCGGCAGAGGCGGCGGCGGCGTCACGCTTGGAGCGCGGGAAGATGGACGAGGCCGAGCGGAAGCCGAAGCGGCTTGGCGTCTTGGGAGGAAGCGGCGGCGGCGTGTCGTCGGAGCTGCCGGTGTCGGGCCGGTGCGAGGGTTTCTTGGCCATGTTGCCGCTCACGTACTTTTGCCGGATGAAGCGCTCCATGGCCGAATCGGCCTCGTCGGCATCGATGGGGACCGGCGGCTTCTGGTTTTTCGGGTTGTACGACTTGTTGGAGACGACGTTGCCGACCTTTCGCATGTTCTGGAGTGCCCGCAGTCAGCATCGGGCGGCGATCCCGGGGCAATGAATTTTTGAAGCGGATGAACAAACCTCGACCTGGTCATTGGACCAGCTGTCCATGCTCAAAGACTTGACCTTGGACACGTGGGTGCCCAGCTTGCGGTGTATGGCGGCGCATCGCATGCAGAGGAAGATGCCGAGCTGTGTGTGAGAGAGAGAGGGAGCGAATTAGTCGGCGATCGGGTAACGTGAGCAGCCGGCGGCCAGGGAGCACAAAACACAACCTACACTCCACGAAGCCCAAGCTGTGCGGCCAAAGGTTAGCACGGCGTCCGTCAAGACAGTCGGAGCAACAAGCGAGAGGGCAAGGTTGGTTTCTTACCTGGGTTGCGGGCGCCGCAGTCGGCGCATGCGTTGTTGCCAGGAACGTTTTGCACGAGGTCCTGGAGAGCTTTCTCGTTGCGCGCTTGCTGGCGCTTGCTGAGTTGTCCGGCCATGATGGCGGAGAAGGGGAGAAAGACAGAAAAATAAAGGGCGTCGTCGAGGAAGGCGAAAACGGCCGAGGTCGGGAGCGGGAGTAAAGACACAAAGACGAAGGGAAAGCAACACCCAAGGCAGATATATAAAGGACAGGACAGAATAAAATAGAACAGCGCGCAAGAGCCCCCCAAAGAGAAAGACGAGCGGAGAAGAGCAACAGCGGCTCGGACGGGAAGAGGCGAGGCGGGGGGGGGGGGGGGGGGGGCGCGCCCGGCGGCGCGGAGGTGGGCGCAAGGGCAGGGGAGGCGCCCAACAGCCGGCGGG
>JADHKI010000077.1:0-100866 GCA_019925645.1 Graphilbum cf. rectangulosporium
GAGAAATATTACAGAAGTGGTTTAGCGTTATACATTTCTAAGAAAATTACATGGAGAAACTTTACAGAAGTGGTTAGCGTCGCATTTTTGTTTTCTCCTTTAGGGGGCGTTCAGCCGCCCCCTCCTATCTCCAAATACCTATGAAGCACCAAGAGGTACGGAGATTGCGACCAGATCCATCAGATAGCACAAGGCTTCTGATACGTCGGCCGCCCCTTATCAGCGGACGATGTGCGACCGTGGTGGTGGCGCGAGTGGATGTGGCGGAGTGGTATCGGGACTATACGTAAGTATGCTACAATGCTACTCTGGCGTGATGCTCTCGCCGGCGACGGTGGAGAAGAAGGCGTCGGCGAGGTAGGAGCCGGCATAGCTGTCCTTGTGGAAGCCGTCGGCGACGGGGGGCCCGTAGGACTTTTTGGTGACCTGCTCGTTGTAGGCGACGATGCCGTCGCGCTGCCAGTCGGCGGCAAACTGCTCGGTGAGGATGTTGAGGCCGTGGGCGGCCCAGATGGGCTGGACCTGCCAGACGATGCCGAGGGCGGCCATGTCGGTGGCAAAGGAGGCGAGCTGGGCGTCGGAGAAGCCGGCGGCGGCATAGTCGTACATGCCGGTGTAGCCAAAGGCGAAGAGGCGGTCGGGCAGCTCGGCGCGCACGGCCTCGTGGAAGGCGCGCAGGTCGGGCCAGACGGGCGCGTCCATGCGGGCCCAGGTCATGTCGCCGAGCGGCGCGGCGGCGAGGGCGCGCTCGACAATGGTCTGCACCGTCGGCGCCCACATGTACTGGCCCTCCTTGGAGCGCGGCAGGTCCCAGTCAAAGACGACGTCGCGGCCGCCGCCGCCGAGCGCGGCGGCGGCGGCGGCGCGGCGCACCCGCAGCGGCGTGCCGGGCGCGGTGGCGCCGGCGGCCACGTAGGCGTCGTAGGCGCCGGCCGGGGCGCCGGGGGCCGCCGCCTGGACGCGCACGGCCTCGTCAAAGGTCATGAGGCCGGCGCGGGCCTTCCAGGCGTCGCGGGCGGCCGTGTAGGGCAGGCCGGCGGCGAGGCCGGCGCGCACGGCGTCGACCAGCGGCTCGAGGCCGGGCGTGGTGGCGCCGACAATGTAGGCGTGGTCGCGCGGGTCAATGGTGCTGGTGATGAACTCGGAGCGGTCGACGTCGCAGCGGCACATGAGCAGCGTGTCGGCGCTGCCGTCTGTCAGTGCTTTGACAAGCATGTCTCGAACAAGTACTCTCTCTCTCTCTCTCGGCATGCCGGTGCTCGGACAAGTACTCTCTCTCTCCCACTCACCCCATAATGTCAAACTGCATGCGGGCGGCGGTCAGGCGGGCAATGTACTCGCTGGTGGGCACGACGGTGCGGCCCTCGCCAATGGTAAACTTCTTGAGGCCGATGGCGAGGTCGTCGAGGTGGATCATGGCGACGCCGGCCTCGACAAAGGCGCGGGCCAGCTTGACGGTGGTGGTCAGGCCGCCAAAGCCCATGTCAGCGTCGGCCACAATGGGCATCAGGTAGTCGTAGTGCTCGAGGGCGGCGCGCGCGGCCTTGGGGCGGCCGAGGCGGAACTGCGACTGGCGCTGGTCGCTCCACAGCTGCGCGCGGAAGATCTTGTCGACCACCTTGGGCACCGTGTCCCAAGGGTAGTCGGCGTGGTCCATGCCCGGCTGCTGCACCTCGGAGAAGCCGCAGAGCGCGCCCGAGACGTAGACCGTCTGCTGGTGCTTGGCCATCTGCCACACCGTCGTCGGCTCCGTCGTGCCAAACGTCTTCTCGCACGTGCCCGCCTGCCGGTGCGCCTGCAGCTGGTCCCACAGCTTGCGCGCCTGCACGCTCGACGCGTACGTCGCCTGGGGCAGCGTGTTGCGCATCGCCGCGATCGAGCGCGCCGAGTACGGCCGCTTCAGGTGTGCCCGCCACGGCCGCGCCCACTCCTGCTCGACGGCGGCCACGCGCGCCTCAAACGCCCGCTCCTCCTCGTCGACGTCGATCATGGTGGGGAGCTGATTTTAGAGAAGTCGGAGAATCAAACAGAAATATCAGACAAGAATCAAGAGCCAAGATCAATCAGAATGCAGACAAGAATCAAGAGCCAGGATCAATCAGAATGCAGACAAGAAATTATCACAAGAAACAAATGATACACAATCAAATGATCAGAAACGACGCGCAGGTAGACACCGAAATCAAAAGGTCACAATCATATAAGCCAGAGGTTGCTTTGAGAAAACACCTTCACGTTTTATAACACTAGCGACGGACTCCAGTCCGACGTACCGTTATCTCCATCGGACTCGCGTGCGGCTTATCTTGTGTACAGCATGATTGCCGTCGAGGGCATTTAACTGCTGCCGGCGGCTGTCTGGCGATCCGGCCGTCGTCTTCATCCGCGGTGCTTCTCCTTTCTTCACCATGCCGCCCGAAATCGCCGCCGCCTCGGCCCACCTCGGCCCCGACGACCCCAAGGCGGCCGCGCGCGTCGACATTGCCGCGCAGCTGGCCGACCAGTTTGGCGATGGAAACATGTACTCGCGCGAGGAGGAGGTACGCCTGCGCTGGAAGCTCGACCTGCTGCTCGTGCCGCTGCTGTGGTTCAACGTCACCCTCGCCGCCATGGACAAGGTCACCACCTCCACGGCCGCGCTCTACAGCTTTCGCGCCGACACCGGCCTGACCGGCAACAGCTACAGCTGGGTCGGGAGTGCTTTCTATGTGTGTCTCTTGTCGTTCCTTGGGTCTTCCTCCTTCCCGAATCTTCCCCCTTCCGAGTCCCCCCCCTCCCGAGTCTTCCCCCTTCCGAGTCCTCCGCCTTCCGAGTTTTTGTTTCCATCTTAGGTCTTATCACTGATACCCCAGTTTGGCTACCTCTTCTGGTGCTTCCCCAGCGGCAGCCTGCTCCAGAGACTCCCCCTGGCCAAGGTCATGGGCGTGACCCAGCTGCTGTGGGGCGTCGTGCTCATCGCCACCGGCTTCGCCCACAACTTCCGCACGCTGATCGCCCTGCGCGTGCTGCTGGGCGCCCTCGAGGCGCCCATCGTGCCGGGCAACCTGCTGGTCATGAGCATGTGGTACACGCGCCGCGAGCAGCAGCTGCGCATGGGCCTGGCCTACACGGGCCTCAGCGTCTGCTTCACCGGGCCCATCGGCTGGGGCATCGGCTTCCTGCACACGCAGCACCAGTGGCGCGCCATGTTCTGGATCACCGGCGCCCTGACCGTCGCCTGGGCGGCCGTCATCTTCCTCCTGCTGCCCGACAACCCGGTCTCGGCCCGCTTCGTGTCGGCCCGCGAAAAGGCCGTCGTCGTCGACCGCCTGCGCGCCGACCAGACCGGCATCGAGAACAAGCGCTTCAACGCCCGCCAGCTGCGCGAGGCCTTTGCCGACCCCAAGACCTGGCTGCTCGTGCTCTTCAACCTGGTCATCAGTATCCCCAACGGCGGCCTCACCAACTTCACCCCACTCATCATCAAGGGCCTCGGCTACTCCACCCAGCGCTCCGTGCTGCTGACCATGCCCACCGGCATCATGCAGACCATGTCCTCCTACCTCTGCAACGGCGGCGTCTTCCTGGCCCTGCGCTGGGCCCCCGCCCGCCCCTGGCGCTCGCTCTCCATCCTGGCCGGCCTCGCCGTCGGCCTCGTCTCCAGCGTGTTCCTCTACACCCTCTCCGTCACCAACTACCACGGCCGCCTCGCCGCCCTCTACATGGCCTACTTCTACCTCGGGCCCTACGTCGTCAGCCTCGGCCTCATCACCGCCAACACCGCCGGCCACACCAAAAAGGTCACCACCAACGCCCTCGTCTTTGTCGCCTACTGCGTCTCCAACATTGTCGGGCCCCAGTTCTTCATCGCCTCCCAGGCCCCGCGCTACCCCCTCGGCATCGCCGCCATCCTCGTCAGCTACGTCCTCGCCGCCCTCTTCATCGTCCTCTACGCCCTCTACTGCTGGTGGGAGAACCGCCGCCGCGACGCCGTCGATGCTGCCGCCGGCGAGCGCGTCCACCACGACACCGACTTTCGCGATCTCACCGACAAGGAGAACATTCACTTTCGCTATGTGTACTAGAGAAGCACTATTTTTGATAGAGCACAGGATACGGTCTATTCAAGGCTCGCTCAGACTGGCGAAAGCGTAGACTTTAAAGATTACGTGAAGAAGCTGTAAATATACGCCCGGCTAGCCCTCTTTTTATGCCTTTGCCATTGTGCTGCTGTCCAGTAACGAACCTATCACACGAAGTACCTCGCGCCTATAACGGTTCCTTGCATGCTTCTTCCACGGCCTCGACGGGGATCCTTGTGAATTGCACCTCAAGTTCTGTCTCGCTCCTGTGTCAAGGCGGGCTAACCTGCAATTCTACAAAATTACTGGGATAAACCGACCGACACGGGTAAAAGGGGTAGAAGAAAGCTGTATTGGCTTTCAGCTGTATTCATCATGCAAAATAAAAGACTAACTGGCTCACTTTTTACACAGCTACAGTTCTGTAAAGAACTAGAAGTTTGGTTTTGAATTTAGTGACTTCAAACTTTCATCCTCTCGTCACAGAAAAAATGTAGTGCTGATGAGCATTAAGAGCCATAATACCAACCATACTTACGCCTCAGCGCTATTGTTTTGCCCAGCCTTTTGCGTCTAAAACTAAAACTCCTAGTCAACATGCCGGATAAACCGTTGTGCTGCAATCTCGTTGGCTATTCCATACAGGCGTGCCTGGTAGCCAGGAACCATATCCCACATTCACTGTCGTTTCTTCGTGCTGTCATTACGTTGATATTCTGCATCACACGGCAGTGCCGTCCCACCAGCCTCCGAGACGCAGCGCCACCAGCACACCAAGGCTGGTAGACCCGTCGGCCTTGACCATCTCATCCTCGGCATCCCGCAGGACGCGGTCCCAGTAATACCCTGCACCGCTCAGGTGCAAGACGCGACAGATCGCGGCGTGGATGGCCAGCAGACGGGGGAGAGGCGGATCAATTGTGTCCGACATGAACAGGGTTCTCGTCACGGGCTGCAGAGGCCTGCGCCCTCTACCCTGCAAGACAGACTGTATTCGGTACGTATGTGGCTGTTCTTGGACGGTCTCGAAAAAGGTCCGGAAAGATCCAAAAGCAGTGTGGTAGCTCGCGGTGAGCGTCAGAGTATTGGTCGGGCGGTCAATGTTGACGCCGTCTATGAGATGCCGAATGCCGACATCAAACATGTCAAGAACAGCCAGGGCATTGCGCCGAGCAACACTCCTTTCGTCATCGCCCCCGATGCTCATGAGAGAATGAGGCAAAATGTGCGCGACTTGCAACGTGTCAAACATGTCTGTATCAGGCATGTCGACAAAGCGGACGCCATCATCATCGGCTGCATCGTCACCGTGTGTTCTGGTGCGATTATGCACCTCATTTTCATCGAATTTTCGTGAGATGACGCATCGATGTCGGTCTCGAATGAGACAGTCCCGACGTAGGTTCGCAACCCGGAAACGAGATCCGGGCTTGACTTGGTCGGGGGGCAGGTCTGGGACCGAGAGAGCACTGGGGGTGGGCTGCGGTGTTCGAAGAGCCGAAACTTTGACTGTCCCTCCGGTCAGTGTGTGGTGCGAGGAACATGCGCGGCAGAACGGGCAGAACATAGAAGACGTACGAGGGCCAAAGAAGTGATTGTTGAGATAGTTAGCAAAATCGACGAGTCGCGTCCGAGCGTCATCCATGTCGATGCTCGCCATGTCTGCCGCCATGTCGACGCCCAAGGTCCCGAGGAAGTGCTTTAAAAATAAATCTTTTGACTGCTGCGAGAGCGCAACTTGATGCATGACGCGGATCATGACAATGGGGAGAAAGCCGGTCGACAAGCTCTCGTCTCCATCGGCCTCTAGCCGGGCCAGCAGCGAGGAAAACAGTGTCTCGGCATACTGTCCACTGGCTGTATTACTAAACACAGCGGGCGGATCGGAGAACTCTATAACGCCATCGAGCGAGGACTGGTGTCGATGAGCCATACACACTGTTTCTGTCGACGGACTTGAGAATAGAGGTGCATTGTTGCAAGTACCGCGAGTATATGACTAATCAACTGCTACGTAACGCGTGACCTATCACGTGATAAGAAGAAATTCACAGAAGTAGTTAGCGTCGTATTTTTCTTTTACCCTTTAGCGAGCGTTCCGCTTGAACGCCTCGACGAGCATTCTCACTCTGATCAAAGCCCGGAACATGCAAAGTATCCAATTGACCTACAATATACGTTTACAAACGATTAACAGGCAGCTTTAGAATCACTGGTGACTTGTGTTCAAAACGATCGGAGCAAGAAACGCCCTTCTTCACAACAAGGTTATCTACCTAAGTTGTTTCTACTCTTTCTCATGATGCGCTTCTGTCACTGTATTTCCTCAAGTCTCTGCTGCGCATGGCAAGTGTGATCGGATTCTGCCTTACCACGACGCTAGATACTTGTCGCGATGTGATTTGCGGACGGGTTGGGCCTCCGGCACAGCCACCCAAATCTGCGTGCCGCCCGGGCAAAGCCCAGCTTCCCCGCCAAGACTGCTTCTTATCTTGCGGGAGGCCCCTTCCCCTTCCGTGTCGATGGTTAATGAGTCAACTTGAACAGACTTCTTTTCACTATCCCATCCTTATCTATCATGGGGAGTTTCGGGTGCCCTTTCAAATCGACGGGGGAGCTGTTACGGCGTCTGGAAAAGCTCCAAGCCGAGCCGAAGAGCGCCGTCCAGCCTCCTTCTGACAAGGACATTATATACTGGCTGGACAAAAGCCAGAATGAGCAAAGACAGCGGCAGAAGCACAAGGCGCAGCAGATGGAGAAAGAGGCATCTGCGCTCCGTGCCTTGCTCGAATCCATGGTGCAGACCTTTAGCCACACGCCCATCAACGCGAGACTGTCCTACTTTGGCGAAGCAGCAGCCATTTCGCCGCATGTCAGCAGTGAAGGGTACAGCACGCTCTTCGTGGCCTTTGTCGAAGCCCTGAGCGACGGCGTCGGCGACGGCACCGTCCCAGACGTCCAGCTGCTCGCAGCCTTTCACACCGTGCTTCAATACCCGCGGACGCTCCAGGAACTCCCTCTAGGCTACGCCATCCAGCATCTGATGAAACGGCTCAAGACAGCCGTCGAGAATGCCAGCGACTCGATCAAGTACCAGCTCATTCTGGCGCTGTCCGGCATTCTCGATGCCATGAACGACGTAAAAGGCCGCGGCATCAGCGAGCCGAGCATCGTCCAGCCGCTGATGGAGATGCTCGCCGACATTTCGGAGCACAAGGAGCTGCGCCTGGCCCAGGCGGCTCGCTACGCCCAGGAAGCCCTGCGCGTCATCCCGACCGACGTCAGTCCCTGGAAGACGTTTCTGGACAACACCTACAAGGTCGTGGAAGGCTCCGCCAAGATCGCCGGCGCTGTCTCGACATTGGACCCGGCCAAGCTGCTCGAGGGAGTGCAAGGGATCGCCGAAGTCGTGCAGCTGATTGCGTCTGCATTTGAATTCGCGGATTCCGCCGCAGATCTGGCCACGGACTTCTCAGGCCTAGTCAAGGGATCAAAGTTTGCCAAAACGCCGGCCAAATGGTACGTCGCCCTCCGCTACACCGACCTGTTGATCCGCGGAAAACATCCCGAGTACCTCGAGTCCGTCCTGCAAAACCCAAAGTTCCCGTGCCGAGACGACAAACAGTTTTTGTGTGGTCTTTGCGCCCAGCTTGAGCGGGCCGTCGAGTCCGAGAGCCTGTCGCAAGATGGCGAGATGTATAGCGTTTTGAAGACGTTTCTGCTTTCACAATACGCCAAAACGGGGGATGAACTTGTCCGAGAATGGTTGCACGCTGTTCTGGGCGGAGACGCGCTGCCTGCGCCGCGCAAACACCATTTTCGCCTGTGGAAACACGGCAGTGCCCCAGCACATACCACCGACATCCGGTTCAAGATAGCCGACGCAAAAGTACCCGGAGTTGCGCTGCTCAAAGGAGCTTGGAAAACCTGCCACGAAGCGCTGCTCTTCTATGCTGACCGCAAGATTCAGTCCTATTATACGGACGAAACGATGAAACTGCTCCAGATCGAACGGCTCGAAGGCAGCATCCTGCCGATGGACAAATGCTACATCAACTTGACCATAACCGAACGTGGCGATGATAGCACAGTTGCTGAAGAACGGCCTGATGATACATCGCGCTTTTACCTATGGGATTACAAGACCCCTGAAGACGCTGTCCTACTGCCGGATATATTCTCACGACACCGATCTCGCGTTGCCACTTCAGGTCAGTCCTATTATATTATGCTGAGAGCCCTCTTCTAACCCCATAAAACAGCTGCCTGTCAGCGCATTCTGATCCGCGGACAAGCTGGCGTCGGCAAGAGCACGCTGTGTAAGAAAATGGTGCATGACTTTGTCGATCGTGGAATGTGGACAGACACCGTCGACCGCGTCATTTGGGTTCCTCTCAGAGAGCTCAACGGGAGGAGCAAGCATGTTGCAGACATGAAAGAGCTTTTGAGACGGACTTACTTCAACGACCCCCAGAGCCAGTATCTCCTGGATGCTGTATGGACTGCTTTCGAGGAGAACAGGGCAAGAACGCTCTTTATTTTAGACGGCCTGGACGAAGTCGCTGAGCTTCTCGGCAACAACGAAGACAAACACAGGCTGCTATGGATCCTCTTGAACCAGCCTCGCGTCATCATCACCACACGGCCACACAATATCAACAAGGACGCCGTGCGGGACATTGATGTGATGGCCGAGACAGTGGGCTTCTATTCCGACCAGGTGGAAGAATACATCAGAGCTGTCGCTCCAGCCAGTGCCAAAGAGATTCTTGCTTTTGTGAGAAGTCACCCAGTCATCCAAGGACTCGTGCGCATTCCAGTCCAGCTCGACGCCATCTGCTACAGCTTCGACTTGATGATGGAGAATCCCGATATCCGAGTAGAGACAATGACGCAGCTGTACGAGGCAATAGAACATGCCCTCTGGAACAAGGATGTCGCCCGGCTGGAAAGAACAGTTGCGGGGAAGCCGGGAGCCATCATGAAGAATGTCGCCCAGACTTGCACTCTTAGCGAAGTGAGGGATCTTGTCCAGGGGGAGATCAATGTCCTCCAGTCTCTTGCTTTTGTCGGCTTCCAACAGAACATGCTCGAGTTCCGCCACTCTTTCCTCGACACATTTTTTGACAAGCAAAAGGGGCTCGCCACACTCACCACCCACCTTCCGGCAGCCAATAAGGCTTTGTCTAGCGATTTGGGCAAGCTCTCTTTTCTCCGCAGCTCTGGCAAGGGAGAGACCGCCAAATCTCGCAGCTATCATTTCATCCATCTCACCTTTCAGGAGTACTACGCAGCGCAATACTTTGTCCAGCACTGGCCAGATAAGACTCTGTGGTATTATCCAGCCAAAGAAGATACATCCAATACCGCAGAGCAAATCACGGCCAGGGAGTTCCTCGGTCGAAAAAAATACGACCAGCGCTACAATGTCTTTTGGCGATTTGTCCCCGGGCTGCTCAAAGACGATGGGCAGCTCTGCCAATTCTTCAAAGCAGTGAATGAAGAGCCACACGATGTGTTGGGGCCGTTGCACCAGCGCTTTCTTGCCCGCTTCTGGAACGAGGTAGCTCCGCGATAGAACCTGCCACCGCTACTCGCGAAACTTCGAAATGATCTGGACCGCCAACTTGAACATTGGCCACGGGTAATCGGTGGCTATAATACTTATCTACATGATTTACCAGATAGAGTATTGGAGGCAATGTTGAGAACGCAGGTTCAATATTCGTCCAAGGATGATCTCTTTATTTTTTTGAGAAACCAATGTTCACTTAGTGGCCTTGGGCTTCTCGAAGCACTTCTGAAATTGGCCAGAGATGCGAGTCATGTTGATCATGAAGACGCTTTAGCTGTTCTCGGAAGCCAAGGAGACCTGCCCGAAAAAATCGTTGATGAGCTCACAGAGATGCTTTGCGATGACAGGCACGTGGATCAGGCGCTGATTGCTTTGGAATCTCAAAGGGATCTACCAGAGAAAGCTATCAAATCATTGGTGGCACTTCTCACAGCCTCAAATTTTGGAGGCACAAAAGAAGCAGTCAAAATACTAGGGATACAACACACACATCTTACCTCAATACGCCATGGATGCCTTGTCAGACTTGATCACGCACAATGACACAACATGCTCGTTAATGGCAACATATGCGTTGATAGCAGAGTCTTTCAGGACGGGCGACGCTATCTCAGTGATTGAACTATTAAAACACCAAACAGGACTGAAGGACCTTGATCCCGAAACCCCTCCGCCCACATCGGAAATCCCAACGCGTTTCTAGAAAGCCTGGTCAGCTCTAATACGAGTTTGCATTGCGAAAGAGCTACCGGTATCTTACAGACTTCGTGCTTCCGCTGCGCCCCGACAACTATTCATCAGGATCACCATCAGCATGGGAGTTTTACTAGAGAGCCAGGAAGAAGACATGGTAATCTGCGCGATAAGGATCATTCTTCTAATGATTAGTTCCGATGCCCTACCCTCGCATATCATTGATACTCTGGGAGAACTGCTCGAGAGAGAGAATGTTGACATTCAGAGAGAAGTGTGCTCCATATTAAGATTTCAGCGCAGCTTACCCACGGAAATCGTCAAATCACTAGCTGTCAAACTTCAACACAGCGATGTTGCTATAAGAAGGAATGCGTGCGATGCTTTAGCATGCCAGCTGTCGTTGCCAACGGAGATCATTGTTGCACTGGTCGACAAATTTCAAACAGACAGCGACGAAGACGTGAGAGAAGCTGCGTGCGGCGCCTTGTGCAACAATGCGCAACTGCCGGCGGAAAACGTCGGCACAATAGCGGCCTGGCTTCAAGATAAAAATGCGAAAATAAGGGTGGGGGCTTGCCGTATTTTGGACTCTTCGCCGCCACTTCCTACGGAAATCATCAGCGTCGTAGCCGCCAGGCTAGAAGACGAGGATGAATCTGTAGTAGCTCATGCGTGCAATGTCTTGCAAAAGCAGCTATCGTTGCCTGCAGAGGTTGTCAGCGCCTTGACAGTCAAGCTAGACGACAGCAGTGCAAGTATGAGAGAAAATGCGTGCACAGCCTTGACCAATCAGCGTTCCTTACCTGCTGAAACTGTCGGCGCATTAGCCGCTAGGCTAGAAGACGATTCTATGATGAGAAACGCAGATGTGTGCAAAGTCTTGGGTAATCAGATGTCGCTGCCTGCGGAGATCATTGTCGCTTTGGCTGTGAAGCTTCATGACGGCAATATATACGTGAGGAGGACTGCGTGCGAAGCTTTGCTCGCTTTTCCATATGAGATGGTGTCTCTTATTACCAGAGACCGTGCAACGTTTACAGCGTTCTACAAAGTCTGTCTGAAAGACTTCTGGGATGTGTTTTGGTATCTCGAGGGTGACCAGTCTTTTGTTGTCTTTTCAGACAGGACACTGACGTTCCATTTACCTGGTGTCAGGGACAGAATACGGGAAGCCAAAGAAAGCATGGGCGTCCCTTGGTGATGGCGATATCGTGTTCTACACTTATCCATGTTGTTTGTTGTTATAGAAATAGCTTATTTCAGTTTAAGTATGTGACTGCTTTTCTCGCCATGTCAAGCCAATGCCGAGAAGCCCAAGCGCCTATAGGTCCAGCATGTCCCGAAAGATATCCTGCCCGTCTTCCAGTTTTCCAATGCGGTCGACGAGAAAGGCGCGCTGGTTCTTGACGGCGCGCGGCTCGGAGACCATGCTCTCGACCTTGACGTCGGACAGGGCGACAACCACCATGGGCGAGAAGATGTCGTGCAGGCCGCGGACGAGATGGCGCTCAATGATCTGGGTGGTGACGTTGGCAATAAAGGTCTTTTGCTGAACCTGTGCAGGGGGGCTGTAAGTAGAGGAAGGACGGCACGGGCGGACACGGCGGGAGCTGTGCTGACCTTGTAGATGGCGAGCAGGCAATCGAGGGCCTCCTCGCAGCTGTACTCTTCCATGTCGGGTGTGTCCAGTGCTGCGGCCCAGCTGCCGACCGACTGGGCGAGTTCCTTGCGAAGGTCCACTCGCTGGTAGTGGTCTCCAGCGCTGCACCGCTGCGTGGACGAGATGTCGCCCGGCAGGTGGCGGCTGATCTGGCGCTGGATTCGCTCGCCGCGTTTCTTGAAGATGTTGGAGGTGTAGTAGTGGTTGTAGTTGATGGGGAAGTCCTTGCGATCCTGGGACAGCTTCTGCAGTTCCTGCAGAGCCGCCAGCCGCCTTGTCTTGAGGGCATCCTGGATCAGGGAGGACCTTTGCTGCTGTCAGTCAAACGGCCGTCAGTTTGGATGAGGGTGGAGGGCAAGACTTGCCAGATCTTGGCCCTGAGGTCCCGGGGCACGGTGTAGTCCAGGAGGGCCGAGAGAAAGGACTCGCAGAGCTTGTGGACCTTTTCGACGTGGGACTTTGCCAGCCGGTCCCAGGCCTCGGACTGCTCCCAGAACAGCTCGGCGATGACGTTGGGGTTGAAGTTGCCAACCAGCTCGACGCCCCGCGCATGCAGCAGCATGGTCTGCACCCACTTGAGGGCGGCCGGACGCTTCAGCACCTGGGGCTTGTCGGCGGCGGCGGCGGCGGCGGCGGGCGTTGGCGGCTGGGCATCGGCGGAGAGGCAGATGTGGTACTTGTGGCCCCTCTCGCGGAACTCGCCGGCAAAGGTATTGTTGGCGTACTGGATGGCGGCGCGGATGCGCGCAATGGTGTTTTTGGACTTGAGGGAGAAGTCTGTCTTGTCCTTTTTGAAGTAGGGGTGCTCGTAGTTGCCGTAGAGGCCGGCCTTGCAGATCTCGTGGCACTCCATGGTGAGGCGGGTCAGGATGCCGCGGCACTCGGCGGCGGTGGAGCGCGGGTCGCCGAGGAGGCGCAGCTCGTCCGAGGCCGCGTCCAGGGCGCGCTGCAGGTCCTCCTGCAGGCGGGGCAGCTCCCGCTTGGCGTGCTCGATCAGGACGTAGCTGAGCTTGGCGCGCAGGGCGTCGATGCCGACGTCGTCCTTGGGCAGGGAGCGGAAGGCCGAGGTGGTGAAAAAGGTGCGCTCGGACAGGTTCCGCTCGTCGACGGAGTAGGCGCGCTCCTCGAACTTGCGGTTCTTGATGACGTGCCAGCCGAGCTTGAAGAAGACGTCCTCGTTGCGGGCGAGCTCGAGGAACTTGGCTTCGGAGCCGGACCCCGGGCTCAGGCGGTCGGGCTTGGTGATGACGCCGAGGGTCCGCTGGAGGTCAGTAAAAAGCACGGAGAGAGACGCAGGGGCAATGAGAAGACGCGGGGGGGGCTGACCTCGCCGTTGGGATCAAACTTGCGGACGCGTTGCAGGATCGGCTGGTTCGCCGCGTCGTTGGTGGCGGCGACGACGGCGAGGCAGATGGTGCGCGGCTGGGCAATGTACGAGTCGGTGATTTCGGCGACCAGGGCGACGTCGGCCTCGGAGACGCCCTTGGTGGACGTCTGGATCAGGCCGGGGATGTCGACGAGGGTCAGATGGGGCTGCTCGGGGCCCAGGATCTCGATGCTGAGCGTGTCCCGCGCAAAGGCGCTGGCGGGGGAGGAGGAGGAGGAAGCGGAGGAGGAGGAGGAGGAGGGGGGGGTGGGAGCGGAGGAGGGGGTGGGAGCGGAGGAGGGGGCGGGAGAGGAGGAGGTAGAGGAGGAGGGGGAGGAGCCGGAGATGCCCATGGCGGCCATGGCCTTTTCGGTAATGAGCGGGAGCTCGGAAAAGTCGGTAATGGTCTCGGAAAAGGCACGCATGGCGCTCTGGTGGTCGGACGGGCGGGTGCTGTCCGGGATGATGCGGATGGTGATGCTGCTGTCGGGCTCGCGGCGCAGGCTGATCTCGGTGGCGAAGCGGGTGCACAGGTTGTCGTTGCGCGGGAAGGGGATCTCGGTCAGGGCCTCGAGCAGGGAGCTCTTGCCGGCGGACTGGTCGCCGCAGACGACGATCTGCGGCAGGGACAGGACGCGGTCCAGGCCGCACTTGCGCACCTGCGACACGGCATCGAGGATGCGGCGCTGCTCGCCGGTCTGGAGGGTGTCCAGGGACGCAGTGGTGCTCATCTTGGGGTGTGGTGATGGGGATGGGATGGGATGGGATGGGATGGATGGGATGGGATGGGATGGATGGGATGAAGATGAGGATGAGGATGAGGATGAGGATGAGGACGGGGATGGAACTCTTGCAAGGAAGCGTGGAACCCAGACCTTTTATGCCGTTCCCAGACTGCAAACGAGCTGGGACTGAGACAGGCTCCATGCAAAGTCTTTTGTCTACGCGCACGTGAAGAGGCCCCAGCCGCAGGTAGGCCTCAGGTAGGCCTCACTCGTTTGCCGGCACTGTGAAAGACATGTCTTTTCTACCCAACTCCATATGAATATATACACACACACGCTATGACTGCAGGGCGAGGGCGGTGTTTGCGGCGACGCTGCCGGCGGCGCGCGGGACAAAGGCCGGGAGCGCGGCGTCGGCGTCGGCGTCGGTGTCGGCGGGAGCCTCGCCCGGCGGACCGTAGGCGCCGCCGCCGGGGGTCTCGATGACGACGCGGTCGCCGGCGGCGACTTGGACGGTGTTCTTGCCGCCGAGGTTGATGGCGCGGCCGGCGCGGGTGATCCAGGTGTTGCGGCCGCGCAGGCCGTCGCCGCCGCCGGCGAGGCCGTAGGGGGCAAAGCTGCGGCGCTCGGAGAGGATGGAGGCGGCCATGGGGCGGCGGAACTCGACGTCGCGGATGACGCCGTGGCCGCCGTTGCGGGCGCCGCGGCCGCCGGAGCCGGGCCGCAGGCAGAAGCGGCGCAGGACGACGGGGTAGCGGCGCTCGAGCGACTCGGGGTCGGTGATGCGGGTGTTGGTCATGTGGGTGTGCACGCCGCTGGTGCCGGACCAGGACGGCCCGGCGCCGCTGCCGCCGGCAATGGTCTCGTAGTAGCCGAAGCCGTCGGGGCCGTCGCAGCCAAAGGTGAAGTTGTTCATGCAGCCCTGGCTGGCGGCGCAGGCGGCAAAGGCGCGCAGCACCACGTCGACGACGCGCTGCGAGGTCAGCACGTTGCCGGCGCAGACGGCGGCCTCGAAGCTGGGGCGCAGCAGCGAGCCGTCGGGCAGGCGCAGCGTGATGGGCTTGATGCAGCCGTGGTTGAGCGGGATGTCGGCGTCGACGAGGCAGCGCAGCGCGTAGATGATGGACGAGTGGCAGATGGCGGGCGGGGCGTTCCAGTTGCCGTAGACCTCGGCGCCGGTGCCGGCAAAGTCAAAGACGGCCGAGCCGTCGGCCGCGTCGACGGTCACGGCCAGGCAGATGGGCGTGCCGTCGTCCATGTAGTCGACGGCCGAGAGCACGGCGCCGCCGTTCTGGGCGGCCAGGCGCTTAAACAGGTTGCGGATGGCCAGCTCGGCCGAGTCCTGGATGGCGCCCATGTAGACCTGCACCACGTCCATGGTGTACTCGGCAATCAGCTGGCGCACCAGGCGGATGCCGGTGTGGTTGGCGGCCACCTGGGCCTTGATGTCGGTCAGGTTGTCCTGGAAGCAGCGCGTGCCGCTGCAGCCGGGCCGGGCGGCGGGCTCGTCGCAGAGCACGCGCGCCAGCTCGGCCTCGGCAAAGACGCCGTCGCGCACCAGCAGCATGGAGTCGAACACGGCGCCCTCTTGCCAGAGGAACTTTGAGTTAGGCGGCATGGACCCGGGCAGGATGCCGCCCACGTCGGCGTGGTGGCCGCGCGACGCCGCCCAGAAGACAATGTCCTGGCCGGCGGCGTCAAACACGGGCGTGATGATGGTCAGGTCGGGCAGATGCGTGCCGCCGTAGGCTGGGGGGGGGGGGGGGGGGTTGTTAGCATTCTGTCGTTCATGTCTTTGTTTCAATCTTTGTTTCAATCTTTTTTAAACGCACCCGGCGAGTTGGAGATGAGCACGTCGCCGTCGCGCAGGCGCCCCTTCCAGGCGTCGATCTGCGACTTGACGGCAAAGGCCATGCTGCCGATCATGGCGGGCACGTGGGGCGCGTTGGCGACGAGCGAGCCGTCGGGCGCAAAGATGGCGCAGCTAAAGTCGAGGCGCTCCTTGATGTTGGCGCTGACGCTGACGTTTTGCAGCACGTGCCCCATCTGCTCGGCCACGCCCATGAAGCGGTGGCGGAAGACGGAGAGCGCGACGGGGTCCAGCACGGTGGCGCTGACGTTTTTGGCGCCCGCCGCCGCCACGTCCATGACCAGGTTGTCGCCCTCGAGGTGTGCCGCCGCCGCCGGGCCGACCAGCAGCGTCTGCGTGCGGTCGACGATCACGGCCGGCCCCGGCACCACGACGCCGGGCGTGATGGACCCCAGCAGGTACACGGGCGTGTCCTGCCAGCCGGCGGCGCCGCCCCAGTAGACGGAGCGCACCGACGTGGGCGGCGGCGGCGGCGGCGGAGGTGGGGCCGCCTGGCCGGGCGGAGTGGGGCCCGAAAGAAGTGGGGCCGAGGTGGCGCGCTCCGGCGGCGGCCGCGCGACGGCGCGCACGCGGATGGTGTCGACAAAGATAGCGCGGTCGGTCGGGGTGAAGCCAAACTGCTGGTGGTGGGCGTTGATAAAGGCGGTGCGGGGGGCGTCGCTGGCGGCGTCGGCGTCAGCGGCCTCGCCGTCGGCGGCGGCCTCGCCGCAGGCCACCATGATGGCGGTGTCGCTGCCGGCGTAGCGCATGTTGAGAAAGCCCTGGGCCTCGAGCACGGTGCCGGGGGCAGAGGCGGCGGCCTGCCGCAGCGAGGGGTGGCGCAGGGCGTGGCGGCGCAGGTCGGCCAGGGCGGCGGCGATGGCGGCGCGGCCCGGGCCGTCGTAGGGCTGGGCGCACGGGCGCTCCTCCTCGTGGGCGACGTGGGCCAGGCCGATGCCGTAGGCCGACAGGATGGACGAGTAGCGGTGCACGACGACGCGGCGGATGCCCAGGGCCTCGGCAATGGCGCAGGCGTGCTGGCCGCCGGCGCCGCCAAACGAGGCCAGCGCGTGGTTGGCAGTGTGGAAGCCGCGCGCCTCGGTCAGCGCGCGGATGGGGCCGCACATGGCCGCGTTGGCCACCTCGAGGAAGCCGGCGGCCACGTCGGCCCACGACAGCGCGCGGCCGGTGTCGCGGTTGATGGTGGCGGTCAGGGCCTCGAACTGGGCCACCACGGTGTCGCGGTCCAGCGGCTGGTCCTCGTTGGGCCCGAACACGGCCGGGAAGTGCTCCGGCAGCAGCCGGCCCAGCGCCAGGTTGGCGTCCGTCACCGTCAGCGGGCCGCCCTTGCGGTAGCAGGCCGGGCCCGGGTGCGAGGCCGCGCTCTCGGGGCCGACGGACATGAGGCCGTCGCGCCAGGCCAGGATGCTGCCGCCGCCGGCGGCAATGGTGTTGACGTTGAGCTGCGGCACGTGCACGGCGATGCCGGCCGTCGTGGTCTCAAAGATGAGGTCGAGCTCGCCGGCGAAGCGGCTGACGTCGGTGCTGGTACCGCCCATGTCGAAGCCGATGAGGGGGGGGGCCTTTGCTGAGTCAGCAGAGTCAGCAGACTCAGCAGAGCCGGCCGCCGCGCCGTAGCACGTCTGCGAGTAGCCGACGACGCCGCCGGCAGGCCCCGACAGGATGGCGTGCAGGCCGCGCAGGGCGTCGGCCGGGACGAGGCCGCCGTCGGACTGCATAAACTCGAGGCGGGCGCCGTCGGCGGCCAGGGCCGGGAAGCCGGCGCTGAACTGGTCGAGATACTGGCGGATGGTGGGCGTGAGGTAGGCGTCGACGACGGCCGAGTTGCCGCGCGGCACGAGCTTGGGCCGGGCCGAGACCTGGTGCGAGAGGGTGACGTGGGTGAAGCCGGCCTCGCGCGCGAGCGCGGCCACGCGCAGCTCGTGCGCCGGGTAGGTGTAGGCGTGCATGAGGCAGACGGCCACGGAGCGGAAGCCCTCGGCGTCGTGCAGGCGGCGCAGCTCGGCGCGCAGCGCGGCCTCGTCCAGCGGCTGCACGATCTGCACGAGCTCGCCGGCGGCCGTGCCGGCGGCCGTGGCCACGGGCGCCGGCGAGGCCAGGCGCTGGCTGCGCAGCTGCTCCGAGTCGGCGCAGCTCTCCAGCACCACGCGCTCGTCCACCTCGACCACGGCCGCGTACAGCGGCGCCGGCCGCCCAATGGCCAGGTCAAACATGTGCGGCCGCGACTGGTTGCCAATCTGCAGCACGTCGCGGAAGCCGCGCGTCACCAGCAGCGCCGTGCGCTCGCCCTTGCGCTCCAGCAGCGCGTTGGTCGCCACCGTCGTGCCCATGCGGATCCATTCTGGCGGTCAGACACCTTTCTCGTTTCTCGTTTCTCGTCTCTCATCTCGTCTCGTCTCGTCTCTCGTATCGCCTCGACCTACCGACGTCCTTGAGGTCCAGCGCCGTCCCCCGCGGGATCGGCCGCCCCGCGTAGCGCTCCAGCACCTGCCGGATGGCCTCGGTCGGCGCGTCCGCGTAGTTGCGCGGGTCCACGGACAGGATCTTGATGACAATGTCGTCCTGGCCGTCGACGCGGGCCACGCAGTCGGTGAATGTGCCGCCGCGATCTAGAGGTCAGCCGTCTGCGTCCGAGAAGAAGTCTGTGTTTGGGAAACAAGCCTGCGTCCCAGAAGAAGTCTGTGTTTGGGAAACAAGTCTGCGTCCCGAAAGACTGAAGAGCTGCACCCACCTATCGAGATCCGGATCGGCCGTCTCCGTGTGCTTGCAGTCATTGTGTCGGTGGTGCAGTTGTGTTCGGCGTACGTAGGATCGTTTGCCTGTCCGTCTGGTCGCAGGTATCATATAAAGATGCGCCGGACAGGGTGGCCGGCCGAGAGGCGCTAGGCAGGGGCTGACGCTCCGTAGCCGCTGCGGTGGAAGGAAAAAAAGTGGAGGAGGACGAGGGTGGAGGGGGACGTGAGAGGACGGAAGAGGGGGACGTGAGAGGACGGAGGGTGGACAAGCACAACAGCCGCGGAGCACCACGTATTAGTGGGCGATATGACAACGGCTGGAAGCCGATCTGTGAAGTGGGTCCGGTGGAGCCGTGAAGTGGACTCGGCGGATCGTCAAAGTGGTGCTCCACACGGCCGTCAGAGTTTGCCACGACAAGATAGCTCTACTATAGCAGCTGGTCGAGTCAGGGGCGGTAGTCACAGAGCATTGTACAGGCGGTACAGGCGGTACAGGCGGTACAGGCATTGTACACCGGTGCAAAGGTCCAGCAGATCATCCTTATTCTCTATGAAGCCTTTTCCAGCTCGACGACGGCGCGGATGGGCGCCAGCACGTCCTCGGCCAGCGCGGCGACAGAGGCGACGCCGAGCGGGCGGCGGCCGCGGCCGCTGCCGTAGCCAAAGTAGTGGGCGACGACGGCCTTGACGCCGGCGACGCCGAGCTTGGAGAGGGCCCAGTCGGCGTCGCTGAGGCGGGCCTGCAGGGCGGCGGCGGCGGCGAGGTCGCCGGCCTGGTAGAGGGCGAGCAGGCGCACGTGGGTGCGCGGGGCGACGTTGGCGAGCGCGGCGATGACTCCGCGCGAGCCGGCGACGAGGCCGGGCAGGAAAAAGTCGGACTTGCCGGCGAGCGCGGCAAAGTCGGCGGCGGCGGCGGCGGCATCGGCATCGGCGCCGTCGGCGGCGTCGGCCGGGCGCAGGGCGCTGCTGACGCGCTGCAGCTTGCCGAGGTTGCCGCAGGTCAGCTTGACGCCGGCGATGCGGCCGGGGTACTTGCGGGCCAGGCGGATGATGGTGTCGGAGCTGATGTCGATGCCGGCGGTCACGCCGGGGAAGTTGTAGATGAGCAGCGGCAGCGCGGCGGCCTCGGCGACGGCGCCGAAAAAGCCCTCGACCACGGCCGGCGTCATGGCCGCCGCCCAGTAGGCCGGCGGCAGCACCAGCGCGTAGTCGGCGCCGACGGCCTGCGCCTCGGCCACGTAGGCCAGCGTCTCGCGCACGCTCGGCGCGCCGCAGCCCACAATCAGCAGCACGGCCGCGTGGCCCAGCGCGTCCAGGTGCGCCCGCGCCGCCGCCACCACGGCCGCGCGCTCCTCGTGCGTCAGGTGCGGCGCCTCGCCGTTGCTGCCCTGCAGCACCAGCCCGGCCACGCCGCCCGCGGCCATGCGCGCAATGTGCGCCTTGATGCTGTCGAAGTCGATGGACTCGTCCTCGTGGAAAAACGTCACCAGCGGCGTGTACACGCCCAGGGGGGGGAGAGAGCGGGCCATTCTGGGGTGGGTAAGGAAAAGCAGAACGATGAACGAGTCGGGCAAGAGAGGTCGAGGGGGTGAAGAGCAAAGATGACTTGTGACGGGCAGGCGAGGACGAGCGGAGCAGTGGATATATACGCCGGCCTCGGACCATGTGGAGCAGCTTGTCCGCCCTCCACCAAGACTACACTTGTTTTCTCTGACACCATCGTAACTCTCTCTCGATGTACTGACCCTATCCTCGCTCGCCTCTTCTCTTGACTGTACTGACTCGACTCTCTGGCATCCTGACACGACACTCGACTCTACTACATCCTGACGACACCTCAACACCTCGACACGACTCTACTACATCCTGACACGACACCATGGACTCCGTCTTCGCCCGGGTGGCGTACACCCCCCCCGACGCCATCTTTGAGCTGACGCAGCTCTTCCAGGCCGACGCCGACCCGCGCAAGGTCAACCTGGGCCAGGGCACCTACAAGGACGAGCACGGCCGCCCGTGGGTGCTGCCGGCCGTGCGCGCGGCCGAGGACGCCATCCGCGGCGCCGACCACGAGTACCTGCCCATCCTGGGCCTGGCCGACTTCCGGCGCCGCGCCGCCGAGCTCGTGCACGGCGCCGCCTCGCCGGCCCTGGCCGCCGGCCGCCTCGCCACCTGCCAGGCGCTCTCGGGCACCGGCGCGCTGCACCTGGCCGGCGCCGTGCTGCGGGCCGCGCTGCCGCCGGCCACGCCCGTCTACATTACGCGGCCGACCTGGTCCAACCACCGCCAGGTCTTTGAGGCCGTCGGCTTCGAGGTGCGCGAGTTTGCCTGGGCCTCGCCCGCCTCGGGCGGCCGCCTCGACCTGGCCGCCGTGCTCGCCGACCTGGCCGCCGCCCCGCCCGGCGCCGTCGTCGTGCTGCACGCCAGCGGCCACAACCCCAGCGCCTGCGACCCCTCCGAGGCCGAGTGGCGCCAGATCGCCGACCTCGTGCGCGCCCGCCGCCTGCTGCCGCTCTTTGACGCCGCCTATCTCGGCATCGTCTCCGGCCGCTTCGACGCCGACGCCTTTGCCATCCGCTACTTTGTCGACCACCTCGGCCTCGAGGCCGTCGTCTGTGCCTCTTTTGCCAAGAACATGGGCCTGTACGGTGCGTTTGAGTTGTGCCAGACTCACCCCTAACTCCCCCTCTTGACCCCCCCCAATGTTCCCCCCCCCTGACTCCCCAGGCGAACGCGTCGGCTTCGTCTCCTTTGCCACCGCCGCGCCCGAGACCGCCCGCGCCGTCCAGTCGCAGCTCGCCCAGCAAACCCGCGCCGAGATCTCCAACCCGCCCGCCTACGGCGCCCGCATCGTCGCCGCCGTCCTCGGCGACCCGCGCCTGCGCGCCCAGTGGGACGCCGACCTCATCACCATGAGCTCGCGCCTCGCTGACATGCGCCAGGCCCTCTACGCCGCCCTGCAGAAGCTAGGTGTGTTCGCCTTGCTCTCCTCTCTCTCCCCTCTTCTCTAACAATAGGCACCCCCGGCGACTGGAAAACCATTGTCGAGCAAAAGGGCATGTTCACCGTCCTCGGCCTTTCCGTCGACAAGGTGCTCGAGCTGAGAGGTAAGACCGATGACTCCGACTCTCGGCTGATGCTGACGCCGACAGAGAAACACCACATCTACATGGCCGACAGCTCCCGCGTCTCCATTGCCGGGCTCAACCCGAGCAACGTCGACTACGTCGCGGCGGCCATTGACAGTGTGCTGCGGTAGCTCGAATCGTGCACATGTTTGCTATTTTGCATCGATTTTGAGGCTTCAATAGTTTATAATGGCCTTTTAGCCTCACTTGTGTCTATCCCAATGTACATGATTGCTTGATTTTGAGTCTGTATCAGTGGTCTGTAATCAGCACTTTGAGCCTCCCATTTGTATAAGTCTGTGTTGTTGCAACCAAATCAATGCAGCACAACCAGCACAACCAGCACAACCAGCACAACCAGCACAACCAGCACAACCAAATCAATGCTGCAAAATGGCTCGAGCTTTCGACTGCCTGGACCGCTACACGCACATGTACCAAGACGCCGCACTGCCGACTTCGATACACCCTCGGACTCGGCCCGAGTTGGCAGCAAATACTGCTATCGGAAAAACTAAAGATACGAACCACCGTTCCACCTGAGAAGCAGCTCCCACCATCACACCTTCCTTCTCATCTCATTGCACTCTTCCGGTCTCCACTGATAAGGAGAGGAGTGGGGCTCGGAGTAGTTAAGAGCGCCTCCACGGAGTAATGCCTCGTTGGCAGCTTCGCCGACCATGCCGACCCTGCGCGACAGACCCCTTGGCCGGCCGCGCGTGCCGTCGTGCGAGCCCTGCCGGCTTTCCAAGGTGGCCTGCGACCACGTGCGGCCGTGCGCGCGCTGCGCCGAGCGCGACAAGGCGGCCGAATGCGTGTACCGGCCGCGCCCGTTTAAGTGGCACCAGCCGAGGGGTTCGCGGCATCTGTCGGCCGAGACGGACCCTTTTGCACTCGCAAAACGGCCCGGCGAGCGGCTGCCGTTGCAGTTGCCGTTGCCGTTGCCGGGCCGAGCGCCGAGCTTGCCGGTGCCGGCGCCGGCACCGGCGCCGCGGCTGACGGTGTACCCCAACCCCGGCTTCCAGGGCCTGTCGTCGGCGGCGACCATTTTCGGCGACATTGAGCGCAGCGCCGGCAGCGATGCCGGCGTCGTCGGCGGTGCTGGCGGCGACGGAAGCGGCGGCAGCAGCAGCAGCAGCAGCACCATATCCACGCACAGCAGCGAGGACGCGGTCGAGCAGGGCGCGCAGGTGCTCGGGGTGCTGGCCGAGCTGGTCGGCGGCGGGTCGCTGCGGCCGGTGCTGGACGGCTGGTGCCAGCTGGGGCGCGAGGACCACCTGGGCGCGTTCCTGGTGCCGGGGTGCCTGGCCAGCGTCGAGGCCGAGCTGCGGCCGCTCAACAGCCGCGCCGCCGCGCCAGAGGACCGCGCCGCCGGGCTGCTGGAGCTGTCGCGCCGGCTCGTTGCCGCTGGCAGCCGCGCCGAGACGCCGGCAGCGGCAACGGCGGCGCCGACGCTGCGCGCCTTTGCCGAGCACTACACGGGGCCGAACCTGCGCTGGGAGGCGGTCGGGACGCTGCTCGCGCTGGCAGGGTGCGTTTCCAATCCTCGGCAAGGGGGAGGGGGGATAGAAACAAACACTGACAGCCAAGCATCGCCGCGACGGACCTGCGGGCGCCGCACGCGGCCTACGGCAGCGAGGCGGAGCGGCAGGCGCTGCGGCGGCGGCTGGTGGACGCGAGCGCGGGCTGCGCGCGGATCTGCGAGTCGCTCGACATTCTCAACGACGTCCTCGTCGTCTTTCTGTACGAGACCTTTTTGCTGTACTCGGTGTACTTTGGCGACCAGAGTGAGTGGCCGGTGGTGATGGGGCTTGAGATTGCAGACCTGTCTGACCGCGCCAGGCCTCAAGACGTGGCGCCGGCTCAACGACGCCATCAGCGCGCTGCTGGCCCTGGGCATGCACCAGGGCGTGCCGGACCGGGACGCGCAGGCGCCCTTTTTCCTGGTCGAGCTGCGCAAGCACATGTTTGCGCGCGCCTACGCGCTGGACATGAGCTTTGCCGTCTTCCTCGGGCGCCCGCCGCGCATGAGCAAGCGCTACTGCACCGTGCACGCGCCCCTGGACCTGCACGTCGAGGCCTACGAGGCCGGGCCGGCCGCGCTGGCCCGCGCGCTGGCGCAGCTCGACCGCCGCGGCTGGAACACGGCCGGCGAGATCCGCCGCCACGCCGTGCTGCGCTGGTCCGTGGCCACGTCCAAGATCAAGGAGGACATTCTCGAGGCCATCATGGGGCCCGAGGTGGCTGCGCGGGCGGCGCTGATCAGGTTTGTAGCCGCTGCCCCTCACTCACTTACCACTCACTCGCCCACCACTCTCTCACTCATGACTCACTCACCCTCCACTCTCTCACCACTCACCCACCACTCACCCACCACTCACCCACCACTCACCACTTACCTCACGCAGATCCCTGCGCGTCCAGATCGAGCACGCCTGGGCCGAGCTGCCGCCGTTTCTGGCCGTGCCGGCGGCCGAGGTGTGGGCGCCCGGCCGGCCCGGCGAGGTGGTGGACCACCTCTACCTGATCCGGCTCTTTTACCTGCAGACCGTCTTCCTGACCGAGTGGACCGCCTCGGTGCACGGCGCGGCCGACGACGGCGGCGACGACGGCGGCGGCGACGACGGCGGAGGCGACGGCGGTGGCGGCAGCGGCGGCAGCGCGCTCTATGCCGTCGCCGGCGACCTGCTGGCCTGGGTCAACGAGGCGCTGCTGCGGCGCGAGCGCCTCAACAAGATCGGCCTGTCCTCGCTGGCCTGGCGCGTCGCCGCCTGCGGGCTGCCGGCCGCCGGCGCGCTGGCCCGCTGCATGCTCCCTGGCGGCCCGGCCCGGCCGAGCGCGCGCGCCCAGGCCCGGACCGTGCAGGACCTGTCCGTCCTGCTCGGCCACATGGACCACCTGCACGAGCCCGGCGACGCCAACTACCGCCTCTTCCACCACGCCAAAAAGGTCCTCGGCAGCGTCATCGTCCTGGCCCTGCACCCGCCGCCGCGGCCCGCCGAGCCGCCCGAGGGCCACGCGCAGGGCCCGCTGCCGCACGGCGGCATCGTGCCGTTCGACGAGTCCTGCGTCGATCCGTGGCTGCTGATGCCCGAGTTTTGGTGCGTATGGGTTCCCGGGGGGGAAGACCGTATGGGGGGTTCAAAGACCGTATGAGGGGTTCCCACGGGAAAGACGTGCAAAAACTGACTGCCCAGGATCAGATTTCAGAGCTCTTTCAATCTGGAGCCCGAGTGAGTATAGTGTTGGAAGTGTGTAATCTTCTGGTGTTGAGGTAGCTGTGTGTAATTCAAAGATGCTTTTAGTCTCAACGCGAATTACTGTTGCACTCCAGGCGCTATCTTATCGGCAACGGCCGCTAGCAGATCGCCCTAGCTTATCTGCCCCACTCTCCACCTCGGATGCTACCTCGAACTCGCCGAGGGCACTCCGTCCCAGAGGCAGCATGCGCGGCAAACACGCCGACTACTCCGCTATCAGGCGCATCAACGGGCGTCATGATAAGACGCGGCACCTCTATTAAGGATCGCCGTGTTCCACTCTGCTCTGCTCTCTCTCTCTCTTTTCTCTTACGGTGCTGCAGTCTCCCAGCAACAATGGATTCCCTCAGCGAGAGCGGCGCGGCCGAGAAGACGGCCAAGACGGGCCCGACGACCCAGACGGTCCAGGCGGACATGGCCGACCGCACGCCGTCGCTGCCGGCCTCGGCCAAGGAGGGCCTGGGCGAGCCCGTGTCCAGGGAGGACGAGGAGTGGGCGGACCCGCGGCTGAAAAACTACCCGGCGCCGCTGGTGGCCAAGGTGGTCTCGCTGCACAACGACCCGACGTGAGTAGACTTTCGAGGTGCTTCCCCACCCCCCTGGGCGGGCGGACGGCGCTGACGGGCAGGGAACCGATCCTGACGTTCCGGTTCTGGGTGCTGGCGGGCTTCTGGGTCAGCGCGGGCTGCGTGATCTCGACGTTTTACTACTTCAAGCCGTACAGCACGACGCTGTCGACGGTGACGGTGCAGCTGCTGTCGTGGTGGACGGGCACGCTGATGGCGCGGTGGCTGCCGACGACCAAGCACACCACGCTGGGCTACGAATGGAGCCTCAACCCGGGGCCGTGGAACGCCAAGGAGCACGCGCTGATTGTGGTGGCCGTGTGGGGGAGCCAGCACACGGCGTACGGCCTGGGGCCGCTGACGGCGCTGGAGCTGTACTATGGTGGGTTTTTTTTTGTTTTCTTTCTTTCTTTCTTCTTTTTTCGTTTTCTTTCTTTCTTTACTTTTTTCTTTTTCTTCTTAATAACCCAACCCCAGACCACAAAATCGGCGCCGGCTGGTCCATCATGTTCCTCATCTCGACGCAGCTGCTGGGCTACGGCTTCGTGGGCCTGTTCCGCGACATTGTGGTGCGGCCGCCCAAGATGTTCTACCCGGTGGTGCTGCCCAACGTGGCGCTGCTCAACGCGATGCACCGCGACCCCAGCACGACGGCGCGGTCGCTGCGCTACTTTGGGCTGGTGGCGGCGTGCGTGTTCTGCTACCAGTGGCTGCCGTCGCTGATCTGGCCGATGCTGGGGTCGCTGCCGCTGCTGTGCTACATGGGCCACGGCAACTGGATCGCGTACGTGCTGGGCTCGGGCAGCGACGGCTTCGGCATGCTGGACCTGTCGCTGGACTGGAACTACGTGTCCTTTTTCTCGCCGCTGTACACGCCGCTGTGGTCGACGGCGACGCAGGTGGCCGGCGCCGTCTTCTGCTGCTGGTTCCTGCTGCCGGTGCTGTACTTTGGCAACGCGCGCCACAGCCAGGACTTTCCGGCCATGTCGTCGGCCACGTTTGACGCCAGCGGCGCCAAGTACGACATTGCGCGCGTGCTGGACGCGCGCGGCCACGGCAACAGCAGCGCCATTGCGGCCTACTCGGCGCCGTACTGGTCGACGGCGTACGCCATGACCTTTTTCTGGGGCTTCGCCTCCTCGGCCGGCGCCATTGTCTTTGCCCTGCTCTGGTACGGGCGCGACGGCTGGGCGGCCATCCGCGAGACGCTGCGGGCGGGCCGGGCGGGCGCGCCGCCGTCGCACGCCGACGACCCGTACCTGGCCGTGATGGCGGGCGCGCCGCGCGTGCCGCACTGGTGGTACCTGGCGCTGCTGGCCGTGGCCACCGGGCTCTCGCTGGGGGCGCTGTACGGCGGCGACTGGCAGCTGCCGTGGTGGGGCTTCATCGTGATCACGGCCGTGTCGCTGCTCTTTACGTTTCCGAGCGGGGTCATGTTTGGCATTGCCAACATCCAGGTGGGCATGGCCTACTTTAGCGAGCTCATTGCCGGCGCGCTCTTCCACGGCAACCCGCGCGCGGTGCTGGCGACGCTGGTGTTTGGCCGCCAGGTGCTGGACCAGACGCTCAACCTGTGCTCCGACTACAAGTTTGGCTTCTACATGAAGATCCCCGAGCGCGAGCTCTTTGTCGCCCAGGTCTACGGCACGCTGCTGGGCCCCTTTATCAACTACGGCATGGCGCGCGCGCTGATCGACGACGTCGGCGTCGAGACGCTGACGGGCGCCAAGCCGTCGGCCTCGTGGCTCGCGCTCAAGAGCCGCAACTTTTACTCCACCTCGGTCATCTGGGGCGTGCTCGGCCCCAAGTCCTTTTTCAGCAGCGCCTCCAACTACAGCTACGTCTACTATGCCTTTCTGGTCGGCCCCGTCGCCGTGCTGGCCGTCTATGCGCTGCACCGCTGGAAGCCGCACTGGAACCTGGAGCAGACGCTCAACCCGGTCGTCTTTATGTATGCCGGCACCTACTTTCCCGTCTACGGGACCACCAACCTGATGACCTCGGCCATTGTGGCGTTTGTCTTGTGAGTGCCGTGGAGGAAAAACCGTTATTGAGGATGAGTGCCGGAGGGAAAAACCTTGGCTAACGTACGACAGCATGGGCTACATCTACCGCTACCACCCCGTCTGGTTCCGCAAGTACAACTACCTGACCGGCGTCGGGCTGGACTGCGGCTCGCAGATCATGCAGACCATCATGGTCTTTACCATTAGCCTGACCAACACCGAGTTCCCGACCTGGTGGGGGAACAGCGCCACGACCGACCGCTGCTACCCGCCGTCGACGCTTCCGCCGGCGATGCAGTAGCACGTGCAGTAGAGATATTGTGCAGTAAAGATATTATAGCACTGAATATATTGCAGTAGCACCTAGTATCTCCTGCAGTAGCACCGAGTATAAACCTACGTGCAGTACCGAGTATATTGCAGTAACACCGAGTATATTCTGAAGTAGCACCGAGTATATTGTGTAGTAACACTAAGTACCCATCCCCATCACACGGCGTACCCCCCGCTGTCTTTCTGGCGCGGCTCGCTGGCGGCCTCGAAAGAGCCGTCCGGGCGGCGGACCAGGGCCTGGACGGCGCTGAGGGTGGCGGGCATGCGGGTGACGTTGTGGCCGCGGTCGGCGAGAAAGGCGAGCAGGGCCGGGTCGACGGCGGGCTCGGCGGCGGTCTCGGGGGGCACGAGCTGGTCGTGCAGGCGGGGGCGGGCGAGGGCGTCGGCGAGGGCGTCGGCGAGGGCGAGGGGCGGGCGCGGGGGGGCGAGGGCGTGCAGCAGGACCTGGACGGTAGCGGAGATGATGCGGGAGCCGCCGGCGGCGCCGACGGCCATGAGCAGGGCGCCGCGGGCGTCCTCGACGAGGACGGGGGTGGTGGAGGAGAGGGGCCGCTTGCGGGTGGCGACGTAGTTGGCGGGGGCGGGGGCGTAGCCGTACTGGTCGGGGGTGCCGGGGATGGCAAAGTCGTTCATGACGTTGTTGAGCACGATGCCGGAGCCGGCGACCATGGTGCGCGAGCCAAAGAGCAGGTTGACGGTGGTGGTGAGGGAGACGGCGAGGCCGGAGCGGTCGGCGGCGACGAGGTGCGAGGTGCCGTGGCTCTCGGTGGCGGCGAACCGGGTGCGGTTGCTGTTGCTGTCGCTGTCCTTGTCGTCGGCGGGCTCGTAGGCGGCCGGGTCGAGCACGCCGGCGTCGGAGAGGGCGGCGCGGTGGCGGGCGGCGGTGTCGGCGCTGAGCATGTCGGCCTGGTAGGCGGCCAGGCCGGGCACAAAGTCGGGGTCGCCGAGGCGCGGGCGGGCGCCAAAGCCAAACTTGAGCGCCTCGACGAGGCGGTGGGCGGTCAGGTTGGGTGACGAGGGCGGCGACGCGTCGTTGTCATTGTCATAAAAGCCCTCCATCAGCTTCAGCACCGACAGCGCGACGGCGCCGCTGCTGGGCGCCGTGGTGCTGTACAGGCGCAGGCCGCGGAAGGCGACGGCGGCGGTGGGCAGGCGGCGCACGCGGTAGGCGGCCAGGTCGGCGGCGGTGAGGCTGCCGTTGGTGGCGGCGACGAGGCCGGCGGCCAGGGCGCCGCCGTACAGGGCGCCGGCGCCGTCGCGGGCGATGGCCTCGAGCGTGGCGGCGTAGCGCGGCCGCGCGATCGTGTCGCCGCGGCGCAGGCGGCGGCCGGCCGGGGCAAAGTCGGGGGCCCAGGCGGGGTCGCGGGCGAAAAAGTCGTAGTCGTCGCCGTCGCCGTCGCCGGCCAGGGTGGCGTTCATGCAGCGCTCCAGGTCCTCGCCCACGACCCAGCCGCGGCGGGCCAGCCGGGCGGCCGGGCGCACCAGGTCGGCCCACGGCAGCGAGCCGTAGGCCTGGTGGATGTACTCGAGGCCGCGCAGCTCGCCCGGCACGCCGCTGGCGCGGCCGCCGCGGATGCTGTCGCGCGGCCGCGCCGTGAACATGTCGGCGTGCGCCGACGCCGGCGCCGCCTCGCGGAAGTCAATCGTCTCGTGCGAGCCGTTGGCCGCCCGGATCACGGCGAAGCCGCCGCCGCCGATGCCGCTGTGGTACATGGCCACCGTGCCGACGCACAGCGTGCTGGCGACGATCTGGGGGTCAGTTGCGTCTTGTCTTGCATCTTGGGAGTCTTCTTGGCCAAGCACCCACCGCGTCGGCTGCGTTGCCGCCGCGCTCGAGCACGTCCGTCCCGATGCGGCTGCACAGCGCGCTCTCGGACGAGACGGCCCCGAGATGGCCCGGGCCGGGGGGCGCGGGCCGGCAGAGGCGCCAGAGCGAGTAGACGACCAGGGCCAGCAGCACGGCGCCTTTGGCAGACTTGGTCGCCTTGGCAGACCGGCCGGTGCCGGCAGGCGAGAGCGTCGGTTTTCCCATGGTGTTGATGCTTCAGACAAGGTGAAAAGACGCGAGTCGGGACGGAAAAGGCCCCTTCGGCGTGTTCGGCGTGTTGGCACTCCGGCAGCGGAAGCCGATGTATCGTCTATCGTCTATTGTTCTCCACTCTGTACTTTACAGTATGCCCCGTACTACGTATCCATGCCCGTACTTTTATCCGCTACTTTTCGTTCCCCTGCCGGCTCTTGTCGTTCCAAAACGGCAGCCCGGCCTCCATGCGGGCGGTGCCGTACATGCTGGCGCTGTCCAGCGACGGCCCGGCGTACTCGCGGGCGGCGGTCATGCGAGCCAGCGCCGTCTCAATGGTCGGCAGCGTCGTGCCGTGGGCCTTGGCCAGCGCAATGGCGTGGCGGGCGTCCTTGGCGGCCAGGTCGACGGCAAAGCCGGGGCGCGTGTCCAGCGGCGGCGCGTAGGCGCCCGTGGTCATGCGCTTGGAGTAGCTCTCGAGCACGGGGCCGAACATGCTGGCGGCAAACTCCTCCATCTGCGCCGTGCCCAGGCCCGTCTTCTCGGCAAAGACGTGCGCCTCGGCAAAGAGCTCCTGGAAGCCGACGACAAAGATGTTTCTGTCGGTCAGACGATGCAGACGATCAGACGATCAGACGATCAGACGCAGACACTCACCCGGCAATCTTGAGCAGGCTCGACTTGGTCACGTCCTCGCCCATGTCGATAATCTTGCGCCCCATGACGCCGAGAATGTGCGGCCGCAGCCGCTCGAGCGCCGCCGCCGGCCCGGCCATGGCAAAGATGAGCCCGCCGGACGCGGCCACCGGGCTGGCGCCGAACACGGGCGACGCCACAAACACGGCGCCCTGCGCCGCCAGCCGCTCCGCGCAGCGCCGGCTCGTGTCCGGGTGCACGGTCGTGTTGTCCACCCAGATCTTGCCGGCCAGCGGCGCCGCGCCCGCCAGCGCCGCGCTCACCAGCTCCTCGAGCACCTGGTCGTTGGACACCATGGTGAACACCACCGTCGCCGCCGCCACCACCGCCTCGAAGCTCGCCTCCGGCACCGCGCCCGCCGCCTCGAGCTCCGCCCCGCGCGAGAGCGTGCGGTTGTTGTAGTGCAGCGCCGGCAGCCCCGAGGCCGCCAGGTGCTTCTGCAGGTTCAGGGCCATGCCGATGCCCATGGCGCCGAGGCCGTACTGGGGGTCAGCCGAAGAAGCACGCACACAGACGCCGGGCGGCGACCTACCCATCCAAAGACGTCTGGGGACGACATCTTGTTAGCGGCGTGTTTTGAGTCGAGTCGAGGTGAGGTGAGGTGAGTTGAGGTGAGGTGAGATGAGGTGAGGTGAGGTGAGTTGAGTTGAGTCGAGTCGAGTCGAGTCGAGGTGAGGTGAGTTCAGATTAAACTTGAGTTGGAGGTTAAAGTTAGGTTCGAGTTTGTCCGCCCGGTACAGGTTCTCCTGTTGTATTTTCTTCACCTCGCAGCTTTCATCCGCTTAGGGAAATCTGTCCCGCTTGTACACGATAACGAGGCGACATCGGAGTGCTCCACCTCCACCTGAATTTGTTAGTGATTCCGCCGACAAACGGCTCCACTGCGCTCCGCAAGTGCACGCGAGCACGGCGGACACGGTGGACGCTGGCCGCGGCGGACGCGGACGCGGAGCGGTGCGGTGCTTCTTTATACATGTGTGCCGCAGCCGTAGTCGACGAGTCTCGCCGCTGGCTTGCGCAGACTCTCCAGCTGGCTCGCGCAGACTCTCGAACCGTAGACAGCATGGCCTCAACTGTGGGCATCCTCGGCCTCGGCCTCGACACGGCGCTGCCGCTCCAGGACTTTTGCGTGCGCGCCTTTGACGCCGACGCCGCCAAGATGCGCGCGTTTGCCGCGCGTGGGGGCCAGACGGCCGCATCGCCGCGCCTGGCCGCCCAGGACAGCCGCTTCCTCGTGTGCATGGCCGCGCACGACCTCGAGGAGCTGCTCTTTCATCCGAGCACGGGGGCCTTGAAGGGTGAGAGATCTGTTTCGTTTGCTGTCTCGTTTCTCTTCTCGTTTCGTTCTCCTTCCCTTTGCTGACGGCCAGCGCTGGCCGAGGCCGCGACGGTGCTGATCGGCGCCACGGTGCCGCACACATTTTACGACGACCTGCCGGCGCGTCTGGCGGGTCTCGGCCGCGCCGATCTGCAGGTCGTCGACTGCCCGCTGAGCGCCGGTGCCGGTGCCGGTACCGGCATCGTGTGGGTCGCCGGCCCGGAGCCGGCCGTCGCGGCCGCCGACGCGCTGCTGCGCGGTCTGGCGCCGGCGGCGGCTGAGCTGCGCGTCATCCCGGGAGCGGCGGCGGCGGGAGCGGCCACGCGGATGCAGCTGGTCGCGTGCATGCTCGAGGGCGTGCACGTGGCGGCGGCGGCCGAGGCCATGGCGCTGGCGGCGCGCGCCGGCCTGGACACGCGCGAGGTGTACGAGATCATCTGCGGCGCGGCCGGCGCCTCGGCGGCGTTTGTCGCGCGCGGGGCGCGCATGCTGACGTCGGACTGGACCGTGGCCGGCGCCGGCGCCGAGACGCTGGACGCGCGCGCCGGCGACCTCGCGGCCGCGGTGGCCGCCGGCGCCGCGCTGCCGATTCCGCTGCCGCTGGCCTCGGCCGCCGAGCAGCTGTGCATGGCCGGCGCGACGGCGCACGGCCTCGGCGCCGACGCCGACGCCGGGCTGGTGCGCGCGCTGCTGCCGGCGCAGACGCCCGACGCGGTGCGCGGCGCTGCCGCCGCCAGTGGGGCCGCCCAGCCGCAAAAGGCAGGTGCAGGTGGGGCCGATACGCGGCGGCCCCACATCGGCATGGTCGGCCTCGGCGCCATGGGCCAGGGCATGGCCGCCTCGCTGCTGCGCGCCGGCTACGCCGTGCACGGCTACGACATCTTTGCCGGCGCCGTCGACAAGTTTTTGGCCCACGGCGCCGCCGCCCGCGCCGGCGCCGCCCACGCCGCCGCGTCGCCCGCCGACGCCGCCCGCGCCGCCGACGTGCTCGTGCTCATGGTGCAAAACGCCGCCCAGGCCGAGGACGTGCTCTTTGGCGCCGGCGCCGCCGCCGCCGCGCTGCCCGACGGCGCCGTCGTCCTGCTCAGCGCCACCGTGCCCCCGCACTTTTGCCGCCGCCTGCAGGCCCGCCTGCACGGCCTCGCCCGCGGCCTCGACCTGCTGGACGCGCCCGTCAGCGGCGGCGTCGCCCGCGCAGCCTCGGGGAGTTTGACAGTGAGCTCCCCCCCCCTCCCCCAGTTTCCCTTTTGGTCAGCCCTGTCCTCGCTTTTGCAGCCCGCTCACGCCCAGATCATCTGCTCCGGCGACCCCGCCGCCGTGGCCCGGGCCGCGCGGCCGCTCGAGGCCATGACCGGCGGCCGCGCCAACCTGCACCTCGTGCAGGGCGGCGTGGGCGCCGCCTCGTCGGTCAAGTGCGTCAACCAGCTGCTCGCCGGCGTGCACATTGCCGCCGCCGCCGAGGCCCTCGCCCTCGCCGGCCGCCTCGGCCTCGCCCCCTCCGAAGTCTTGGCCGGCCTCGCCGCCGCCGCCTCGCCCGCCGCCAGCTGGATGCTCGCCAACCGCGGGCCCCAGATGGTCGCCGCCGACTGGACCCCGCACTCGGCCCTGGCCATCTTTGTCAAGGACCTCGGCATCGTCCTCGGCGAGGCCCGCCGCCTCGGCACCCCGTGCCCGCTCGCCGCCGCCGCCCACTCGCTGTACCTGGCTGCGGCCGCGCGCGGCCTCACGCGCGAGGCCGACGCCGGCGTGATCCGGGTGTGGAGTACGGAGTGATGTAAAAGGCATGTTTGTATAGTACGTATTGATATGTATACAGTAACACATTACGCCATCACACATTCACACATCACACTTCACACTTCACGCACATTCACGCACACATTCACCCATGCCAGACAATCCCCGCCAATCGTATAAATTAGGACGTATTTACGCCCAAAATCACGCCCAAAAAGGTTGGATACAAGAAGTGAAAAAAGGTACCCCATCACAACACGTAGCGGAAGTGCGGCTGCTGGAAATCGGTCAGATCCATAAACTTGGCGCGCTCAATCTCGGCCTGCACGGCCGGGTCGTTGAGGTCGATGCCGGAGGCGGCCTGGGCGCGGTCGCGGCGGCGGTTCTCCAGGATGTTGACGACGCGCAGGGCGACGAGGACCAGGGCGGTGGCGCCGTAGAGCACGGCCATGGCGGTCTTGCCCTTGCGGTACTCGGGGGCGTCGCTGCTGAGAAAGGTCTGGGGGCCGATCCAGTTGCCGGCGGCGTAGCCGAGGATTTGCACGCCGCCGACGGTGGCCTTTTTGGTGTAGCCGAGCGTGTTGTTGCTGATGAGCACCATGACCAGGCCCCAGGAGGCGCCGGCCGAGGCGATGAGGTAGTAGCCAAAGAGCAGCGGGCCGCGGTGCTCGAGCGGGACGACAATCATGAGCACGCAGCCGAGGGTGCTGATCAGGATGGCGCAGAAGGAAAAAAAGGTGCGGTCCATGTAGCGGTCCGACAGCCAGGGGAAGAGCAGCTTGCAGGCGGCGTCAAAGGCACCGGCGGGCGCGCTCAGCAGCAGCGACGTGCGCTTGTCGAAGCCAAAGGACGAGATGATGACGCCGCCAAAGACGGTGTTGCCGCCGTTGGGAATGTTCATCACCAGCGAGTACAGCCCGTACAGCCAGGTGCGCGGGTCGCGCATGGCCTCGTTGAACTGGTCCCATTTCCACACGCGGCTGCCGATGCCCTGGAAGTTGTCGCGGATGCGCTCCACGGCCACGAGCCGCTCCTCCTCGGTCAGGAAGCGCGCGTTGAGCTGGTTGTCGGGCATGTACCAGAGGTAGAAGACGCCGGTGACGACGGTGATGAGGCCAAAGACTAGAAACAGAATCTTCCACGGCTCGATCGACGCGTGGTCCGCCGCCGAGAGCCCGTACGCGATCAGCGAGCCCAGGATGGAGGCGGCGCCGTTGCAGGCCAGCCAGTAGCCCATGCGGCGGGCCTGCTCGCCCTGGCGGTACCACATGGAGGTGATGATGACGAAGCCGGGCGTGACGGTGGCCTCAAAGGCGCCCAGGATGCAGCGCGTGATCATCAGGCCGGCCCAGTTGCGCGTGGCCGCGTGGCAGGTGAGCACGGCGCCCCAGCAGATAATGTTGACCGACAGGTACTTGCCAATGGGCACGCGGCGCAGCAGGTACGTTGTCGGGAACTCCCAAAAGATGTAGCCGGCGTAGAAGATGCTGCCGAGCCAGCTGTACTGGTAGCCGTCCAGGTGGTTGTCCTCCTTGATGCCCATCAGCGACGAGTAGTTGAGGCTCGACTTGTCGGCGAACTGGATCATGTAGATCCAGCACATGAGCGGCAGCAGGTGCAGGTCGATCTTGCGCAGCACCCGCGCAAACTGCTCCTCCGTGTAGTGCGCCACCACGCCGCCCGTCGCCTGGAACGCCGGGTCGAGCCCGCTCACCTCCGCCTTGCCCTCCGCCTCGTCGAACTCGGCCGACGGCCGCGTCGTCGACGCCGCCGTCGCCGTCGCCGCCTCGATGGCCGCCTTGTCGTCCGCCGCCACCGGCAGCGCCGGAGCCGGCGCCGCCGACGCCTCGACCGTCGTCTTTGCGTTCATTGGCGAGCGAGGTGGAGGAGGAGGAGGTGGAGCTGTCGTCTACGGGCGATCGGCAAAGGAACTGCGAGAGCCTTCTGTCGTCGTCGGTCGTCTATCTGATGGCAAGGAGCTTGGGAGTTGATCTCTCTCTCTCTCTCCGGGGGTGGTCTGACACGGAGCTGCGGCCAACGTATAAATAGGAAAGATGGGGGGGGGGGCCAAGGGAGTATGGGCTATCACGTCCCTCGGATGCGAACCTGTCTGGCAGACGTCCAGCCGAGCCGGCCGATAACGAGGCAAGGCAGTGGAAGCGTGTTGCCAAGCTGGCTTCTCAGGCTCTGTACCCCACTCGATGCATCCCTTTTCTTGATAACAGCAGGTGGAGGCGGAGCTTTTTTTCGCGCGTGGAGCGTCCCCGAGAGGCAAATGAAAATCAAACCAACCAAGATGGAACTAACTTGGCACGCTCCACACACGAGATAAGAGCGCATCGTGCAGGTCCCCCCCTGCTCGACCCCGGGGTGGCCCTATCCGCGGCGGAGCTCCATTGCTGCCCTCCGCTGGCCACGGCATCGGCTGATTATTGAGTCGCAGCGGAGCAAGAGCGGAGCGAAACAGGTAGCCGCGGCCATACTTATAGCAGGAGACGGATGCCGACCTTAGTAGCAGACTACACTCCCGCAGACACATCCCGCAGACATCCTGCAGATTACACTCCCACAGACACCACGCAGCCATGTCTCCCGCCGCCACCACCACCGCCAGCAGCAGCAGCGCCAACGGCTTCCACGTCAGCCCCGAGGCGGCCGACAGCACGGCGCCGTACACGGTCACGGAGGAGCCGATGCGCAAGCCGCGCAAGATCCGCGTGATTGCCATTGGCGCCGGCGCCAGCGCGCTCAACTTTGCGCGCGAGGTCAACAACAGCCCGCTCGACATTGAGTACGTCGCCTACGACAAGAACCCCGTCATCGGCGGCACCTGGTTCGAGAACCGCTACCCGGGCTGTGCCTGCGACATCCCCTCGGTCTGCTACCAGTTTTCCTGGGCGCCCAAGCCGGACTGGAGTTCCTTGTGAGTGTTGCGTGTCCTTGTGTGGCTGTCGTCGGCGGCGTGGACAAGGCGGCTGACCCCCAGCTACTCGGGCTCGCGCGAGATTCACCAGTACTTTTTGCAGGTGGCCAAGGACCACGACCTGCTCAAGTACTGCCGCCTCAACCACGCCGTGACCGGCTGCTACTGGCAGGAGGCCACGCAGACCTGGCGCGTGCGCGTCCAGCGCGTCGACAAGCCCGACGAGGTCTTTGAGGACGAGTGCAACGTGCTGCTCAACGCCACCGGCGTGCTCAAGTAAGTGTGTGTGTGTGTGTGTGTGTGTGTCTTTCTGTGTTTGTCTTTCTGTGTGTGTCTCTCTTATTCAGTCCGCTGACCCTCAGCAAATGGAAGTGGCCCGACATCGAGGGCCGCGAGACCTTCAAAGGCCCCATGATGCACAGCGCCAACTGGGACGAGTCGGTCGACTTCAAGGGCAAGACGGTCGCCGTCATCGGCGCCGGCTCGTCCGGCATCCAGATCATCCCGGCGCTGCAGCCCATTGTCAAGAACCTCAAGGCCTTTGTGCGCAGCACCACCTGGATCACCGCCGGCTTCGGCCAGCGCTTTGCCGGGCCCAACGGCACCAACTTCAAGTGTGAGTCGCTCGCGCCCCCCCCCCCCCCCCGTTCGCTCCCCGGAGCGCGGCTGACCCGCCCAGACACGGAGGAGCAAAAGGCCATTCTCAAGAACGACCCCAAAAAGTACCTGACCTACCGCAAGTTTATCGAGTCTGAGCTCAACAGCCGCTTCCGCATCATCCTCAACGGGACCGAGGAGCAGAAGGAGGCGCGGGAGGTACCTTTCTTCCTTTTTCTTCCTTTTTCCTCCCCCTTCCTCCTTTTTCCTCCTCCCCCGCTAACCCCCAGTTCGCCACGAGCGAGATGCGGCGCAAGTCGGCCAAGAAGCCCGAGGTCGCCGAGCAGCTCATCCCACAAGGCTACGACATTGGCTGCCGGCGGCCGACGCCCGGCAACGGTTTCATCGAGGCGCTGTGCGAGGACAATGTCGACGTCATCCGCGGCGGCGTCCGCCGCATCACCGAGGACAGCCTGATCGCCGAGGACGGCTCCGAGCACAAGGTCGACATCATCGTCTGCGCCACCGGCTTCGACGCCACCTGGAAGCCGCGCTACCCGACCGTCGGCCGCGACGGCCGCAGCCTGAGCGAGGAGTGGAAGGAGGCCTCGAGCACCTACCTGTCCATGTCCGTGCCGCACTTTCCCAACTACCTGAGTGAGTCCGGTCCCTGGTCGTGTCGTCGTGTCGTCGTGTCCCGGTCCCATCGAGTCGTGCCGTCGTGGCTAACAGTGCAGTCTTCAACGGCCCCTTTGGCGTCTACGGCCACGGCAGCATCCTGCCGGTCATGGAGCTGCTGGGCAACCACTTTATGCAGATGATCCAGAAAATGTCCGACGAGGGCATCACCGCCTTTGAGCCGACCGAGGAGGCCGTCGCAGACTTTGCCGAGCACCGCCGCGCCTTTCTGCCGCGCACCGCCTGGAGCGGCGCGTGCAACTCCTGGTTCAAGCAGGGCAGCGTCAACGGCGAGGTCATGATGTGGCCCGGCTCGCGCATCCACTTCTTCGACGCCATGAAGACGCCGCGCTGGGAGGACTACCACCTCACCCGCGCCCGCCGCAACCGCTTCGCCTACTTTGGCAACGGCTACGCCCAGCGCGAGTTTGACGGCCACGACCTGAGCTGGTACCTCGGCCTGCTGGACGGCGTCGACAAGCAGCCCAACTACTCCGAGGACCAGGTCGCCGAGTTTCTGTGGCGGTAATGCGTGGGGTAGATCAAAGTGATCCTCAAGGTAGATCCTTGAGAATGATCCGAGAAGTGATCCTTTGAGAGTGATCCGAGAAGTGATCCTTGAGAGTGATCCCAGAAAGTGATCCTTGAAAAGTACATTGCATAAGTAGATACGCTGCTTGAAGTAGATACCTTGCTTAGATACCTGTATTGAGTCTATGAGTTTTAAGTCTACAGGCGTGCGCGTACCGAGTGCATACCGAGTGCATGACCGAGGCCGACTCTGCTCCGCCGAGCGGCGCCGATTAGGCCGCTCCACCCTTATCGCAGTTTGTAACAGCGAGTACAAATACCGTCCGCAGCGCTACAGACGTCGCCCGAGAGCACCACTTGGCGCCCCCACCCAGCGCACGCGGCGCATAAAGCACACCTCCGCACCCGTTCAGCCTCACCAGCCGCACACCCGCACCACCATGAACAACGCACGCCCGTTTGCGTGCCCGTTCTGCGCCCAGTCCTTTACCAGAAGCGTGCGTCTTGTCTGTCGCGTTTCCTTTTTGTCTGCTTTCTGACAACGCAGGAAAACCTCAAGCGCCACAAAAGAACCCGTTCGTTCCTTCCCAATCTGTTCTCTGTTCTTTCCCTATACTGGTCTTTCCCGTTCTAGTCTTTACATTCTGGTCTTTCCCGTTCTAGTCTTTCCCTTTCTATTCTTTCCCTTTCTATTCTTTCCCTTTCTATTCTTTACATCTAGTCTTTCTCTGATTCATCCTCTCCCTCTTCCACCTGCTCACAACCCAGGCCACGGCGCGTCCGGCAGCAAAAGCTTCGAGTGCCCGCTATGCCACGCCATCTTTGGCCGGAGGTGAGTGCTCCGTCGTGATGCGCCCCGCTTGTGCCGCGCTGACGACCATGCAGAGACATTTGCAAGCGCCACCGCGAGCGCTGTGATGGCCGCCGCACGCCGCGGCGGAAAAAGCAGCCGCCATCCGGAGACGTGCCGCCCGAGACCGGCCTGCTGACGGCAGAGAGCGTGTCCGGCGACACCCTGTCCGGCGACACCCTGGCGGGCGCCCCCGACAGCCTGGATTTCCTGCGCGTCGCGACGCCAGAGCCACTGTAAGTTTCTTTCTCTCTTTTCTCTTTTCTCTCTTTTCTCTCCTCCTCCTCCTCCTCCTCCTCCTCTTCCCTCATCTCACTCACCACCAGACTCTCTGGCGACACCGCCGCCGCCTGCGTCGCCGCCTACTTTTCCGACTTCCACCCCACCTTCCCCGTGCTACACCGGCCGACCTTTGCCGCCGCCACCACACCGCAGCCCCTCGCCGACATTGTCGTCGCCATCGGCAACCTCTACCGCTGCCGGCGCGACCCGGCCGAGGACGTCGAGGACGCCCAGCGGCAGAGCAACGCGCTCTGGGAGACCAGCGTGGCCACGCTGCAGGGCATGGTGCGTCATGCCCCTTGTGTGTCTGTGTCTGCGCCCGGGACCCCCTGCCTAACTCACGCAGTCCATGTCCGACCCCGGCCGCTGGAAGGACAACTGGATCCTGCAGGCGTCGGTGCTGTGCATTGTGTATGGTGCCTTTTCCGCCGAGCGGCTGTCGCAGAGCCGGCAGATGCTGACGCGGCTCGTGAGTGTGAGTATCTCTTCTTCCCTTTTCCTTCTCTTCTCTCCCTTCTTCCGGTTTCCTTTCTTCTCTCTCCTCTTCTCTCTCCTCTTCCTCCTCTCTCCTCTTCCTCCTCTCTCCTCTTCCTTCTCTCCCGCTCACAACCAGGACGTCCGAGAGGCTGGCCTCTTCCAGCAGCACATGTGCGGCTACCACTACGCGCCGTGGCGCCAGGAGCTGGACCCGGCCCTGGCCATGAGCCGCGGGCAGATCGACTCGGACGCGACGTGGCACTCGTTTATCAACGAGGAGTCGCTCAAGCTGAGCCTGTACGGCCTGACCGTGATCGACTTCCAGCTGGTGCTGGCCTGCAACACGCGGCCCGAAATCTCGCTGCTCGAGCTGGTCTGGGACCTGCCGTGGTCCACGCAGTCGTGGGAGGCCGCCAGCGCGCGCGAGTGGTCGCAGCAGATCGTGCCCGAGGCCGCCAGCTACCACACCGCCGCCGACGGCACCGGCTCCAGCGAGCGCGGCCTGCTGCTCAAGTCGCTCTCGCTGGCGACGCAGTCGCTGATGGGCGAGGCGCCGCCGCCCGAGTCCGTCCTGCGCGCCCTCGCGCTCTCGCACTTTGCCCTCTTCTGCGTCGCCCTCAACATCCACCGCATCGTGCGCGGCTTCACCCACTACCTCTACCAGCTGCCGCCCAGCCCGGCCAACCCGTCGCCCTTCCACATCCTGACCCACTCGCAAAACAGCCAGATCGCCGCCGCACTCAGCACCATCCTCGGCCTCGAGGCCAAGCGCGCCCCTGCCGCCGCCCCCACCGCCGCCTGCCCCGGCTACGACGGCCTGTGGCACGCCGTCCAGCTCGTCTGCTGGGCCACGCGCGTCAGCCTCTGCGTGCCCGACGACTTTCTCATCTGCGGCATCGTCGACACCGACATCCGCGCCTCCTTTGCCACCGCCGCCCACCTCTCGCTCGGCAGCCAGATCCTCGGCCGCCGCTCGCGCAACAACCTGGCCGTGCAGCGGCCCTTTGGCGAGGAGGGCTTCCTGCTCATCTTTGAGGACCTCATCAGCGCCATGGACGCCGTCTGGGGCCGTGACCCCCGCGACGCCCTGCGCGAGGCCCCCTGGGTCACCGTCGCCGGCTTCCGCGCCCTGCTCGACCTCTACCGCATCCTGCGCCTCGCCACGACCGATCTGAATGAGCGCGCCGCCGCCGCCGCCGCCGTCGCCGCTGCCGTGGCCCCCAACACGGCCGTCACACCCGTCAAGCCCTTTGACCCGGCCCAGATCGTCTACGCCACCATCCAGGACGCGCTCGCGCGCCACCTGCGCAACAAGCGCGCCTCGCTGGCCACGCGCACGCTCGAGCAGCTCGGCCTGCTCGAGCTGACCGAGGACCCCAAGCTGTGCGAGCGCAAGTTTATGATGCTCATGATCCAGAGCTGCAACGACCGCAGCGTCTGGGCCGTCGGCCGCTCCATGAGCCTCGTGCTCGAGGAGATTCTCGCCAGCCACCCGATGCCGTAGACATCAGAACCTGCGGGCAATAAAGTACATTTAAGAAATTAAGCTGTATTTGGGAAAATAATCTCTTCTACTTAGATGCGGATGCTGGCGCCGCGGGTAAAGGCCAGCGCAAGCCAGCCGGCGATAAAGCACAGGCCGCCGACCGGCGTCACAGGGCCCAGCCACCGAAAGTGCTCCGGGTCCAGCGTGAGCGCGTAGATGCTGCCGCTGAAGAGCGTCATGCCGGCTGTGAGGAGAGACGCGGCCACGGGGTGACCCCGGGCCACGAGCACGGCCACGGAGTGAACGAGCTGGCAATTAGTTGATAGGAAGGAGGAAAAGAAGGAAGAAGAAGAGAAAAGAGGGAAGAGCAAGAAGGAAGAGGAAGAGAAAAGAGGGAAGAAAAAGAAGAAAGAAGAAAAGAGAAAACAGAGAACTACCTGGTAATGCGCCGCGGTCGACCAGCTGGCAATCTTGTGGGGGTCGCTGACGCGCTTCTTCAGGCCGTGAGAGCCAAAAGCGCCCAGCACAACGGCCGAGGCGCCGTACAGGGCGCCGACGCGCCAGAAAAAAACACCAGACATGCGGGCGGCGGCGGCGATTCGGGGCTCAGAGGGTTGGTGCGGCGGCGGCTCGGTGAGGACAGCAGTCAGGAGCGGGGCGGATTCTTCGTCTCTGGCGGCGGCGTTTGGGTGGACGGCAACGGACATGCTCTGGTGCGGCGGCGGGTGGGTGCAGGTTGGCTCGCGGCGATGTTGGCTCAGCGATGTTGGCTCGGCTCAACGGCCATCAACGGTCACGCAACGTCGGCACAGCGTCGGCTTTCGGAGGGGGGGGGGTTGGGGTGGGGGCGGATGATGCTGACTAAGGATGCCCCGTTCGTTCCGCGGGTGCACTCTCTGACACAACCGATCCTGATCCTGCAGACCGGACGAACCGCGACGCACGGCAACGAGGCGAGCGGATTCCGTCATTGTCGGCTCGGCCAAGTCGCCTGAAAGGGATGAGACAGTCAGTTGGCCGGCAGCTTTGCTGGCCGTGGCTGTGCCGAAAAAAGCACGATGGCCCTTTGCCCAAGTCGAACAACTACTGTGAGTCACGTGCCCGGCAATGGGGACAACAGACGGGTCCACCGCAGCGGCAAGGTGTGTGTGTGCTTCGTGGCTTCGGGGCTATGCCGGGCGTCCGCACAGCTGTGCGTCACCCACGGGCCAGTCGGCAGGCATGCTTGCGTTTTGGCAGCCAGGGTCTCTCGCCTTATTCTGTGGAGTGTCCGGAGCCAATCATCCGGCCCCACAGGCAAGTGGGGTTGGGCCTCGATGCCTGCCTGCCTGCTGCCAGCGCAGCGTGCCCTTTTTGCTGGTGCGCGCAAGTCAGTCACCTTGCAGGCCACGCCTGCCGTCAGCACCAGTCGGGTAACTCGGCGGCGGCCCCCCTTGCGCGCCCTGAAAAAAACGATTGGCAACCGTTTCAGTGCCGCCTGGCCAGCTCTAGCCGGACGTTTCAGTGAGTGCAACCTGGCCAGCTCTAGTCGGACGCGGCCGGTCGGGCGATGCTGGCAAGAAAAAAAAGAAAAAAAGAAAAAACAGAAAAAACAGAAAAAAAAAAGGCAAGAAAGACAGGCAGCAGCCGCCCACCGAGGCGTTTCGGAGCTGCAGCAGCAGAGCCGCAGCGGTGCGCGGCGTCTTCCGGTCTTGTCGCGTCTCTCCCGGTCGTGCCTCTGGGCCAGTCCCCCGGGCATGGCAGCCCCTGGTGGTCCCAGAGCAAGATACGGAGTAAGGCCGCCGTTAGCGGTCCCAGAGTAGGATACGGAGTAAAGCCGCCATTAGCGCGGCCCTCCCCGCACTCTGGGCTAGAGCGCTGGAGATGAGCCTCGCTCACGGAGGGTCTCGCTCACGCGAAGCACTTCTCTCGAGAACAACGCGCGCGATCGCTCCCGCGAGTATGCTCGCGACGCAGCCGACAGCAGAGACCAGCAAGGAAGCAGGGGCAGCGCGCAGAGCCGCAGGATGCACTGCCACTCGCTGCGCAAGCTGCGCAAAGCCCCCCCCCCCCCTTTCCAAGAGACGCGGTGCACGTTGGATGCAGCACCTTGGGCAGACCTCTCCAGGCCCACTGGCAGCCTATACTAGCAGCTAGCTACTAACAAAAGACACTAAACTCGTACACCGCAACGTCCTCGCGCAAGGCACATGCACCTCCTCCGCACTTGATCACCCCCCCCAACACCTGCACTCTCTTGTGCTGGGCTCTTGCCGTTTTGTAGCTTGTCTGCATATTCCTGGCAGGAGCGTGCGTATCGCTCTTTCCTGGCCGGAGTTCAAGTACTTATCAGCCCGGCCCCCCCCCTCCCGCCCATTTCCTCCCCTCTGAATAACTCTCCCAATGAACATCTTGTCCATTTGCTGCCACATTATTACTTGTTTGGTTCACCTGCTCTTGGACTGTTGGTTTCATCGTCGTTTTCCTTGGACCTTTCATTCACCCTCCTGTCCTATTATTCCCCTGTCCTATTATTTCCCTGTCCTATTATTTCCCTGTCCTATTTTATCTGTCCTATTATTCTTGGTGTGTCTTTTCTTCGGGTCCTTTTCTTTCTTTTCCTGTTTGGCCGTCCTACCTCCATTGAGCAGATGGCATCCTCTCCCTCCTGGCAGGCCAATGAGCCGCCTCTGTGTCTCGACTACCTGTCTGGATACGCGCGAGCTCCGCCGCTGTCGCGCTCTCGTACCGAGCGTTGGCCGCAGCACCACCGCGACGCCGCCGCCTCGGCGGCGGCCATGGCTCGGTCCGCCTCGTCAAACATGCTCCTGCCGGCCGCGCCAGCTGCGCCAGCTGCGTCAGACGCTGTCTCGGGGGGCTTTGCTCCTTCGAATGCCTTTCTGCAGGCGCAGCCCAGCTACCACCACCACGGCGGGCCCAACGTCGGCTTGCTCCCGGAAGAGTACCTCTACAAGCACGACTTTGCCGACACGTCGGCGCCCCTGGCGCCCGTCGGATTGACGCCGCCGCCGCCGCTGGCCTCTTCATGGGCCGTCTCGGGAGCCCCGCTCGCGTTCTACGAAGACGTCGAAACCGCTACTCTCGGCTCGGCCACGGACATGACCCGCGGCGACTCCATGGACTCGGGCGCGGGCAGCTTCCCGGACCTGTTTGCTCCTCGGGGCTACGGCGCCGACCTCGACAGCAGCCCCGCCACGACCGCCATGGCAATCAGCGTCAGCGCCTTTGGCGACGACGTGCGCGGCGCCGGAGCCAAGTACGACGCCTCGGTCGACATTGCCCCGTACACCTTTTCGCCGTCGCTGGGCCTGCTGTCGCCGGACGGCCAGCTCGACATGTCCCCGTTCATGGCCTCCACCCCATCTTGGGGCCTCGGGGGGGGCGCGTCTGCCCAGATGCCGTGCTCCCTTGCTTGGAGCTTCGAGGGGGACGCGTCTGCCCAGATGCCGCGCTCGCTGGTGGCGGCGGCGGCGGCGACCCTCTCAAACCCCGAAGAGCACAGCGGCTCGGCGGCCATGTCCCGCTCGGCGTCCAGCAAGAGCCGCAACTCCAACAACGGCGGCTGCCTGGTCGTGCGTGCCAAGGACGCTCTTCGCCGCCAGAACAGCAACGCCCGGAACAGCATCCTGCCCAGGCCCACGGCGTCCTCCGGGCACGGAGCCGCCGCCACCGCCGAGTCGGAGCTCTGCAGGGAAGAGGTGGAGGATGTCTCGATGGAAGCCGTCGACACGCCCGAGGTGCCGTCCGACACGCCCGGGGGGGCCGCCGAGGCCGCCGAGGCCGCCGAGACCGCCGCGCCCGCCAACACCCCTGGCAAGCCGGGCAAGCGGCCCATTGCCAAGGCGGGGTACCGGCGACCGCAGCAGCCCAAGCTGAGCTGCAACCAGTGTGCGGAGACCGCGCAGGGCTTCCGCGGTGAGCACGAGCTGCGCCGGCACATGCTGGCCAAGCACGGCGACACTGTGGTCCGCTGGCGCTGCCGCAACCCGCACGCCGAGAACATTGCCAGCCCCTTTTACGCCGTCAAGCCGCTCGAGGCCTGCAAGCACTGCTGCAACAACAAGACCTACGGCGCCTACTACAACGCCGCCGCGCACCTGCGCCGGACGCACTTTGTGCCCAAGCCTCCCCGCAAGAGCGCCGGCAGCGGCAGCGCCCAGGCCAAGGCCCGCGGTGGCGGCGGCGGCGGCGGCGGCACTGCCGGCAAGCAGGGCCCCCAAAAGTCCGAGTGGCCCCCCATGACCGAGCTCAAGGCCAACTGGCTCGTCGAGGTCGTTGTCACCGCGTCCGAGGCCAAGACCGCCGACGACGCTGCCTTGAGAGACCCCGACGAGGACGAAGCCATGTTTGCCGACGCGCCGCCGGCGCCGCCACTCGCCTTTTTCAACACGCAGGCCGCCGACTTCGTGGTCGGCGACAGCGGTTTGGGTCTGGACGCCAACCTTTTCGACTTCGGCACCGACGCTGCCAGCCACCTGGCCTACCCAGTGGATTTCTACGGCGTCTTCAGCACGCAGTAAGCGCCACGCCTGCCTTTGCCGGTTTTTGCGATGCATTCGGAATGAAACAGAAAACTATCAAAGAAAAAGAAAGAGAAAAAAAAGGAGAAGAAACTCCACTCCCTTGCAAAGGGACAAGATTTTCCATTTGTCTTTTTCTTTTCAAGCTTCATTTTATGTCTTTCGTCTTTCTTTTTTTCGTCTTTCTTTTTGGTCTTTCTTTTTGGTCTTTCTTTTTTTCGTCTTTCTTTTTGGTCTTTCTTTTTTTCGCCTTTCTTTTTTTCGTCCTTCTTTTTTTCGTCTTTCTTTTTTTCGTCTTTCTCTATTGGGGGTGAGAATGCAGTCCTTGTTCTTTCTATTTGCTCTGCTGGTTTCTTTTCCTGTACTTTTTGTTTTCTCTTGTCTTTTTTGGAAGTGCTGTGCGGTACGTTTTCTACTGTGGCTGTCGGCTCTGCATCCTGGTGCTGGTCCACCGAGCACGAGTCTGCGCAAGAGCCGCTCTTGTACTATTATACATCAACGTCTACAGATATGCCGGGGCGTGCATGGGCGACCCGGGGGCATACAGCATGCTACAACGGCCTCGGCCCGTTGCTAACGAGATACGACATACGCGGTGTCCTCAGGGACGGATACAAAGGGATGCGTGGTTTGGGCAAGATTTAGACTTGGGATATACGGCATATAAAGGGAACATTAAACGGTCAGACTTATCGGGGCGCATAATGAATGAGAAAGAATGGCGAGTTTGATACATGGTAATTAAGGCTGAGCGTGGGCGGAGTACGAATATCACTCTGAATGCGCGATTAAAGTCTGTGTGGCTGTGATTCTGATTTTGCATTTTTCTTTGTTGTACGTTCAAAAATTTCTCTAGATTTTTTTTCTCCAAGCTTGCTTTGGAACGCACCAAAACAGAAGCCTGGTTTCGTTATTGGCTTGCATCAGTTAATGACCAGTTTCATGCACGCATGTTGGAGATGGGCGTCTTTTCTTGCCGTGTCCCGTTGCTAGAGGTTCCTCGAGGTTCTCCGCATCACGGGGACTTTTCGCCGGTGGCTGTGGAGGAAGTGCTAATGCCGAACATCCATGCCTTATTCCCTCCCTCCTGCCCTACCACGTCGTGCCCATTCAGGGGAATGCTTGTCATCTGCCGTGAGGATGGCGTAGAGAAAAATCACCGCGGGGGGGCATTGGGAACTTTTGAGATATGCATACGGTATTCGAATTTCAATATGGAGCAGGGTCGAGCTGAAACACGTTGACAGTTGAGCGTTATCGTTCGATTTGAGCCGCCACATGGCAACGTCGGTTTTCGGATGTGTAATCATTATACCAACATGCAAGCTAAAAGAGATTAGGCCAACACCAGGATGCAGGTTGCCAGTTGTCGAGGGGGTGCTGCTGCTGCCAAGCCGGCGGTAATCCGTCGATTTGATTTGATCGCAGAGCTTCCTTGAAACGGCGAACCCCCACCGGTCTGGTATATATCGCAACCCTCTTTTGGGCCAAGCACGACTCGGCCAGACTGAGCTAGCTGCATCGTCCTGGTGACCTGTTCTTGGTTCTTGCTCAAGCTGAGGCTCATTGGTTCTTGCTCAAGCTGAGGCTCATTGGTTCTTGCTCAAGCTGAGGCTCAAATTCCTGCCGCCCATCACAGACGCCTGCTCTCCAATCGGCCGACTGGACGGATGCGGCATCCCACAAGCACTGCCGTGCCACGGGCTCGTTTATTCCCCGTGGCGGAGCAAAGAGGACCACCCAATCAGACCGAATGGCTTCCGCGGAGCCGCAAGGCTGCAGCGCACGAGTGCATGCCGCGGATAGAACGGCCATGGTCGAGACTTGAGACGCCCGCAGAAGCGAGTCCCTGGAACCCCACGCGCACACTTTCGGCATGGGAAACACATCCCGGTAAGCGCTATATAGTCTTGGCAGAGCATGACGGTGCAGGATAGACATTATATTCAAAACGGAAAAGCTCGGCGGATCTAGCTGGATTCTCTTCTCTTCTCTTGGACTATATCCAATATTTCCTGCATGTTCCAGTGCATGTTCCAGTTTCTGCGGCTTGGTCTCGTCCCTTTGCAAGGCGCCACGTTTATGGATTCGCAAGACATTATGACGCAAACTAAACACAGTGAGGATGATCCTTTATCTCTCCCGCTCCCTATAATCTTCGTTGGCGCTGCGGTTGGCCTTGTATACTTCTACTCCATGGCTTCCTCACGCTCCTCAATCACTATCCACATCGGTGCTGTCCCATTAGATTTCCGATGCAAGATATCAAGACAAGAGGCTGCTCACATCGGAAGCTCTTCGCAATGGCAAAACTGGGCACCCCTCTTGTGGCCACAGGCCGTGCACACCAGGCTGATTTGGGTGTGATGCGGCCCATCATTGCAGTTGCACTGCTCTCGTTGTTAGCAGGAAAGGTGGAAAAGACGTTTGCTGTCATAGTGGGAGTGAAGAGTGATGGGACTAGACGCACGCAAAACCAGGTCTTTTCAGAAGACGGCATTTGTATCGTATGGTTGTAAATTGGCTTTGATATATTCTGGTAGGCTTTTTTGGAGTCAAGGAGGATACTGAAGAGCCATTGTCAACTGGCCGTGTCGAGGGGGCATCGTCGCCCTTTTTATAACTGGCACTTTCATCCAACGGTGCGTTTACTCTTCCTCATGTTTCAGGCGGAAGGGCAGATGACTCCAGCGTTGACCGAAAGCGAAAGTGTCTACTGGAATCCCACCTTGCCGTAACCTCGCGATCCTTACGGGCAACGGGATGAGGCTCTTCGTTAGTGACACCCCCCCCCAACTCGGCCTAGGTCCTGGAAAGGGAAAGTTTCTGGGACCATATGTGCACTTTTTGCACGCCTTGTACAGACGTGCGCTCGTTCCACCAAGTAAAATCGGCCAGTAGAAAGGCTTGGTTGGAGCAGATACGCTATGGAGATTGGAGCTTGGAGGGCAAGGACCAATACCAGCCAGCGGGCCATTCTATAGTCTGCAGACTGCCAAATCGTGGCAAGGAAAGGCAGCGAAACGCTAGCTCTTTATCACAGTGGATATGGCGCAACTCATTTCCCGTCGTGGAAACCGACGTTCACGAGACGTGCCCGGATAGCGTCTCCCGGAGGCGGTGCTGCTCTGCCGTGGGCACGCGGCTCTTTCTCTCGGCCAAAGAGCAAAGCAGGCGAGCTCTAGCTCGACTTGCTATCCCTTTCTCGGATCGTCTGACGCACAACGTGCAAATCAATGCGTATCCTTCTTATCCGGCAGGCATTGTCCAAGCCTTGGGCTTTTGAGCAGTAGCTGCCCGTCTGTTGGAAGCTGCCCGTCTATCGGAGCTGCCCGTTTATTGGAGCTGCCCGTTTATTGGAAGCAGCCCGTCCATTGGAAGCTGCCCGTTCATTCGAAGCTGCCTGTCATAGGAGGCCATGTACGTGGTACTGCGTGATAGTACATATAGGAAGAAAGGACAATTATTGCGAGTATTATTGCGCCGAAAAGCAAAGGGCGAATCCTACGAGGATGGTAAGTAAGGCAACATGAGAAAGTCCAACGGTCGGTTGCTACAGCTGATGAATGGTGGCACTATGATCATTCATTGTACTTTTGTGTTGCGTATGAGTAGCTGTACCACTTTGAAGCCATGAAGCTGTATCAATCCGTTCTTGATTTCCCGAGTCAGCCACTACTCTGGCGTCTATATCTGAAGCCTCCTTGGGTTTTCAAGCCTCGTGAATTTCTTTATTTAAAACCCTAATTCAACCCTAGTTACATTTACAAACCTTTCCCTTGTAACAATGTTTCATGCAAGACTCAACAATGGCACGAAGAGCCCCAGAAAACTAGGAGGCTTTCATCCACAACATCTGGTAACAGTCAATATAAGGAACCCCCACGCATGGGGTTTCGCCAAGCTGAACAAAAGACAGCCAAATGTAGGACCCTTGCACTTGCAGATTTCTGGCAACTACTAGTCTGCTTCCTCACTCTGGATCACCTAAAGTATAAAGACACTGCCATATGATAATGAAGAGGCATAGGTCTGTGCCTGCAAAACACTAGTAGATTTCACCACACTACAGTACCTTGGAAGCAGCAGAGATGACAAGCACTCCTGAGAAGATGAAACACGGGATTGTCCTTGAAAAAGTGACGTGACTGGAATAATTCTCGAGCATACAGGATGAACTCTGAGGCGACGTCATTCGCTGTGCTTCAAAGGTGGGGCCATATCTCGGGGCACGTAAGCAAGCCCGGATTAATTCCGCCCAGTAAAGTACCCGCTAAGCCCGCTGAAAGGGCAGCCTAAACGGCTTCTAAGCGTGTTATTTCGAGAAAGCTGGCCTCAACAGCAACGTTTGGCGTGCACCCAACCCACGCAAGCGGCAGCAAAGCAGCAACCACGCGCCATGCGGCGTCTCAACCTTGTCTTTCTGGCCCTGCTGCGCTTCGGCCGGGCCCGGCAGCCGGGCTTCAGCATCCACGACGACCTCTTGGCCTATCCACAGGTTTGCCGGCCCCAGCTGTGCAGCAAGGGGGAATGGTATTGCACGTTCAGCAGCTAACCATGGGCGTCGCCCGTGTGCAGTTTGAGGTTGTCTTTTCCGATTCGTATATCCTCGAGCACGACGCACAGCGGCTTCTTCGCCCGGCGCCCGACGATGCCGGGGCCCCGGACCACGGCGAGCCTCCGGCGCGGACCGACGTCGGCAGCCCGATTGGCGAGTCGACGAGCATTGCGGCGGCGTCGGCACGGCCGGCGGGGCAGCCGGCGGCAGACGATGGCGGCGACGGAAGCTCGCTGCTGTCGGAGACGTACGAGATGATGAACGTGCCTCCGGCGCGCTACCTGTGCAGCGTGCCCGTGCTTGCGCCGCCTCCGGCGCCGAACCAGACGGCAAACGCCATCGCCAAGGCGGAAGAAGCGCGGGAACTGAGCCGTGCGTACTCGCGCGGCCTCGAGCTCCTCAACACCATGCAGGGGGAGTGCCTCTACTACATCTCGGGGTGGTGGAGCTACAGTTTCTGCTACGGAAGCGAGGTGGTGCAGTTCCACGCCCTGACGACAAAGATGGGGAGGCCCGTGAGAGATCCTCACAACCCGGAGTTTGTCCTGGGGCGGATGCAGGCACGCAAGGAGGGAAAAGCGGCGCCGCCGCAGCAGCAGCAGCAGCAGCAACAACAACAGCAGCAACAACAACAACAACAACAACAACAACAACAACAACAACAACAGCAGCAGCCGATCATCACCGAGGCGGACGCACCTGTAGATGCCGGCAGCGAGGCACAAGGTGTCGCCCCTTACAATGCCGAGATCCACGTCAAGGGCGATAAGCGGTACATGACGCAGCGCCTCGACGCGGGCACGGTCTGCGATCTGACGGGCCGGGAACGGACGGTCGAGATCCAGTACCACTGCAGCCCCGGAGGCACGAGCGATCGGATCAGCTGGATCAAGGAGGTCACCACGTGTGCCTACCTGATGGAGATCCATTCACCACGGCTCTGCAAGGAAGCGGCCTTCCTACCGCCCAAGCCGACGCGCGCCCATCCCATCACTTGCCGGATCGTTGTCGGCTCGGAGCAGGAAGGGGCCGAGTGGAAGCAGAGAACCATTGAGGCCATGCAGGCCGAGGCCGAAAAGCAGGCGCAGCCGCTGCAACACCAAGACCAGCAGCCACTGCAACACCAAGACCAGCAGCAGCAGCAGCAGCAGCAGCAGCTGCAAGAGCCGGGCGGTGACGGCACGGCGCAGAGGGAAGAAGGGGCCGCCTCGCCCGGACTGGTGGTTGGCGGCATCGAGATTGGCGGCCGGCACGCGCTGGGCCGGGGCGACGACAGCCAGCCGGCGGTGACGCTGGAGGCGCCGCGCGGGCTGCGCGGGATGCATACGCAGGCGGCCGGCGAGCGAGTGGTCGAGGTGGTGGCCCGGGGCAAGAGCGAGGCCAGCGGGGGCACGATACAGGTTCTGCCGGCGCAGGAGCTCCTGCGGCTCGGCCTCAACCCGCAGGTCATTGACGAGCTCTGCCGGAAGCTGCACGCGATTGCCGGCGGCAAGGCCTGGAAGCTGGAGGCCGTCGAGGTCCCGGGAGTCGAGCATCTGGAGATCCGCGCCACGCTGGACATTGACGGCGAAGGCGACGACGAGGGCAGCGACGGCGGCGAGGGCGGCGAGGGCGGCAATGGCGGGAGCACAGGGGGCACGGGGCAGGCAGACCGTGCCACTGATACCACTGCGGCAAAAGCGCCAGGGAACAGAGCGGAGACTACCGGATATCAGGGAGGCGGTGGTGGCGAGGGCAGCAAGGAGGAGATGAAAAAGGACGAGCTGTGAACGGACCATACGGGGAATAGCTGGAGTTTTGAGGTAATTTGTATTTTTTAGAGATTTTTTCTGGGGGGGGGGGTGGGGGGATATGCACCGGATCACCATGTTTGTTTTCTTTTTCCATGGCGGTATGCGTTTTGGACGAACATCACGAACCTGTGTTTTTAGGGAGACCTGTTTTTAGTGAGTCCTGTGTTTTTAGGGAGACCTGTGTTTTAGTGAGCTGACCGTTGAGAAAGGGGGCGTGACGCGTTAACACTGGCAAACTCGGTACCTACGGGCAGGCCATGCGCTAAAAAAAACTGTTAGGATAGATAGGCAGGCACGGCTCGAGCTCGCGATCTACTTGGCCAATTGTATTGCGGAGCCTCTGCGTCGTTCTTTCTCTGGCCAGCCCTTTCCGCCTTTGCGGGTTGGGTCATTGCTTTCTGCCGTCTTTTTCAGCCTGTATCGCGAGATTTTCACGGTGTGCCTTTGCACCGTCTCCATTTCAGGCCATCAGACCATTCTGTCTGTCTCTCTCTCTCTCTCTCTCTCTCTCTCCCTCTCTCGCTCTCTCGCTCTCTCTCTCTTCTGATACCTACCCTGGGCAGACTATCGAGGCCCACTTTTACAACGTGCCCCGCTGCGGCCAATCTACGGAGTAACCTCTAGCTTTTCTTTTTGCCGCTTCCTCCATCAGACTTCGAGGCGCCTCTTGGAGAGCCGCCGCCTGCCGCTGTTTTCCAACGACATCACACACCCACACACCCACACATACACACACGCACGCACGCACGCACGCACGCACGCACGCACGCACGCACGCACGCACACACACACACACGCACACACTCACGCGCGTCGAAAAGATCTCTGACGGGCAGGCCCCTGTGCGACTTGTATGCGCGCTTCCGTCGCCGTGGCTCTGGCTCTTCCCCAGCCCGGCGCGACACCCTCGTCTTGGCTGGCGGCTGGGATAGACATGGGTTGCGCATTGCCAAAATGACCGACGTCGGTTCTGATGCGCGTCTACCGCCGTTGGCACCGTTGCCGGGACTCATCCCCGAGCCGGCGGTTTCCGCCGACATTTCCAACCAAGCACCGCGACGGACGGTTTGCGACCATTGCCGGCAGCGAAGTGAGTTTCTGACTCTGGTGGGACAGCATGTCGGGCAACTGGGCTTAGGGGGGGGGAGAAGCGGAGGGAAGAGAGCAGAGGGGAGAGAGCGGAGGGGAGAGAGCGGAGGAGAGAGAGCGCCGAGGAGGGAAGAGGGGGGCTGAGGAGGGGTCTGTGTTGACGCGCATCATCTGCCTGCTCTAGGGATCCGCTGCGATGGCCAGCAGCCGTGTCAGCAGTGCGTCAACGCACACCTGATCTGCCGACGCGACCATGTCCCTCTGAAACGCGGGCCGAAGCGTGGTCGTGGCCGGGTCATTAACGAACTCCGAGAGCGCTTTTCCGCAGACGGCAGCAGCAGGCCCAGTCGAGAGAACAGCTCGGATCTGTGAGACTCTTTCCATGATTTCTGTCACGGGGGGGGGGGGGGGGGGATTATTTTCGCCAGGGGTTTGTTCTTTCGCCCGGCTAACCTTGCCCAGGACGAGTGCCCATTGGGCTTCTGGATCCGCCGCCGCCGCCGCCGCCGCCGCGTCGGCCGTTTCGTCGTCGTCGCCGCCCGACTCGTTCAGCGTCCGCGGATCCCTGGACTCGCGTGCCGACTTTGCCAGCCCGCAGTACCGGCCCGTCAGCCGCAACTACATGCCTCTTGTCCCGCGATGCGTCGACCTCTACTACAAACACGTCTATCCGATCATGCCTCTCCCCTACATGCCCACCGTCCTGGAGCTGGTCGGCCAGCCCGAATGGCCGCCGGCCGACCGCAACTACATCCTCGCCCTCTGTGCGCTGACCTGCTTCCACATGTCGGGCCAGAACGTGGTGGCCGACGCTCCGACGCCCTCCTGGGAGGCGGCCGGCCGCTTCTTCCTGGCCGAATGCCTGGCCACGGGCCGTTCATACGAGTTCTTCGGCGAGGCCCCGCTCCAGGCCATCATTGCGTCCTTTTGGGTCTCCACCTCCTTCTTCGAGATCAACAAGTCGCTCGAATCGTGGCTGTACCTGCGGGAAGCCCTGACCCTGGCACAGGAAATGAAGCTGGACGACGACTCCAGCTATGAAGGCCTGGATGCGGCGCAGAAGCTCTGCCGCCAGCGCGTATTCTGGCAGCTTTTTGTCACCGAGCGGTTCGTTGTTTTTTCTTCTTTTTTTTTTCTTTTTTTTCCCCAGAGACTTGAAATGCAAACGTAACCTGACTCACCCAATGCTAACATGACAGATCGTTTGCCGTGTTGCGGAACAAGCCCATCACGCTCAAAAAGACCCCTGCCCTGCCCACAACGCGGCATCACTACGAACGGCCCGAAATACACTCGGGCTTCCTGCAGCTGATCAGCTCCTACGCACCTCTTGACGAGGCCTTTGTCAATGCCTGGAACGACGGATCCGACCCGAGCGTCACCGCGTCCACCTATCTGGCGCTGCAGCGGCATCTTTCCGAGCCGCCGGGCTTTCTCAGCCGCAGCCGGGCACGCAGCGGCGGCGTACACACGCCCGACGGCGAGGCCCCAGCCGGCACCTTTCTCGATTCACTGGCGGCCCATTTCATGCCCGAGCAGCACGCAGCAGCCTCTGCGTCGGACGTGCCGATCAAGCGGGAGCGTGACGACGACCCGCACGGCCCCTTTGGCCCTGTGTCTCCATCCACGACGGGCCCCGAATCATCCGAGACGACCACGGCGATACAAAAGGCAGACCTGCTGATCACACAGCAGTGGCTGCGCCTGATTGTCTGGCAATCCTCGTTCCGCCAGCAGCTGCTGTCGTCGTCCGCGCCCGACGACAGCATGCAGTTCACATTTCCCCTGACCATTGCAAGCCGCACCGCAGCCGTTCTGCAATGCCTGCCTCCCGAGGCCATTGAAGTGCACGGGATGGGAATCTTTGAAAAAATATTCGAAATCAGTAGCTGGTACATTAGCGTGCTGCACGCTTGCAACAAGACGGGACTGGGCGGCGGCGGCGGCGGCGGCGGCGGCGGCGGCAGCGGTGGCAGCGGTGGCGGCGGCAGCGGTGGCAGCGGTGGCGGCGGTGGCGGCGGCAGCGGTGGCGGCGGTGGCGGCGGCGGCCTGTCCTTCTCTAGAGGTGCGGCGAGAATGGATTTTGCGGCCGAGGATCTCGGCGTCTTTGGCATGGGCCGGAAGCTCTTCACCGTCGATCCGCTCGAGTTCTTTGTGCGGACCCTCAGCATGAGCCCTAACAGCAAGACCAAATACGCCGACGGCCTCCTGGCCTTTGCCCGGGACCACCCCGGCAGCATGCGGCTGGCCCTATCGCCAGCACCGTCGGCCTCTTCGTCGCTGGAATTCGACCGCTCGCCCCCTACGAGATCGTGGAGCCGGGACGAGGCCGACCTGAAGCAGCGCAGTGCCCCGGGAAGCGTGCTGGGCGAAGTCACGGACCATGCGACGTGGAGCACGAGCGACACGGACAACGACCCGCGTCTCTCGGACGTGGTCTACTCACCCCAAGAAGACGACCGGGACCACCGGCCGCGTTTTGACAGCAGCCATTCCAACGAGGCGCCAGACCGCGTGTTGAGTGCATATACTTCTCCCTCTGCAGGATACGAAGTGTCTGTCAAGTACGACAGTGAAAGCACAGACGGGCCTTTTGACTGGAACGATTCATGCTCTCATGATGACAACAGATCTAGAACCCATTTCTGACGGATGATTTCTTTTTTCTTTTTTTCTTTGTTGTTCTTTGTTGATCTTTTGGTTGTTCTTCTTTTGTCAGGGGACGGGGCTTTTGATTGATTCCTTTTGTCTTGGAAACTCTGCTATATCAAGTTGGTTGTGATGCACCCATGGCTTGGTTTTTGGCTACGTTTTTGACCTGCATGCCTATTGCCTGGGCAATAATGATAACACGATGGGCTTGGTGTTTTGTGGAAATCTACTTCTATAGAGCGTAAGTGCCGGATTAGGCGTACATATGACAAGAGCCAGTTTCATTTTCGACTTGTGCAATGTCTTGCGATCTTTGCAACATCTTTCGGGCGTCCATCCAGATACAGATGAGTATTGACACTGCTTTGGATCACTCTTGTTTAATCCCGCAATTACGGAGTCAGTGCAGGGCTGGCGGCCCCAAGTTTTCATCCTAAGTCCTAGTTCTTGCTGCCCAACCGGCCTGAGATGGCCGGCGTCGTCGCTTTTCCCTGGAGATTGATGCTGGGAACCCACCTGTTCCTGCAAGCAAGCCGGCCCATATCCACATGCGGATATCTTGCAGACGAACTGATGCCTTTTTTCATGCCGCCCAACACACTTGCTGCATAAAGTACCGCACATAACCCCAGTAGTTCTTATCAAAACGGGGTTCGTTATGCAGCTACGAGCAGATCGGATTCATCTTTGAAGGTACGCGAAGAGTAAAAAAAAAGAACATACAAAAAAAATAAAAAAAAATAAAAAAAATAAAGAAATAAAAAAAATAAAAATAAAAAAGACGGCAACTCGATTTCATATCTCGACTGTCGGACACCTGTTCTGCCCGAAAGCCGAGAAACTGTGGTTGCAATCTCAACCCTGGCAACTATGGCGAATCAATGACACTAGCACAGCGCCAAAATGGGAGGGGCCTGAGCCCCTTTTTTCCTCTCTCGCGCTAGCCCGGGCCACCCTGGTCGTTTTTTTGTGACTACGGGTGCAAAGTATCTTTCGGCGTAGGCCGAGGGGCAGCATACTCCAGGAATATCAGAGTACAGGACTCTACTGGACCGCAGCTCGTGTTGGTAGCCACACGACCCTTGCACGAGAAGCGAATCGTGCTCCACCAGCACTGAGACGGCATCGCCAAAAGAAAAAAAAAAAAGAAAAAAAAGAAAAAAGAAAAAAAAAAGAAAAAAAGAAAAGAGAAAAAAAAAAGTACTTCTACGCCGGATCGGAGTAAAAAGAACAAGATTATCCTCGCACAGGGCCGAGAAAAAAGAAGCATACAGGGGAAATCCGGCTGATCAGCCGTGCATGGCCTGTTTCACGGAGAGAGCACAAGGGACACTTGGTGACGCCCTCGCGCGAAAGACGCGGGTAGACAGACTCGTGTCGGTGACGAAAACACGATGCTACCTTGGTATCTTCTGTTCAGGGGTCGCGAAATGGAGACGGTGTGGCTCAGGCTCCGTCAGCCACACGTGTGTTTGTATCTTGCAGCTATCTTTCTTACGCGACTGGCACTAGCAAAGCAGGGGCCGGGAAGCAACTGTCGCTGCAGCTCTCCATTCCCCACTGGCGCTACCGTACTTTCCCCCCCCTAGCCGTTAGGCCGGTCAAAAAACAAAAGGAAGCAACGACAGCGGTTTCAAGGGAGGAGCGACCATCCTGTCAAGGCAGGGACATCCGGGGCGCGATTTCCCTGGTAGCGCGGTGATGGAGATGCACGCATTTCCCGTTGGCAGCTGAGCGGCAGCGCTTCCTGCCAGGTCGCCCTGCATCTTTCTTGCCGGCCTGCATCTTTCCTGTCACCTGCATCTTTCCTGTCGACCTGCATCTTCTCCACACGGACGAGGAGACATCTTTGCCCTCCTGCATACGGCTCCACCCTGGCCGGCCGGTCTCGCCCGGGCTCTTTTCTTTCGCACGTACCCGGACCGGCACTGCAACACTGCGCCGTCTTTTTCCCGACTTTTCGGCTCTCTCCAGGCGGCATCGCGACATTCTCACAGCACACCTCGCACACCGCGCACACCGCACATCTCGCACCACACACCTCGCACGCACATCTCGCACTACACACCTCGCACATCTCGCACTACACACCGCGCACGCACACCTCGCACGCACGCCTCGCACGCACGCCTCGCACACGCCAAGGGAGGCCTGCCCCGAGACACCGAGCCGCGACAGCCCCAGCCACGCCTTCTGGCATGGACTTTTGTCGCCCAAGACCACGGCATCATTCCTGCTTCTCGGCCCTTGCTTCCCACGGATTGTCTGATTTGAGATATGAACACACACACACACACACACAGCAAAACGCCACCAATCCAACCCCATTCCAACCCCCTGCTGCCCACCCACTTCCGTCTTGCGGGCACCTAGCCCCGGCACTGCTTCCGTCTCCATCACAGATCACCATAGCGCGCATGGTTGGCCCTGCGCCCTCCTGCACTCTGCGCTAGAGCCTACGGAGTACTACCTTTGCAGGACCTGCCTGCCCTTGCCTCTTTTCTGGGTTGTCCCGGCAGACTTGTTTTGCCCCAGGCCCCATTTCTCCTCTTTCCGTTTCTCACTTTTTTCGCCTCTTCTTATTCACTACAAGCCGCTTCTGCTTGCTTATTTTGCCTTTTTTTTTTTGTTCTTCTTGTAACGGTCGGCACCCTCTGGCAATCCCAGGAATACAACCTGCCACACCTCTCTTCTTCTTTGTTCCGACTTGATACCCCCCCTGAACGCCTCCGCTCCAACAAAGACTTGGAACCGCGTCACAGCTTTGCCGTGCCCGAGCAAGCGAGGTCAGCGAGACTGACGGCACAGCAAACACTGCACCCGGCTGGCTAGTCTCCTCTTATTATATATCTGCTGTGTAACGGGTGTTTGCCGCAGCGCTGCACACGCCCACAGGCCTACCGGGACGGCCTCTATTTGCCGGCCAATCTGGTCAGCCGTATGAGGCACAGACGCGTCTCTTTCACCTGACGGGGGCTCCTTTGAGAGAGAACTGCTGCGCAGCCATGGAGGCCATATATTCGACCACGCAGCCTCCCACGCGAGAGCGTCCTCGCCGGCCTTCCAACGCACGCGTCTCTACGCGATCCAGCGCGTACTCCGGCCCCGACTACCGCATGGCGGCTCACTCCTCCTACGCTGACGACCGCGTCTCGACCCTGACTCCCCCGCCCCAACCGCCGGTGCCGCTGCCTCAGCACCAGCTCTCTCACAAGTCCTCCCACCTCACCCACTCCTTCCAGAGCGACACCACGGCGCGTTCCTCCCCAGCCCCGAGCTTCACCAACTCCCCACGCTTTCGGGGCACCCCCCGAGACTCCATCGAGGAGCACAAGCGCTGTGATTCACGCCAAGCCGTGTCGGCCACATCCGCCTACCTGCAGGAAAAGCTGCTCCGCGAGCGAAAGGTCGAAAACGTCCGCATACACGGCGACCGCCTATCGCCCGCCCTGGACCTGAGAGCCACACAGAGCTCTCCGGTCCGTGGCCAAGACGGCGGCCGCCCCGGCTCCAGCGGCGGCGGCAACATGGACCCAAACAAGAAGAAGGGCGTCGGCCTCAAGGAAATGGAGCAGGTACGGCGCCATGACTCTCCGGATCCCTTGTTGATGTTTTGAAGTGCCCGCTAACGGAATAGAACCTGACAACACTGCACAAACAAAACTTTGATCTCAAGCTGGAGCTGTACCACCGGCGCGAAAAGCAAACGGCCCTGGAGGAGCGCTGCGAGACGCTCGAGACCGAAAAGCGCGAGCTGGAAGGCGCCAATGACAAGCTCGCCACGGAGCTGGAAATGCGCGACAAGGCCGTGGAGGAGGCCGTGGCCATGATCATCTCCCTGGAGGCACGGCTCGAGCACCTGCTGCGCGAGCAGCAGCTGGCGCCCGACGCCGGAAAGGACTGGCACATGTCGGAAGCCAACTTCTGCCAGGCCGTCTCCTCGGCCCTGAGCCACGGCCCCATGGACCCCTCTGCCGCGTTTGACGGCAGCGCCGACAAGCAGCGAAAGCTACGCGACGGCGAGCCCATGATCAACCGCATGCCCAGCTTCATTTCCGAGCGGAGCGTGAACACGGAACACCTTCGCAGCGTCTACCTCACCCGTGGCATGGGCAGTCTGATGAGCGTGCCGACCTATGACGGCGACGGCCGGGATACGCATCACCGCCCGTGCAGCCCAAACCTGAGCGTCCTCAGCGAGAGCTCCTTTGTCAGCATCTACGGGCCCAAGAACGACTTTGACAGCTTCTCCCAGCCGCAGCAGCACGGCCGCCGCCGGTCCTCGTCTGTCGAGACATATGCGGCCGACGCGTCTGTGGCCGCAGCCGAGCATCAGCAGCATCTGCACGACCTCCACGACCTCAAGGACTCGCCGGCCGCCGTCGTGGCCCATTCGCTAGCCTCGACGACCACCACGCCTGCCACGGTCAAGCCGCTGCCGCCGCCGTCGCGCCATGCGCACTCGCACTTTGCAGCCGGGGCTGCGGCACAGCGCTCCAACTCTGTGGGCGGCAACCTCGCTCGGCCACAGGGGGCCTTTAATGTGCTGTCGGGGGTGATTGGCACCAACTCGCCGCTGCAGCGTCTGGAGCGGATGGACATGCCGCTCCAGACCATGGACGAGGAGGAAGCGCGGCCCCGTAGCCGGCAGAGGGCCGGACAGCCGGGCGGCGAGACCACGGCACGGCACATCCGCTCGATGGATTTCGGCAAGCTGGCGACCAAGATGGATGCGCTGCACCGCGTCCGCACAGACGCGCCCTTTGTGCGCGAGGCACACGGCACGCCCAACCTGCCGCCGACGCCCGACACGGTGTCGACATCGACGCTGCGGCGCATGAAGAACTCGAGCGACACGCTTGCGCAAGACAAGGCCATGCCCCATGAGCGGAGCTTCCTGGCGCCCTCGGAAGAGACGTCAGCGAGGGCCGAAGAGAGCCGATCGCCGACGCACACGCACTCGCACACGCACGCGCACGCGCACGCGCACATGCACACGCAAACGCACTCGCAGGCGGCTGCCCAAGGCCGGCGGAGATCACATGTGCCCATGTCGACGGCAGCCTTTGGGCCGAGTGGCACGGGCTACTATGACGACCAGTTACAGGTGCCGGCACGGCCCCGCTCGGCGGATCAAACCACCATCTCACACCACGGCCGCAGCAGCGGGTGGGGCGACTCGGAAAGCTCAGACGGCGAAACGGACCTTGACGGCAACGACTCGGCGTCGCTGCACGACTACTGGCTGAGAGAGAGCCTGCGGCCGGCATGCCAGGGCCGGACACAGGCGGCGGCGGCCACGGAGAGGCGCAGGAATCGGCGGCCGAGTGGGCGGCAGTCTCCGGATCTGTTTGGCTATCCGAGCAACTCCAACGGATGGGCCACGACGACCATGTTTGGCAGCCTCGGCGGCCGCGGGTATCACGGATCCATGTACGGCAGCGGCGGCGGCGGCGGTAGCGGCGGCGGCGGAGAAAGCCTCCGGGCAGGGGGAGCGGCACCGTTGGCGGAAACGCTGGATGCGCTGGGCGACTCTCTGCCGGCTCCGGCCAACGGGGTCTTTGGCGGGCGCGGGCTGCTGGCGTCGCCTCTGCCGGACGGTCTCGGCGGCATACCTCCGGGCCCGCCGCCGCCGCCGCACCGGAGGTCGAGTCTACATGCGAACACGTCCATGGTGGGCCTCAACCGCGGCATGCCGGGCACGCCCGGGCGGAACTCTGTGCAGTCAAGCCCGGTGGTGCCGGCGAGCTGGCACCATCGGTCCCCTGTACGGCTGGGGACGTCGTCGACCGGGCAGAGCTTGGCGGCGCTGGCGCGGGGGGAGAGCCAGCAGGACAAGCGGGTGCAGTCGCAGTCTGCCAGTGCCAGCTTACAGGAGCAGATGGCGCTGTCGAAGCAGCGGCACTACCCTCCGGTGTCGGGCGGGGGCAACAATGCACCGGCGGCGGCGACGCGCAACCGCGTCCTGAGTCTGTTCCGGCGGTCGGGGTCGCACGACACATCGTCGCATTCGGCGCCGCCGTCGGCGCCGCCCACGGAGACGACGTTTGGCTTGGGGGCGGGGTCGGCCGGCATTGGCATGCCGTCGCGCATGGGCCGGGGCGAATGGGAGGACGACCGGGAGAACAACTCGACGCCGCCGCCGATTCTGCGCAACGGCAGAGGCTCTGTGCACGGCAGTCTTGACGCGAGTGTGGGCTCGGTGTCGGAGGCGGGAGGCTCGGCCGGGCGGTCGGCGACTCCGGGGCCAGCAGACGCGGCGCAATCATGCGGGTCGCCGGTCGTGCCGCATGACGAGACGGGCGGTGGTGGTGGTGGTGGTGGTGGTGGTGGTGGTGGTGCAGCTGCTGCGAAGAAGAAGTGGCTCGGCCGTGTGGCCAGCCTGCGAAACCGGGTGGGTTAGGTCGCCCGTACAAGCGCAGCCGGGAGCCAATGGAGACCTCATGTATACTTGTGTGCCTTTACTGTATAATAGTGTGTTTTGGAGCAGCGGGAGGCATCTGGATGGGCGGCACAGTCGGGAGTTGGTTTAGGATAGCTGTTTATGATGTTAAGGATTGAAGTTGGGTTTGTGTGGGGCATTGTATGTCAGCCAATGAAAGCCAAGTACCAGCCAAAACGCCACTAAATGGGCCACCAAATCAGCCTACGAGTACGCCGAGCTGATCTCAACACATGGCGTCACGGATACGGGAGAACCGGCGCGTACGGCAGACAGCGCCGGTGGCGGGCACTTCGTTTGCGGCGGTGCCGGGAGTGCTTTTTACGGGCTTCTTTTTTGTGCCAGGGGACACGCGGCTGTTGCTGCTGCTCAGCCGGCTGCTGCGGCGCGAGGCTGCGGCGGGTGCGGCCGGCAGCGAGAAGGGCAGAGACTATGCTGCGGCAGCCGCAGAGATGGCGCACGGGCTGGTGAGCGGCCTGGGCGTGTGCGGCGCGTGCAGCGGGTGCGGCCCCGGCGGCGCGTCGCTGGCGGGCCGCGTGGAGGTGCTGCTGCGCGCGGCGGTGCTGTCGCGGGGCCGGGCGGCGGCGGCGGGCTACCTGGCGACGGCGGTGCTGCTGCACCACCTGCGGCGCACGCTGTGGCCGGGCGCGGGCGCGTACCTGTTCCGCGACCCGGCCGGGGACGTGCGGCTGCTGCTGCTAGGGCGGCCCGACGTCTTGTGGGACGCGGCGGCGGCGTCCTGGCAGCGCCTGCTGGCGGGCGCCATGCAGAAGCGCGTCGTCGACCTGGTTGGCGGAGGAGTCGCGGCGCTGGCCTGGGCAGCGGCGGCGGGGGTGGAGAGCGGAGGCAGGCCGGGCCGGCGATCGCGGCGATCGCGGGCGGCAGCGGGGCTGGCACGTGACGCAGCAGCGGTGGTACTGCTGCTCTGGCTGTTCTCGTGCGCCGAGTACGCCGTGTGCCGCAGCCTGCACGCGGCGGTGCTGCTGGCGGCGTGGGGCCAGATGCAGCTGCAGCAGCAGCCGGCCAGGGAAATCGGCGGCGGCGGCGGCGGCGGCTTCTTCCGCGGAGGGCCCCTGCTCCTGTTGGCGTCGCAGGTGGCGTTTGTCTTGGCAGGCGTCGGGCCGCTGCTCTGGGTGGCCGGGCGGGAGGCACGGCGCGGGCGGCCGGGGCTGCTGGCGGCGGTGCTGGCGGCCGGGGCGGGCCTGTGGGGGCTGGTGCGCTTCCGGTCGCGGCTCTACGTGGCGCTGGAGATGAGCGGCTTCTTTGTCGTGCTGGGCTACGCGGTGGTGTCGGCGGTGGTGCTGCTGGGGCGGGTGGAGAGTGGAAGAGCATGGGGGAAGGAGAAGAAGGAGAACCGGGAAGAAGCAGAGGAAGAGGCCGAAGAAGAGGAACAGCAGAAGCAGAATTGGGCGAAGCAGAAACAAAAGGATAGCTAGCAGCAAAACACGCCAGATGACTGGACAGAATCAGCGTGTCGATGCCGGCCAACACGGCATCAGATTGCCACAAGCGGTTGAAGTGAGGGTAAGGCAACGGTGGTTCTGGGGTGGCCATTCCATCGAAAAAGGGGCCGAGTCATTAGAGGCCGTCTTCTGCCTCTGCCCTCCGGTCTTCTGCCTCTGCTCTCTCTCTCTTGTTTCTTCCCTCTGCCCAAACATCTCGCCATGACCATTGCTGAAAAAGCCAAAGCCAAGCTCGAGGCGGTTCTCCAGAACCGCAAGGACCACACAGGTAACGTTGCCGCGCCGCATGCTGGACCCGCTGACCGGCAGTCCTGACCAACCGCATCGCCACGACGAGCCACCCGGCGGGCGGCTTGAACATTACAAACGTCGTCAGCCACCCGCCGCGGCGGCCGTCCACCGGCGGCGTGTTCCGGCGGATGAGTTCCCGGCCGGCCTACTAGGGTTGTGGGAGGAGGAGGAACAATGTGTAGTTTTCTGCTCATCAGGCTGGACTTTATTGCCAGTGTATAGATTGAAAACGTGACAGCGCAATCAACACTGACACTTGTGACACATTTGTGTTGTTCATCAAGATGCTTATCTACGCTGTTGATGAGTAAATATCTGTTGCAGTTGTGCGGCCAAATCGGTTGACTCTGATCACCGTCCTATCGACTTTTTTTAATGTCGATCTGTCCTGTCATCTTCTTGTCTTGGTTGCTTCTTCTCTGTGGTCTCCATCTGCATCCGTTTTGGTATATTCTCAGCCGTTTAGCTTTCTCTCGTCCCTCGGCTTTTCAGTCTCTCCTCTCCTCTCCTCTCCTCTCCTCTCCTCTCCTCTCACCTCTCCTCTTTTCTCCTCTCCTCCCCTCTCTCCTCTCTTCTCGATCCTCTACTCCGCCGTGGTCTCCGCGAAATGCAGCTGCTTGAGATTAGTAATACATCATGTGAACAGGAGACCAAACGAGACCAGGCTGCGTCACGTGCTCGGTGCCTGGCCTTACGGGGCTCTTAACTCCTGGACGCCGTGCCGTGCTCCATGCGAGGACGATACTTATCACCTATCCGTCTCTCGATCGGTCTTTGCCAGGAGGCATGTCGCATCAGATACTCATGGCGAGGCACCTTTTCCCAAGCCCACTATTCGTGCCTTGAAGATATCTTCCCGTGTGTGCTAATAGTGGGTCTCTGGTATAATTGTCTCAAAACAAATCAGAGATGTCTCACCAGCTATCATGTAGGACTGCTTATCATGTAGGACTTCCTCGGCCCTCTCTTTCTTAAAGCCTTTCCAGCCCTCTCTTTACCTTTTCAGTCCTCTCTTAAAGCCTTATCAGCACCCTCTTTTTCAGGCGACTCTCAGCATCCTCTCTTTCCCAAGCGAATCTTTAAACCTTGACCAACCTCAACTCAACAATCGACCTCATCCAACATGGCCACGACCTCTCTCCCCCTTCTCGGCAAGCTGGCCATTGTCACCGGGGCGTCGCGCGGCATTGGTGCTGAGCTGGCGTGGGACCTGGCCTGCCGGGGAGCAAATGTGCGTGTGGTCTGATCCGGCGTCGGCGTAGTGTCTGGGCGGCGAGCAGAACTGACCTTTTCAGGTGTGCCTGACCTTCGTGTCGGGCAGCAGCCGGCCGGCGGTCGAGGCGCTGCGGGCGCGGATCGGGCAGCTGGAGCACGCGCCGGACTCGTGGGCGTGCCAGGCGGACCTGTCGACGACGACGGGGGCGCAGGAGGTGGTGGCGCAGCTGCAGGCGGCGATGGCAGCAGACCGAGGGGGGCGGGGGGGGCAGCGGCTGGTGGTGGACATCCTGGTCAACAACGCGGGGGCGCTGGCGGGGGGCAGCGTGCAGACGGCGACGCTGGAGGACTACGACCGGGTGTTCAACACCAACGTGCGCGGCACGCTGCTGATGACGCAGGCGGTGCTGCCGTTTCTGCCGGCGCGGTGCGGGCGCGTGATCAACCTGAGCTCGGTCGCCGCGCGCGCCGGCTTTGCCATGACCTCGCTCTACGGCAGCTCCAAGGCGGCCATTGAGGGCCTCACGCGCAGCTGGGCGCGCGACCTGGGCGGCAACGGCACCACGGTCAACGCGGTGGCGCCCGGGCCGGTGCCCAGCGACATGTTTGCCTCCGTGCCGGCGGCGGCGATTGAGGTGCAGCGCGTGGCGACGCCGGTCGAGCAGCGCCTCGGCACGGCGAGCGAGATTGCCCGCATCGTCGGCTGGCTGGCCGGCCCGGACGCCTCGTGGGTGACGGGCCAGGTGATTTCGGCCAGCGGCGGCTGGGCAATGTATTGATGTATGATGTGATGTATCGGTGTGTTGATGTTATGTATGGATGTATTGATGTATAATGTATGATGTATGATGTGATGAATTGAGTATGATGTAGATGTATGATGTAGATGTATGATGTAGATGTATGATGTATGGATATATCAGGGTATCAGGAGCACTACTCGGGCATCTGATCCTTCTCGTCCGTCGTCCGCGGCTCTGGCGACGCCTTTGCCCGCTCCCCCCGCAGGACCTGCCAGATCTGCCGGGCCCCCCCGTCGACAAGCGGGTAGAGGCTGCCGACCAGCAGGGTGAACCAGAGGTAGACGAGCGAGACGACGATCCAGGCGGTGAAGAAGCGGCGCGAGAAGACGATGCGCGCGCCGTACATGGCCAGCGGCCAGAGGAAGACGTGGCCGAGCAGGGTGAAGACGGTCCAGAAGATGGCCCAGCGGCGCATGCGGCCGAGGTAGCGCGTCTGCTCGGGGGTTCTGGCCTCTTCGGCCTCGGCGGTGGCCCCAGCCTCCTCAGGGGTCCTGGCCTCTTGGGCCTCGGCGGTGGCCCCGGCCTCCTCGGGGGTCCCCTCAGCCTCGGCGGCCACGCGCCGGATCTGCGCAAAGACGCCCCAGTCAAACTCGTGCGGCCACGCCAGCGAGAGGCCGACGGTGACGGGCAGCGGCACCAGGAACGCGGTAATGGAGCCAAAGAGGCACGGCATGGTGGCGCCCGTCGAGGCAATGGTGAGGGTGCCGCTGTAGGCGTACGCAGTGCCCATCCACACGGCCAGGCCGGCGATCATGCCGGCCACGGGCGCGGCGATGGCGGCCAGGCGCGTCTGCCGCTTCCACAGCAGCGCCAGGCAGGTGGGGATGGCGCCGGGGTTGGTGACGTTGCCCATGGCGTAGAGCAGCCAGGTCATGTTGACGCCGCCGGCGTGGAAGGCCGTCGTGAGCGTGCTGATCAGGAGCGTGACGACGACGACGCCAATGTGCGACCAGCGGATCAGGTCGCGGTCTGTGGCGTGGCGGTTGACGTAGGTGCCGTAGATGTCAAAGGAGATGATGGAGCTGGTGGCGATGAGCTGCGCCGAGGCGATGGACGTGCAGGCCTGGGGTAGTGAAGAGGGTTAGTGAGGGAGAGGGGGGGGGGGAGAAGAGGAAAGGAGGGGGGGAGAAGAGGAAAGATAAGATAGGAAAGAAAGGAAAGAGAGGAAAGAGAATGGAAAGAGAGGAAAGAAGAATGAAGGAGAGCGCGGACAACCAGGAACATGAAACCCACCATGAATATCGTCAGGAGCAGGGCGGCAGCCCCCCCCGGCCCGGCCACGGCCTGCGTGACATAGGTCAGGACCAGGCCGGCCTCGACCTCGCCGTCGGTCATCATCTGCACGTCAGTCAGGCCCGGCAGCGGCTGCAGACACGGGGCTTACCCTCGGATAGGTCGGGAAGATGGGCGTCTTCTCGAGGGCCACGGCGGCCAGGCCGCCCAGCGTGCCGACGGTCCAGGGCACGGAAAAGGAGGCGACGCCGCCGAGCACGTAGCCGGGCACGGCCGCGCCGACGTCGGCCGAAAAGCCCTGATTATCAGTTTCAGTTACACTCTGCCCAACACACTCTCTACCCAACACACACCTTTTGCCAGAACCCCGTGTCCATGATGACGGAGCACCTGGGGGTTAGCTTAGCTTTGGCCCAAGTGGCCGAGAGCCTCACCAGTTGTTTCTGCTGGTCAGCCTTGTCTTGTATTAAAGCCTCCAGCCTCCAGCCTCCAGCCTCTTCACTTTGTTACACAAGGCTCGTACTCACGTCACGTGCAGGATGCCAAAGAAGAGACACTGGCGGCTGCGCATGGTCAGGTGCGAGCCGGCGTAGTTGCCGGCGACCGGGCGCTCGCGGTCGGCGGCCACGACGGCGTCGTAGAGCGCGCCGATGGAGCCGATCTCGGGCACCAGCAGCAGCCGGATGGTCAGCCAGGCCAGGATGACCATGATGATGGTGGTGTGCACGTAGTCGGTGAGAAAGGTGGCCCGGAGCCCGCCGAGGTAGGTGTAGACAGCGACGCCGAGCTGGAAGAATGAGAAGGGAGAATGAGAAGGGGGTAGAGAGAAGAAAGAAGAAGAAAGAAGAAGAGAGAAAGAAAAAGAAAAAGAAAAAGAAAAAGAAAAAGAAAAAGAAAAAGAAATGAAGGAAAGAACAACAAGAAAGAAGAAAGAAACCCACCGGCATCAGGTAGCTGCTGGCCACGACGGACATGCCGGTCAGCGAGTTGACGGCGGTGCTGGCGCCCAGCAGCATGCCCGAGTAGGCCAGGGTGTTGTTGATGAGGCAGAGCAGGATCCAGAGGCGGTGGGCGTGGAGGCCGTAGCGCACGCGGATCAGCTCCAGCAGCGTGTGCGCGTGCGGCGCGCGGCGCTTGGCCTCGATCGAGAGCAGCCCGAGGAAGCAGACCATGGTGCTGGCCGAGGCGCCCCACCACACGCCGAGCGCCAGGCCGTAGCGGTACGTCAGCAGCGACGCCCCGAGCAGCGCCGTGCTGTAGAGCCACGACGAGATGACCGCCGAGGCCGTCAGGCCGGTGCCGACGCTCCGGTTGGCGACCATGAAGCTGGGAGTCAGGCGGGGGGGGGAGAGAGGGAGGGGGAAGAGAGAGGGGGGGGAGAGAAAGAGAGAGAGAGGGAGGGTGGAGAGAGAGGGAGGGAGAGAGGGAGGGGGGAGAGGAGAGAAAAAGAGAGAGAGGGGATAAAACGAGAGAGACTCACGTCTCGGTCGAGTGGCTGTCCTCGTTAAAGGTCCGCTTCAGCGCCCGGGTGACCCAGGCCATGGCTGGCGGTCAGCGCCGCCAGAGTCAGAGGCCGGGGAGACTCACCGAGGGCAAAGGCAACGCCGAAGCCGACGACGACGCCGTATCCGGCGCCCTGGGGGAGAGGCGCAGGCACAGTCATTTAGTCTTGACGGTCTTGGCTGCGTCTGTGTCTGATGTCTGTCTTTTATGCCCCTTGGACTGCTGCTGTCTGATGTGTCTTATATGCCCTTATGACTGCTGCTGTCTGATGTCTGTCTTGTATGCCCTTTGGATTGCTGCCATGTCCTATATATACTTTTCTCCATCACATCTTTTCATCGCGAATGACACAAGACGGATATCTGCCGCTGTCTGATCGCATCTGGTCCATAGGCCTGGGAAGCTGGCGCTGATGACGCCATCACAAGTCGCACTGCGTGCTCGGATAGGATATTCGCGGTTACATCCACATCTAATACAATGCCCATGCATTAGTCCTCACATTTCGAGGTCGACCGAGTTACTCCTTGGCCCGCCAGTCGAGAGACTGGCTTCGGGGCCGGGCCTGCGGATGCCGGCCCGGCGGCCGAGTCTGCACGTCGTCCCGGAGCGCCTGATTCTGCAAAAAGGCCGCCAAGTTGGCCCTGCTGGCTGTGTCGACGACAGTCTCTGGCCGCGCTTCCGCCTCGCAGCACTTTTGGTACGCCCTCTGCAGGGCCGCCAGCGCCCGGCCCCCGGTCTCCCCCCCGGTCTCCCCCTCGGCCTCGTACAGCGCGAGCAGGTGCCGGGCATGGGGCATGAGCGGCGGCCACACGTCCCGGCGGCGGCCGTCTGCGGCGGCGGCGTCCAGCGCGCTGGCCAGCGTCTCGGCCGCCTGGATCGTCCAGCGCCGCAGCTCCTGCTTCTGGCGCAGCCAGCCGCGCATGGCCAGGCGCACGAGCGGGTGCACCGAGACGGCGCCGCGGCCGGACTGCCGGCGGACAAACGAGAGCGAGGTCAGCGTCCCGACGGCCTCGACCTCGGCCTTGCGCGACGGCCCCGGCGGCAGCAGCGCGGCCGGGATGTCGCCGGGGCCCAGGCAGGCCATCAGGGCCAGGTAGTCGGCGGCCAGGCGGCTGTGCTGCTGCTGCTGCAGCTGCGCAAACGAGCCCGTCCAGGTGGCCGCCACCGCGTTGCGCGCGCGCGCGTCGCCGCGGTACCGCCAGTCGTCGGCAAAGTCCTCGCCCAGCAGCGCCACCACGTCGGCCTCGGCCTCGCCCAGCAGCCCGCTGTACGTGCGCACGCCGATGCCGTTGGCATTCATGTACGCCGCCGCCTGCACCAGGGCCAGCGGCAGCCGGGCCAGCTGGTCCAGCAGCGTCTGCGTGGCCTCTTCGCCGTTGCTGTCGCCGTCCCCGTCGCCGTCGCCGCCAGCGTCCTCCTCCTCGCTGTCGTCCGCCCGCCCGAGATATCTCCGCAGCAGGCGCCGGCTGTGCGGTCCGTCCATCTCCGCCAGGCCCAGCACGCTGGCGCCGGCCAGCCGCACGGCCGCCCGGTTGTCGCGCGTCGTAAAGACTATGGTGCCGAGCCGGTTCCGCGGCAGGTCCGGCGCCAGGCCGCGCTCTTCCCACAGGCCCGGGTCGTCCACGCCGTCGTACACGAGCACCCATGGCCCGCTCGCGGCACTGCTCCAGTAGTCGCGCAAGAGCGTCTGCAGGTCCGTCTGGCCGTCGCCATCGCCGTCGCCGTCGCCGTCGCCGTCGCCGTCGTCGGTGTAGGCCGGCAGGCCGACCGCCCGGGCGATCGCCCGGTAGGCCTCGTCCATCATCTTGTGGCTGACCGCGGGCACCCAGAAGACGGCGCAGCCCGCATCGGCCGCCTGCCGCTGGAAGACATACTCGAGCGCGAGCTGGGTCTTTCCCATGCCGCCGAGACCCGCGATGGCCATCTTGATCGTCTGCTGGGTCCCAGACGTCTTTTTGAGCAGCCATTGCAGCTCGGCCTCGCGGCCGACGAAGGCAGCGTTCCGGTCAAAGGGCACGACAAAGGGGGGTTCTAGCTGTCAGTGTCAGGTATCTAAGCAGCCAACTTGGCAGTGTGCATTCAAGACAGCACCGCAGACGTACCCAGAGGCGCTTTGGCGGCAGGGCTGCTGAAATAGGCAATCTCTTGCTCCAGCCGCCGTCGTGCTTTGACTATTCCTTCTCCATACACTAGAGGCATGGAAACATCAAAGATGCCTATAAGACAGTATATGCTGTCTTCGGGCAGGGCCGTCTTGCGGGACTCGGCCCAGCGGAAGCGTTCTTCCACACTAAATTCCAAGAGGCTACGACCTTGGAGAGCGGCGAGGGCTATGCCTGTGATTTCTTGAATCGGTTGCTGGAGCGAGCTCTTGTCGCCGAGCTGGACGTGGTCGTGGGAATAAAAGACAACAGACGGCGGGGCCAGCAGTTCTTGGAGTGTCCAGCCCCGGGTGAACCAGCGGCTCTTACGGAAAGCCTCATCCAGCTCTTTCTGGCCACCGCGCCGAGCGGAAACATCCGTCAGATAGACGTAGCAACACGCTGCGTCCTGGTACCAGCGGAACATGGAGTTGATGGACTCGGAGAGCTCAGAGTAATCACGCTGGTTTATACAGCACGTGTCGATCCAGAAATACCCGAGGTCGTCGCGCGCCGCCTGCTGGCCGCAGAAAACCAGCTTCTCGTAGCCGGGCTTTGTCCTTGCGGCGCCATTGAGCATGTCGTCGTAGGTGACCTCGTCTGCCGGCAGGCCCCAGGTGTGCGACAGGATGGCGTAGGGAGGCAGCTCTTCCGACAGGAACCTGTCGGTCAGACGAAACTCGCCGGCAGTGTACTGGAGAAGACGCATTGGATACGATGGAAGAGGGTAGAACAGCAAGATGATAGAACAGGCGGAGGATAGAACAGGCGGAGGATAGAACAGCAAGAGGATAGAACAGCAAGAGGATGGCACAGGCAGAGGATAGAACAGCAAGAGGATAGAACAACAAGTATATTGCATTAGGACGAAAAGAACAGGAGCAAGACGCATGGAACAAGACGCATGAAACAAGACGCATGGACAAGCAAGACGCAGGACAGGCGCAGCAGACCAACTCGACGTCCATTTGTCGACTACGCGCTGCTTCCACTATCGAAACAACCTGCGCCTGGGCGGCCGCCCGTCTAAGCGCTCGTGCTCGTCTAAGCGCTCATGCTCGTCTAAGCGCTCGTCCATCTCAGCACTCGTCCGTCAAACTTGCTTAAAAGTCCTCCAGCCTGACCACCTGGTAGGCCGGCTCTTCGTAGGGGTGGGCGCTGCGGCAGTCAGCAGGGCGGCGGCAAAGAGCAGGGCGGCCACGCGGTCTGACACCGGCCGACGCACCTCTTGAGCGCGGCCACGGCCTGGCGGGCGACGTCGGCGCTGGCGCACAGCGTCTCGACGCGCACCTCGGGCACCTCTTCGAGCTCGCCGACGCGGCCAATGTGCGGGCGGGCGGCATCGCCGGGGCGGAACTGGCCAGTGCCGGCGGTGGTCCAGCAGCACTCGGTGTAGCCGCCCGGGCCGGGGTAGCGGCCGGCGCCGGCGCGGAAGATGGCGGCTTTGCAGGCCGGCAGGGCCGCCGGCGGCACGTAAAAGACGAGGGAGTAGGCCATGGCGGCGGCGGCGGCGGCGGCGGCGGCGGCGGCGCGGGTCATATAGTCGGAAAAGGGAGAGACGTAAGAGGCAAGAGGCGCCCCTCCGGGTAAATGCAGCTTCCCCGTGCGCTTCTCCGCGCGCAGCCCCGCAGCAGCGCTCTGATTGGCCAATCCCGCGGGGGCGCCCCCGCCGGCGAAAATAGCACGGAGTTGGCTCGGAGGGCATTTCTTCCTTTTTGTTTTGTGGTCATATGGCCCGGAGCGGAGGCACCGAGCTTGTCGAGTTCCTCACCGATTGACTCACGCCATCTCGCCGGGATCGATCGTTTTGTGTGTCGTTTCTTCTGTTTTTCTGTTTCCTTGTTCCGTTTTTTCTCTCTGTCGCTCCGTTTCCGCGCCCCGTCTGTTTCTCTTCCTCTTTCTTCCTTCTCCTTCCTCTTTCTTCCTTCTCCTTTCTCTTCTCTTCGCATCAAACGACATGCTGTCTGCCCTGAGAATATCGGCGCGGCAGACGACCGTGGTGCGCCGCCGGGCCGCCTTTGCCGTCGCCCGCCAGGCGTCCAGCTGGGCCAACGTGCCCCAGGGTCCTCCAGTAGGTCGAGAGAGAGAAAAGAGCCGAGATGACGCGGGATAGAGTGCTGACAGCATAGGATGTAAGTGGCAACGGCTAGGTGCTGCAGCTAGCTGCATGGCTGACGCTGCCCGTGCGATAGGCGATTCTCGGTAAGGCTCCCGCAATGGTACTTGGCAGCAAGACACGTCACTAACCGGCAGGCATCACGGAGGCGTTCAAGGCCGACAGCTTTCCGCAGAAGATCAACCTGGGTGGGTGAAGGAGAGGAGGGGTTCGAAAAGAGCAGAGGAGAGGAGAGAGACAACGCTGACAGCCAGGCGTGGGCGCGTACCGCGACGACGAGGGCAAGCCGTTTGTGCTGCCGTCGGTGCGCGAGGCCGAGGTCAAGATTGTTGAGCAGAAGCTGAACAAGGAGTACGCGGGCATCACGGGGGTGCCCGAGTTCACCAAGGGGGCGGCGGCGCTGGCGTACGGCGAGGACAGCCCGGTGCTGGGCCGGCTGGCCATCTCGCAGTCGATCTCGGGCACGGGGGCGCTGCGCATCGGGGCCGCCTTTTTGGAGCGCTTCTACCCGGGCGGCAGCGAGCGCGAAAAGGCCATTTACATCCCGACGCCGTCGTGGGCCAACCACGCGGCCGTCTTCACGGACGCGGGGCTGGCGGTCAAGCGCTACCGCTACTACGACCCGGCCACCATCGGGCTGGACATGGAGGGCCTGCTGGCCGACATCCGCGCGGCGCCGCGCGGCAGCGTCTTTCTGCTGCACGCGTGCGCGCACAACCCGACCGGCGTGGACCCGACGCCGGAGCAGTGGCGGGCCATTGAGGCGGCGGTGGCGGACGCGGGCCAGCACGTCTTCTTCGACATGGCCTACCAGGGCTTTGCCAGCGGCGACGCCGCGCGCGACGCCTACGCGCTGCGCTACTTTGTGGAGCGCGGGCACCAGCCGGTGCTGGCGCAGTCGTTTGCCAAGAACATGGGCCTGTACGGCGAGCGCGTCGGCGCCGTCAGCGTCGTGGCCGCCGACGCCGCCGAGGCGCGCCGCGTCGACAGCCAGATCAAGATCCTCGTGCGCCCGCTCTACTCGAACCCGCCCGTGCACGGCGCCCGCATCGCCGCCGCCGTGCTGGGCTCGCCCACGCTGCGCGCTCAGTGGCTCGCCGAGGTCAAGGCCATGGCCGACCGCATCATTGCCATGCGCACGCTGCTGCGCCAGCACCTCGAGCAGCTCGGCTCCGTCCACGACTGGTCGCACATTACCAGCCAGATCGGCATGTTTGCCTACACCGGCCTGACCCCCGAGCAGATGGACGCCCTGGCCAAGGAGCACTCTGTCTACGCCACCCGCGACGGCCGCATCTCCGTGGCCGGCATCACCAGCGGCAACGTCGCCCGCCTGGCCGAGGCCATCTTCAAGGTCAAGGGCTGATGTGTAGCTAGATGAACTTTGTTATCAGTCCGTGTCATGCCGTGTTCGTGCCGTGTTCAGTCCGTGTCATGCCGTGTTCAGTCCGTGTCATGTCCGTATCATGTTCGTGTTATCGTGTAATCAATGTCTCCCTCCCCCTACTCCACCCCCAGCCGCGCCAGGTCGCGCTCGGCCTCGGCCACCTGCTTGCTCATCTCGCGGTGCACCCGGGCCATTTCGCGCATGGTCCTCTCCTGCTCGCGCCGGCCGCCGCCGCCGCCGCCGGCCTCGTCCTCGTCCTCGTCGTCCAGCGAGACGCCGTAGGCCTCGAGCACGGCCATTTTCTCGCGAATGTCCGAGCCGAGCCGCAGCTTGCCGTCGCGCAGGTGCTGCGCGTAGTTGCGCAGCGCCGCCGCCACGGCCGGCGGGTAGACGGCGCGCCGCGCGGCGGCGTGGGCGCGGCCGGCGTCGAGGGCGCCGGCCTGCGCGGCCAGGGCCACCTCGGCGGCGCGCAGCTCGAGCGAGCGCGCCACCGGGCCGTGCTTGGCCTCGAGCACGCGCAGCAGCGCCGCCAGCGCGCCCGCCTGCGCGTCCAGCAGCGCCAGCGCCGCCGTCGCCGCCGCCTGCCGCGCCGCCGCCAGCCGCTGCCGCGCCGCCTCCGCCGCCTGCTGCAGCCCCGCCGCCTGCTGCGGCAGCCCTGCCACCGCCCGGTGCAGGTACGACGGGTTCGTGCTCGGCTGCGCCACCCGCGCCAGCCCCACCGCCCACGCCGCCAGCCGCGCCGACACCAGCGCCGCCAGCCGCGGCAGCTGTGCCGGCAGCTGCGCAAACGCCCCGCTCGCCAGCACCAGCTCCGCCGCCTCCGCCTCGCCCTCGTCTCCTCGCCCCGGCTGCTGCTGCTGCTGTTGCAGCGCCGCCAGCAGCACCATCAGCTCTGCCAGCTCCGCCGGTAGCTCGCCTGTCGTGGCCGCCGCCGCTGCTGAGAAACGGCTGCCTCGTCGGAGCTGTGCCGGTCGGGTCTCCGTGCTGCCGCTGCCGCCCGCAGCCGACGTGTCGGGCGCTGCCGTGGCCAGAGCCTGCGCCAGCAGGCTCCTCTTGGCGGCCTGCAGGCGTATGGCCTTGATTTTCTGCGCGAGTCAGACAACGTAACAGAAGTAACAGAAGTAACAGAAGTAACAGAAGTAACAAAAGTAAACAGAATCCCTACCTCTCGCGCCGCCGCCTTTTCCTTGTCCCGCGTGTCGAGCCGCGTCGAGCCGTCCGCGTTTAGAATCTCCGTTGCCAGCGAGCTGTACAGCGCCGCAAACCCCGGGTTGTTCTTCAGCACCGCATCCTCGACCGGGGGGAGCATCCTGGGTGGTGGTTGGGCACGGGGAATGGTGCCGTGCTGACTTGTTGTGTACTTGTACTTGTTGCAGCTGGCGGTGGGTCCAAGCGTGTGTCAGCTGGCGGGGTCCAAGCGTGCAGCTGGCGGGGTCCAAGCGGCCGGCAAAGTGGGGCGCCGTCAAATTCGGCCTCACTTTTCTTCCTTCTCGCCATCTGATCGGGCTATCCGTGCTCGAGGCTCGCCATCTGTCCTGCTCGGGGGTATTTTTCTCGCGTCTGATCCCCACCTTGCTCGATCCCCACCTTGCTCGATCCCTCACCTGCTCGATCCCTCGCCCGCCTCCGCCTCAACCATGGCGACTCCGGCGACCCCCGGCGCCCTCCGGCTCGGGCTGCTGGCCCGGCCAGCGCGGCCGCAGCTCGCTTGCGCTCGTGCGCTGGCGCCCTCGCCCGCACACGCACACGCACACGCCCGTGCGTACCGGCAGGTGCGGCTGGCCGACGGCGAGCCGCCGATCCCGTCGCCGACGGCGCGCGAGCCGGCCATCCCGCCGTACCCGCTGGGCGCGCGGCCGCTGTACAAGCAGGCCAACAGCGGGCTGTACGGGCACGCGCGCATCCGCTTCGGCAACACGGTGTCGCGGCAGACGGAGATTATCAACCCGCAAAAGAACCGCCGCAAGTGGCGGCCCAACGTGCAGGAAAAACGCCTCTGGTCCGCCGCTCTCGGCGCCCCCGTGCGCACCCGCATCAGCACCCGCGTCCTGCGCACCGTCGACAAGGCCGGCGGCCTCGACGAGTACCTGCTCGGCAGCAAGCCCGCCCGCATCGCCGAGCTCGGGCCCTGGGGCTGGCGCCTGCGCTGGCGCCTCATGCAGACCCCGGCCGTCCAGGCCCGCTTCCGCGCCGAGCGCCGCGCCCTGGGCCTGCCCGAGGTCGGCTTGCCGGAGGCCGCCGCCGACGCCGACGCCTTACCCGGGCTGTCCGGGCCGCCACACAACGCCGACGCCGCCGCCGCCGACCTCGAGACGCAGCAGATGCTCGACTCCGACGCCGTCTTTGACCTCGCCCCCGACGATTTTATGCACGAGAAGCCAAAGCCAGACGAAGCTAGAAGCTGAAGCCAGACAAGCAGAAGCTGAAGCCAGAGAAGCAGAAGCAAAGCCAGACAAGCAGAAGCAAAGCCAGACAAGCACCAGACAAGCAGAAGCAAAGCAGACAAGCCAATGCATTAGACATAGTCCACATTCCACCAGTAGACCCGATCCAACTCTACCCTAAAAGCGCAGGTCCCAGCCAATCTTGGGCCCCAGCTCCGGCAGCGCATCGGCCACGCTCTGCACGTCCTTGTCGCCGCGGCCGCTCAGGCACACGACAATGTCCTGGTCGGGCGCCATGGTCTTGGCCAGCTCCAGCGCGCCGTAGATGCCGTGCGCCGACTCCAGCGCCGGGATGATGCCCTCCAGCTGGCTCAGCAGGCGGAAGCCCTCAAACGCCTGCGCGTCCGTCGCCGCCACAAACTGCGCCCGCCCGCTGTCCTTCCACTGCGCCAGCTCCGGGCCCACGCCCGGGTAGTCCAGCCCGGCCGAGACCGAGTGCGTGTCCTGGATCTGCCCGTTGGCGTCCTGCAGCACGTACGTGCGCACGCCGTGCAGCACGCCCATCGAGCCGCCCGCCAGCGTCGCCGCGTGCCGCGCCGTGTCGACGCCGTCGCCGCCCGCCTCCACCCCCAGCAGCCGCACGCCCGCGTCGCCCGAGAAGGGGTAGAACATGCCCACCGCGTTGGACCCGCCGCCCACGCACGCCACCACCGCCTCCGGCAGCTTGCCGCGCAGCGCCTGGAACTGCGCCTTGGTCTCGTTGCCAATCACCGACTGGAACGTCCGCACAATCGTCGGGAACGGGTGCGGCCCGATCGCCGACCCGATAATGTAGTGCGTCGTGTCCAGGTTCACCACCCACGCCCGCAGCGCCTCGTTCACCGCGTCCCGCAGCGTGCGCGAGCCCGCCTCCACCGGCACCACCTTGGCGCCCAGCAGCCGCATCCGGAACACGTTGAGCGCCTGCCGCCGCACGTCCTCCTGCTGGTGTTAGCCTCCACGCGACATCACACCAACACCGACACACTTACCGCCCCCATGTACACCGTGCACTCCATGCCAAACTTGGCGCACACCGTCGCCGTGGCCACGCCGTGCTGGCCCGCGCCCGTCTCGGCAATGATCTTGGTCTTGCCCAGGCGCCGCGCCAGCAGCAGCTGGCCGAGCGCGTTGTTGATCTTGTGGCTGCCCGTGTGGTTGAGGTCCTCGCGCTTGAGCCAGATGCGCGCGCCGCCCGCGTGCGCGCTCAGCCGCTCCGCCAGGTGCAGGTGCCCGGGCCGGCCCATGTACGGGTAAAAGGACCGGTACTCGGCCCAGAACGCCTCGTCGTGCAGGATCTGGTTGAAGCCGTCCTCCAGCTGCGAGAGGCAGTCCATCAGCGACTCCGGCACGTACTGCCCGCCAAACTGCCCGAACCGGTCCGGCATCTTGTCGTGCAGCGCCGCCAGCTGCGCCACCAGGTCGCTGTCGAGGCCGCGCGCCGCCGCCTCCGACGCCGTGCGCGCGTGCGTCTCCGGCGCCGCCGGGGCCGCTGCCGCCGCTCCCGCCGGCGCCGCCGCCGCCACCACCGTGTCGACCGCCTTGCGCCCGCACAGGTACGCGCAGTAGTCCTCGACCGCCTGGAACTTGCCGTCGGCCGGCGCCTTTTGCAGCGTCGTGATCATCTGGCTGCCGACCACCACGCCGTCGGCAATGCCGCCCACCGAGGTAAAGTGCTCGCGCGTCGACACGCCGAAGCCGACCGCCGCCGGCTTGTCGCCGCTGTACTTCTTGACCCGCGCCACCAGCTCCGGCAGGTTGGCGTTGAGCGTGCCCAGCGCGCCCGTCACGCCCTGGCGCGAGACCACGTACAGGAAGGAGTCGGCCAGCTGGCACAGGATGCGCATGCGCGCGTCCGACGTCGCGGGGGCAATGAGCGGCACGTAAGAGAGGCTGCTACAGTCAGCGTTGCTCTTGAGCTCCTTGCTCTTGCTTTCAGCTCTGCCTGCTTGACTCGGCCTGCTTTGACAGTCTTGCTGACCCGGCCTGCTTTGGTGGCCTTGCTAGCTCGGCCTGCTTTCGCCTGCTTGACGGCCTTGCTGACCCGGCCTTTCTCACTCCTTCTCTCACTCTCTCACTCACCCGGTAGAGCTGCAGAGCCCGCGAAAGGACACGGCCTCCTCGGGCGGCAGGTCGACGACGATGAAGCCGTTGGCGCCGGCCGCCTTGACGTCGCGCACCAGCTTCTCCTCGCCATAGGCCCGCAGCGGGTTGTAGTAGCCCATCAGCAGCACCGGCGCCGTCACGCCCTGGGCGCGGGCGTCGCGCACCATCTGGAGCGTCTGCGTCAGGCTGACGCCGTGCTTGAGGGCAATCTATCGGCAGCGGTCAGCTCTGTTTCCGCCACCGCACCAGACCAGGACCTACCGTGTTGGCCGTCTGGATGGTCGGGCCGTCGGCAATGGGGTCCGTAAAGGGCACGCCCAGCTCAATCACGTCCGTGCCGCCCTTTTGCATGGCCAGCATGATGCCCGGCGTGTCGTCGGGGTGGGGGAAGCCGGCAGTGACATAGGACACGAGCGCGGGCTGTTTGTTAGAAAGTTCAACCCCAAGAGCATGAAATATCAGAAAATCATGAAATATCAAGAAAAGCATAAATATCAAAAAGCATAAAAATCAAAAAAACACACCCTCTTCTCGGCCTTGCAGCGGGCAAAGGTCTCCTTGAGGGCCTCCATGACTCTGGTATGAGGGGCTGGAGGGGTTGCGAGGACGGTGGCAAGTGTTGTGGTGAGCCCGGTTTGCAGTCTGGGATCCTCGACAGGGTCAAGACGTCAATGCGGCGGCTGGATTGTGTGAGTCACCGAGGCTCAATGGGCTGTTCAGTCTTGGGAGTTGGCTGTGTGGCCGGAAAGAGACCGGTTCTTCCTTCCGCATCGGCTTATCGTTATCGTGCAAATTTGACGTGGGGTCGCGTGCGGCACACTGTGTTGCACTGTGAGGCCTTATGAAGCTATTATTGAGTTCTACATGACTCGACTATTTCAGACAGCCCGCTGTCGGCCACCAACGCCAGGTCCTGTTCTATCATGCAAGGGTATCCATGAGAGGAATGAACAACGCCAAAGAATGCAATGGAAATGCAGAAAGGAGAGGAAAATGAGGAATGCAGAAATGAGGAAGCAGGAAATGAGGAATGCAGGAAAAGAAGGAAAATGAGGAAAACGCAGCGAAATAAAGAAAATGCATGAAAAAACAAGCACAATGCAATAAGAAGCATAGACCGCCAAATCAACGATCAACAGAGCTGCCGCTCTTCGTAGCTGGGCGGCGGCGCGTCGGCCGAGTAGACGGAGCGCGGCCGGTTCTAGCGGTCGGCGCGGTCGGCCACGCTGCCGTCGCTGCTGCTGCGCCAGTGGAGGGTCTTTTTGCCGCCGCCGCCGCCGCCGCCGCCGCCGGCCTCGAGCGCGCTGTCAAAGGGAGGCGGAGGAGGCACACCCGCTGGCGCGGCGGCGGCGTCGTAAAAGCGCTGGCCGCCCTCGGCGCGGGTGCGGTGGTCGGGCACGGCCAGGGCGACGACGGTGCGGACGATGCCGGCGAGGACGACGACGACGTAGACGAGCAGCAGGACGAGGGCGAGCAGGGCCTCCTGGACGAGGCCGCTGCGCAGGGAGGCGACGACCTTGTCGACGGCGGCGGAGACGTCGTCGGAGGTGGCAGAGGCCGGGTCGGCGAGAAAAGAGGTCAGGCCGGGGTCGGCGCCGACGGAGGCGGCGGCGCCGGCGGAAAAGGTGTCGTTGGGGAAGAGCGGCAGGGTGACGTGGGCGTGGTCGTGGACCCAGGTGAGGCCCTGCTCGACGGCGTCGACCTTGAGGCCGACGAGACAGCGCACGATCTGGCGCACCGTGTTGTCGAGCACGGTGCCGTTGAAGGCGGCGCTGATGCCCTTGTCGATCTCGTCGGTAAAGGTGTGCAGCGTGGCGTTGACGGCGGCGGTGGCGTTGGTCACGTAGCCCAGCACGTCGCGGTTGACGCCGTCCTGGAAGGTGAGCAGCGCGCCGTTGGCGTCGTCGGCCCACGCCGTCGACACGTCCTCGAGCGTCGAGACCACGTTGGCGGCAAAGTCGCCCACCTGCGCCGTCAGCGCCGGCACCTTGGCCTGCACCGCGTGCAGCAGCACCGCCTGGAACGCGCACGACACCAGGCTCGCCGCCGCCAGCGACAGCACAAACAGCGCCGGCAGCGACGTCGCATAGGCCACGGCCCAGCGCACCAGCAGCTGCCGCTTGGCCCCGGCCCCGGCCCCGGCCCCGGCTTTTGTCCCGGCTCCGGCGCCGGACAGGCGCCCTGCCAGCCGCAGGCCCGCGCCGGCCGTGTGCGGCCGCGTCGCCATGTACACAACGTCCATGGGGTCGAAGCCGTGCTCGGTCAGCACGCGGGCGCGCTGCTGCTCGCGGCGGAAGCGGCGGATCTCCAGCCAGGCCATGGCAGCGCAGGCCAGCAGCGCCAGCGCGACCAGCACGCCGATGGCGGCGGCGCGCGCGGTGTCGGCGGCGGCGTAGAGGGCGGCGAAAAAGTCGCGGATCACGCTGTTGTCGGAGCAAAAGGTGAGCGCCTGCTTGCGGGCGACGGGGAAGACGGAGGTGTCAAACTGGTAGCCGCCGTAGGTGTTGTTGAGCAGCGTCTTGACGGCGTCAAAGGGCACGGCCAGCGCGCTGCGCGCCAGCTTCTCGGCCTCGTCGTACGTCGGCAGGGTGTTGTTGAGCGTCTGCAGCGTCTTGACAAAGCCCGTGTCGTCGACGTGGATGTCCTTGAGCTGGTCCAGGCTGCCGGTGATGTTGATCGTCGGCGGCGTCAGCGTCTGGCCAAAGATGCTCGACGACGACGCGATCTGCTGAAAAGCCGTGTTGATCGTGTTCTGCACGGCCGCGATCTCGCTGCCGATGGTGCCGGTAATGTCGCCAATGGCGCTGTTCATCAGGTCTGTCGCCGCGTTGGCCGCCCCGATGCCCACGTCCAGGCCGCCGTGGATCAGCGCCGCCGACAGGCACACGTACGTGCCAATGTACAGGTTGATCACAAACAAAATCAGCTGCTCCACGCCCGTCAGCACCAGCAGCAGAATGTCCACCATGCCGCGCACCGTCTGGCTGATGCCCTCGGCCGCCAGCCGGTTCACGCCCACCGAGAGGTAGTGCGGCATCGACGCCATGGCGCTGCCCACGTCCTCGACCTTGGTGCAGGCCGTCAGCGCCTGGCTCTGCGCGTCGCCAATGTCGTCGTGCAGCCGCCTCAGCGTGAACAGCGCCCGCGCCAGCACCAGCAGCAGCAGCACCGTCCAGCGGTTCAGCCACACCTGCGACAGCCGCGCCCGCAGCCCCAGGTACGGCGTGATGCTGCCGGCCGAGTCGTACAGCGCCGCCGGTGGCGCCGGAGGCACTGCCGCGTCCAGCGGCACGTCCTGCAGCTCAAACGACTCGTGCTTGAGCGACGCCGGCACCTCGGGCACGGCGCCGTGCGGGCCCAGCTTTTCTCGCAAGCCCATGTGTGTGTGTGTGTGTGGTGAAATGAGTGTCGGATGTTTCTTGGTAAATGTAGAAATGTAGACGATGGTATGTAGACGATGTAGACGATGTATGTAGAAATGTAGACGATGTATGTAGACGAAGTCGAAGCCGGAGCAGAGCTCGGCAGAACTAAATATGTCGAAATATGTCGAGCAAGATATCAAACCGACTACAAAGGTGTAAAAGAAGAATGGGGAATAGATGTAAAAGAAATGAGAATAGATGAATAGAAAGAGAAAGAATCGAGCATAAAGAAAAAGGATGAAGAAAGGATAAGGAAGGAGAAAGAGAGAATAAAGAATCATGAGAGAACCATTCAGCCATGACACAGGACAGGCCAAGGTGAATCACGAGAGGGGCCGTCGTGAATAGGAAACCAAACAGGAAAAGGACAGGCCAGCAGCCGCCAGGCCGCCATCGTGCGGGATCCTCCTGCGTCTGGCCTGAATCGCCGGGTGAGGCCGAAACGAGCGGCCGTGAATAGCAGACAATGGCAGGCCCTTGCTGCCAAGAGCTCATTGTGGGGCCGCTGCCGGCCAATCAGAGGCTGCGCCTGCCTGTCTGCACAACGCAGGCCAAACTGAACCCAACACAGCAGCCACCAGCATCAGACGCAGCAGCCGCCGGTAAGATACGCCACTTGAGTCGTCCATAGCAGAGAGCAGACCCTCGGTCATGCGCCGGTCCTGACTGCTCAACGGGCTGAGCGCCTCCCCGGCGAGGGCTGCTCGAGACGTCCGGTGAGGGCTGCTTGAAACGTCTGATGACGGCTCCATCGCTGCCGCCGCCGTCATCAGCCGCCAAGGACCCAGTTTCTTGGGCCAGAGTGCCGTCGTGGCAACGCAAGCAGGTCATCGTCTGGTCGCTGCCCTATCTGCCCGTCGCCTGGTCAGATCGATGCAGCCGTATACCCAGGCACTGCAACCGTAAACCCAGACACGGCAGCCGTGGCCCAGACGCTGCAACCGTGACCCAGGCACTGCAACTGTAAACCCAGACGACGCGGCACGTGGCAGCACCTGGCGCGCGGCCTAGAGAGGAAACGCTGGCCAGCAGGCTGCGGCCGTGCTGCGGCCTTGCTGCGGCTTCCCGGCAGGCAGTGCTCACAACTCACATCTCGGGCGCTGCACGGCTGGCTGGCGGGCGCGCCATCGCTCTTGGTAGCGCGCCAGCCGAGCAGCGCGTCATGACACCTCGCAACGTGTGTCGCATCCAGGGCCGTCAAAGAGGTCGTCAAGAGCTTGTGTCGGCAGTCGGATACGACGTAAAACAAGGATCCCTGCTTGGACCCGCTGCCGGCGCCAAAGGCGCTGATTGGCCAGCGCCTGCCGCCAGAGAACTGATTGGCCAGCGCCTGCACGTCAGACTGATTGGCCGGCGCCTGCCGTCAGAGACTGATTGGCCCAGCGCCTCCAGCGTTAAAACGGCAGCCGCCCAGCGTGCCAGCGCTTCTCCGCGAGCGCGAAAGCAGCATGTTCGGAGCTCCAAGAGCACAAGATGGAAATGTGCACGGAAGGCAAGAGGCTGGAGAGCCCGAGAGGACCGGCTCCGGCTGCTACGTACTCGTGTCACGTGCAGCGCCTAGCCAAGAGACCTGCTATATAAAGACGGCGGACTCGTAACCTTTCACGTACGGCCATAGATACTGGAAAGCACGGGATCCCGTCCGCTCTCCCCTAGTTAAACCAGTAATCGGTGGATTAGTAGTTGGGTCGGTGACGACCAGCGAATACCCGCTGCTGTACGTTTTTGCTTTTTTGATGTACACTTTTTTTGCATGTATCTTTGACGTTTTTTGATGTACCGTTTTTGCATATGACTTTGATTACGTAAGCATTATCGATAAGATAAAAAAGTAGCGATAAGAACGGCCAATCAACGGGCTCTGGGCAAACGCGTCGTGAACGCTACAACGAAGGCGAGACGGCCCCTTTGCAGCTCAGCCGCCACCGTTCTCATCCATGGTCGTTGCGCCCTAGACGGAATGGCCCCGAATCTCGACGCCGAGAGGCTGCAGCTCGCCTTTGGCGCCCGGCCGGACATTGTGGCCGGGATCCAGAACGCGGCCGGTTTGTGGTTTCCATTGCATTGTTCTTTTGTGCTCTGTTCTTTTCGTCTTTCCATTGTGTTCTTCTTTTTCGCTGACTGCGGCGACAGACTCGCCCTCGCGCGTGGCCCTGTTCAACAGAATCAGCCGGTTTGTCTGCGAGCAGCGGCACGCCAGCGACGAGCCCGCCTCGAAGCGCAGAAAGGTCGACGGCCCGGCGACGGCTCTGCCGGAGCGGCAGGCACCCGGCGGCGGTGCTGCCGCGGGCGACGCAACCGAGGCGGCGGCGGCCGAGACGGTGCTGCTCGAGGTCAAGGACCTGTCGCTGACGCTCCCGCAGCGCAAAAAGTTGGACCTCTGCTTCACCAAGAACTACCTGTACGCACGCGCGCCCGGCACCAGCGCGCCGGTCCAGGGCATTGTGTACGAGTGGAAGAGCCTCGGTGGGTGCTTGTTGTGTGGAAAGAAAAGAAAGAAGGAAAATGCGTGTGGAAGAAAGAGACGAGCGTCAGTCTGACCACTAGAACACGTCTTTTACGTGCCCGTCCCCGACAAGGCGCAGCAGCAGTACAACTACGTGGTCTTTCCGCGCCACGCAGCGCTGGCGTCGCTGCTCAAGGCGGCGCCGGCCGACGCGGCTCCGGAGCCGCTCATCTTCTCGGTGCCGGCGACGGCGCCCAAGCCCGGCAGCGTCGGCGGCGCGTCGGCGGGCCTGGCGGCGGCCGTCTCGGACTCGTACAGCACGCTGCTGCACTGGGCGCTCGAGGGCCAGCTGCTGGCGGCGGGCGGCGGCGTCGGCGTCGTCGGCACGGACGCGCGGGTGTTCCACAGCACGGCGCGGCCGGCGTTCCGGCCGGCCGACAAGGCCGTGCACGTGCGCGCGTTCCGCGGCAGCAAGGACGGCTACCTCTTTTTCCTGCCGACCGGCATCCTCTGGGCCTTTAAGAAGCCGCTGCTCTTCCTCGCGCTCGACCGCATCGTCGCCGTCAGCTACACCAACGTGCTGCAGCGCACCTTTAACATGGTCGTCGAGGTCGACGTCGGCGAGGCCAATGGCGGCAGCAGCGGCGGCGGCAGCGGCGGCGGCGACTCCGGCCGCCGCACCGAGGAGGTCGAGTTCGCCATGCTCGACCAGGAGGACTACGGCGTCATTGACGAAAACTACGTGCGCCGCCACCGCCTGCAGGACCGCAGCATGGCCGAGCAGCGCCGGGCCAAGCGCGAGCTGGCGGAGAACGCGCGCGGCGAGGGGCGGCCCAAAGACAAAGACGGCGACGGCGACGGCGACGGCGACGGCAACAGTGTGCCGGGCGCCGACGGCGCGGACGCAGACGGCGGCACTGGCGCTGGCGAGGACGACGGCCTGACGGAGCTGCAGCGCGCGGAGCGACAGCTGCAAGACGAAGAGGACGAGATGGAGGAGGACTACGACCCGGGCAGCGACAGCGACAGCGGCGGGTCGGGGTCGAGCGATGAGGAGGCGGGGTCGAGCGATGAGGAGGAGGAGGGGGATGAGGATGAGGATGCCGAAGAAGACGACGAGGGGGATGAGGATGCCGAAGATGGCGACGAGGGGGGGGAAGAGGAAGAGGAAATGGAAGCGGACGAACAGGGCGAGCACGCAGCCTAAGGGGGGACTGTGGCTCTTGATTCACATGTTTGGTTAAGGCGTCGCTAGGAAAGTCATGGCGAGGAAATATCCAGGGCTCTCAGTCCCATCACAGCCTCGGCTACAGCCTCTCCATCTCAAAGAGCAGGCGGCGGGTGGCCGGATCGTCCCAGGTGCGCTTGCCGTCCAGGACGCCGAGGCCGGTGTCCAGCTCGGCGCGCACGCGCCAGGCGGTGCCGGTGCGGCGGCCGAGCTGGTCGACCAGGCGGGCAAAGGAGGCGGCGTTGTGCTTCCAGGTCGCGCGGCGCTGCACGCTGCTGGTGGCGATGCCGTCGACGTGGCCGGTGGCCTGGCCGAAGACGAGGTCGCCCGGGCGGCCCCGGAGCAGGGCGACGGCGTGCTCGAGCGCCCGCAGCTGCTCCTCCCACGTGAACAGGTGCAGGACCATGCCCAGCTGGACGGCGCTCAGCCGGCCGACAAAGGGCGCCAGCGGCGAGGAGGGGGGGGAAGCGACGGCGGAGGAGGAGGAGGAGGAGGAGGTGGTGCCGCTGTCGCCGTCGACAACGGGCGCCAAAATGTCGGCGGCCACGATCGGGGTGGTGGCGCGGAGGTCAAGATCGGCGCCGCCGCCGCCGCCGCCGCCGCCGCCGCCGTCGCGGAAGAGCGCGTAGCCCAGCTCGATAAAGGCGCTGTTGAGCTCTGCGCTGGCGACGCTCGCCGGCGGCGCGCCGTCCAGGATGAGCTTGCGCAGGTCCTGGCCCAGGCAGCAGCCGACGTCGAGGAAGCGGCCGCCGGCCTGCAGCGACGCGATGAGGCGCGCGTACAGGTCGCCGCGCCGGGCCAGGTTCAGCTCCAGGAAGCGGAACTGGCCCAGGCACGGGTACGGGTGGACGGCCCAGGCGCGGTTGCGCTGGGGCGGCGGGTCAGCCGTCGCGCTCTGCCAAAACGTCGGGGCAGCAGCAGCTTACCACCTCGACCACGTGGCTCACCACCTCGGCCGGCGGGACGTGGCTGTACTGCTCCAGGAGCTGCCGGAAGTCGCCGTCCACCGTCGTCGTGGCTTCGTACCACTTGGCCGCCTCTGCCGCCGAGGCTTGGGGGGGGGCAAAGCTGGTTGCCATGGTTGTCTGGTTGTTGTCTGGTTGTTGTCTGGTTGTTGTCTGGTTGTTGTCTGGTTGCTCGTGGGCTGCTCGATCGAATGCTCTCGACTTGGGTTCTCGACCTCTCGACTTCCCCTCGGTAGTGTCGTCCCACCTTGGCCGGTTCGGCTCCGGATGGTGACAGTGGTCATATCTCATGTGCAGCTGCTAGTCGCCCCCGGTGGCGATATCATGGCTGGCCGGACGAATCATGCATGGACGTTTTAAGCGCAGCTGTAGTCATTGCAGTCCTATGCTACCTCCCACGACGCCAAGAGCCCATTGCACAGTGTCGTCTACAGCGCCGGGCCGGTCCACCCATCGCGGTACAGGCGGCCGAACCACGACTGCTTGTGCGGAAAGGTGACCTCTCTCTGCTTGACGAAGCCGCCGCGCTGCAGGTGTTGGATGAATCTGGGGGTCAGCAAAACACGGCAAGAACACACACGGCGAGACTGAAAGCACACACCTCTCATTGTCGACGCGCGGCTCAATGTTGACGGTCATGGTGCGGTAGTCGGCGCCCAAGATCCAGTGCACGACGCTGCTGAGCCACAGCGGCACGCGGCCGCGGGCCCAGGGCTCGCCGACAAAGACGTGCAGGCCGCGGTCAAAGTCGGCGGCGGCGGCGCCAATGTGGTGGCCCAGCAGGTCCTCCTTGACCCAGTAGATCTCAAAGTAGCCAAAGGGCACGCCGTCCCAGAGGCCGATGACGGGGAAGCTGTGGCGGCTGGCGAGCGCGTCGGCCAGGAAGCCGGGCGTGTGGGCGCCCCAGAAGGCGGCCACGCGCGGGTCCGCCATCCAGCGCTGCAGCAGCGCGTCGTCGCTCAGCGCGGCCAGCTGGGCCGCGGCCGCGGCCGCCGCCGGCGCCGCCGGGCCGGGGCCGACCGGGCCCGAGTAGGGCACGGGCCACGGCGAGGCCGAGGCCACGCGCAGCGACAGGTACTGGTTGACCGACGGCACGAAGCGCGAGTAAAAGACCTCGCCCATGCGCGGCGGCTTGGGGCGCACCGGGTGGCGCACGCTGCCGGTCATGGTGTAGCGCAGCGGCGGCGGCGGGAAGTAGGTCGGCAGGTGCGAGCTGGACGCGAAGGGGCCGCTGGGGATGGCGGCCGACGGCGGCGGCGGCAGACCCGGCCACAGACCCGGCCACAGCTGCGGCGCCGGCGCCGCCGCTGCCACCGCCGCCGGCGCCGCCGGCTCAAACCCGAGGCTGCCGGGCGAGCCGGGCCGGCTGGCCGTCGGCGACCCCGGGGTCTTGGCCACGGGCTGCAGCGTAAAGAGAAACAGCTGCGCCGGGATCTGCCAGAACATGCTCTGCGACAGGTACATGTGCTGCCAGCCGGCGGCGGCATCGGCGTCGTCGTCGGCGGCGGCGGCGGCGGCGGCGGCAGCGCTCGAGTCCGGCGTGGCCACGAGGCCCATGCGCTCCAGCTTGGGCATCAGGTTGCGGCCGCGCAGGATGCCGTCGCGCCGGATGTGGATGCACCACTCGCCGCGCGGGCGGCCGGCGGGCGGCGTGCGCGCCGAGGCGGCCGTGGGCCGCCGCACCGGGTCCGGCGCCGGCTGCTGAAAGTACCAGTACAGCGACACCCACAGCATCATGGCGATCTGGCGCGTCGGGCTGGCCGCCGGCTTAAAGTCGCTGCTGCTCGGGTTGCTGATGCTCGAGATGAAGATGCTGTCGCTGTCCAGCGTCGGCCGCCGGAACGAGTGCTCGTGCGTGCCGGCCCCGCTTCCGGCTGTGGTCCCGGCTGTGGTCCCGGCTGTGGTCCCGGCCCCGGTTTCTGTCCCGGTTTCTGTCCCGGCCCCGGCTCCGCCCTCCACCCCCGCCGCCGCCGCCTCCTCGTCTTGCGTGTGCAGCACAACGGTCCAGCCGACGGGAAAGGCATTGTGGTGGGTGTTGAGCTCGTTTGCCTTGAAAAAGAGCCCGGCAAAGACGGGCATGACGGTAAAGGTCTGCCCGTCGGGCAGATGCACGGTCGAGTGCCCCATGATGCAGGAGCTCGGCTGATCCGGTGTGTCAGGAGTCGACGATGCGGTGCATGACGCCCTTTTCGAGCATACCACACCCCCTTGTCTGCCCGGCCAGACAAGAAAAATGGCATGACTGTGATTTGCAGCCACCCTGTGGTGGGGCTCGAGCCGTAGTGGGGTTGTTCTGGCCGCGGGGTAGCGCGTAGATCGGATTAGCTGCGAGCAGCGAATTTTTCGCGATAAGGAAAACCTCGACAAGACACTGCATCCGACCTGAACTCGCGCACCATGGCTCCTCCCGAGAAGCAAGCCAACATGCTGTGGGGAGGCCGCTTTACCGGTGGGTGCTGGGACTGTCCTGATCCATACACGCAAATAAGGCCATACACGCAGAATAATGACTGACGACGCCAGGCGGCCTCGACCCGCTGATGGTGGCCTACAACGAGAGCATCCACTTTGACAAGGCCTTTTACAAGCAGGACATCCGCGGCAGCATCGCGTACGCGCGGGCCAACGTGGCGACGGGCATCCTGACGGCGGACGAGTTTGCGCAGATCGAGGCGGGCCTGCGCGCGGTGGAGGCGGAGTGGGAGCAGGGCACGTTCCGCATCGTGGCCGGCCAGGACGAGGACATCCACACGGCCAACGAGCGGCGGCTGGGCGAGCTGATTGGGCGCGACGTGGCGGGCAAGCTGCACACGGGGCGGTCGCGCAACGACCAGGTGGCGACGGACATGCGCATGTGGCTGCGCGACGCGCTGCGCACGCTCGAGGGCCACCTGGTCAGCTTTCTGCGGCTGACGGCGCGGCGGGCCGAGCAGGAGATTGAGCTGGTGATGCCCGGCTACACGCACCTGCAGCGGGCGCAGCCGATCCGCTGGAGCCACTGGATGCTGTCGCACGGGCTGGCCTTTGCCGGCGACCTGGAGCGGCTGCGCGAGCTCGTCCGCCGCGTCAACCGCTCGCCGCTCGGCTGCGGCGCGCTCGCCGGCAACCCCTTTGGCGTCGACCGCGACGCGCTGGCGGCCGAGCTCGGCTTCGACGGCCTGCTGTGGAACTCCATGGGCGGCGTGGCCGACCGCGACTTTGTCGCCGAGACGCTGCAGTGGGGCGCCATGCTGATGCAGCACGTCAGCCGCTGGGCCGAGGACCTGGTCATCTACTCCACGGCCGAGTTCGGCTTCGTGCGCCTGGCCGACGCCTACTCCACCGGCAGCAGCCTGATGCCGCAAAAAAAGAACCCCGACAGCCTGGAGCTGCTGCGCGGCAAGGCCGGCCGCGCCTTTGGCCACATGGCCGGCTTCATGATGACCCTCAAGGGCCTGCCCAGCACCTACAACAAGGACCTGCAGGAGAGCGTCGAGCCCCTGCTCGACCACGTCAAGACGCTCACCGACAGCCTGCAGATCGCCGAGGGCGTCCTCGCCACCCTGGCCACCCAGCCCGACCGCATGCGCGCCGCCCTCGACCCCTTTATGCTCGCCACCGACCTCGCCGACTACCTCGTCCGCAAGGGCGTGCCCTTCCGCGAGACCCACCACATCTCCGGCCAGTGCGTCGCCCTGGCCGAGCGCACCGGCGTCCCCATGGACCAGCTCACCTTTGAGCAGCTGCACGCCGTCGACCCCCGCTTCGAGCCCGACATTGCCGCCGTCTTTGACTACGACAAGAGCGTCGAGATGCGCTCCGCCAAGGGCGGCACCAGCCGCGCCCGTGTCCTCGAGCAGATTGCCGTGCTGCGGGCCATGCTCGAGTAGGTGTGGTGCTGGGAAATTAGCTGTGCGGTGCTGGCAATGTACATTAAGAGATAGATGCTGGGTGCGAGGTATAGATGCTGGGCGCGAGGTATAGATGCTGGACGCGAGGTATAGATGCTGGACGCGAGGTATAGATGCTGGACGCGCATTTAGACTGCGCCTATCACACCGTCTTGCTGCCCTCCGTCTCCTCCGTCACCTCCTTCACTTCTTCTTCACTTCTTCCCCTCCTCTCCCTCTCCCTCCTCTTCTTCCCCCTCCCCCTCCTCTTCCTCTCCCCCCTCCCCCTCCCCCTCCCCCCGCTTCTTGCTCCGCTTCTCCTTCTCCAGCACCTCCCGCACCTGGCCGCCCAGGTCCGCGGTCTCGTCCCAGTCGACGTCGTACTCGGCGGCGACGCGCCGGATCTCGGCCCGCAGCCCGTTGGCCTCCTCGACCAGCCGCTGCCAGCGCTGCACGTCAAAGCCGCGCGACTCGTACAGCGCCGTCTGGCGCCGCGACACCGTCACGTTCATGGCGGCGCGGTAGCTCAGGTCGCGGCTGATAAAGAGAAACCAGAGGTAGCCGCCCATGATGGCGGCCAGGCCCGCCAGGTACGTTGCCGGCTCCACAAAGTCCCAGCCGTAGTCGGTCCGGTACGTCAGGTAGTACACGGCCGCCCACCAGCCCGTGAGCCCGACGAAGCCGCCCTTGGCCAGCCGCCGCGCCCCGCGGTGCGCCAGCGCGTCGCAGTCGCGCTTGATCGTCGCCAGCCGCTCAATCTGCCGCGACACCCGCCGCAGCCGCATCCGCTCGTAGTGCATCCGCTCGCCAAACGACGGCACGCTCACCAGCAGCTCGTAGCCGCCGCCCGCCTCCGTGTGGCCGCCCGCCTCCGTGTGGCCCGCGCCCGGGCCCTCAATCTCCACGGCAAACGCCCGCCCGCGCGCCGCCTCCCGGATAAAGTCGCCCACCTCGGTGCTGCCGCTCCAGCGCACCCACGTCTTGTCGGCGGCATTGTTGTGCTCCGAGGCCTCTGAACGCCCGGCCACCGCCGACCCCGACCCCGCCGCCGCCGCCCGCCGCTCGCCGGCGTCCGTGTCCGTGTTCTCGGCCCGAAAGTACACGTTGGGCAGCCGCTCCTGGCCGTGTGCCGTGCGCAGCGGCGGCAGCTCCGCCTGGATGAGCCGCTCCACGTAGGAGATGGGCTGCTGCGGGTGCACGAGCAGCGCCACCGGCTCCATGTTGTCCCGGACGCTGTTGCTGCTGATTCCGTCGTCGTCGGCGGCGGCGGCGGCGGCCTGGCGTTGTGGCGACGGCGACGGCGACGGCGACGGCACGCGCCGGCCGGCGCTGTCGAGGGCCGTCGGCAGCGGCAGGATGAACTTGAGAAGCCGCGTGGGCGTCGTGAGCAGCTTGCCTGTTTGTTGCGCCGTGTTAGCTGGCGACGATTCTTTGCGCTCCTCCACACACCGGTCCTCCACGGCCGTTCTGACCTTTTTCCGAGGGCCGCGGCCGCGCCGCCGCTCCCGAGAGGCCGCCACCACCACCGCCGCCGCCGCCGCCGCCGCCGCCGCTCGCCACGGGCGGCCGGTCAGCGCCGTCCCGGTGCCAGGGCCGCCGGTGCTGGTTCTGGAGCGCCCGGGCGGCCTGAGCCTCGGGGCTCAGACGCTCTGTCGGCCCATCTGCAGCATAAAAGTGTCGCACCAGCCCGGCCGTCGGCTGTGGTCGCCGAGCTCGCAGCAGGCCGATGGTGCGAGTCGCCGGCCTCGTCGGCGGCATCCGCAGCAGCAAGCCGACAGCGTTGGTCATATCGGCGTCGGCGTCGGCTCTTTCCTCGCGTTGGATTGTGCGGCGGTCGCAGCTTCCATTTGCCTGACGCTTGCCGGTTCGGAGCTAACAATGCCAACAGTGACGTCACTGCCGCAGCTCGTTCATGGCGCTTTGGGCAATGCTTTGGGCACAGCAAATGCGTTTGGGCCCAACACATCCAAACCATCACCCATCCATACGAACTAGTCACCATGCGTTTCACGGTCAAGGCTGGACTGAGAATGCCATCCCTGTGCAAAGGACCACATCACAATCTTTCAGACCCATAACCCGTAGATAAGCACAGAATGGCTTCCTGTGCCTCACAGCCTTATTTTGCAAGCTATTGGAGTCTCGCGTTGAGCAGTGACTCGTACTGATAGGCCAACCTTGCTCTCGAAGCCACCTTGACATTGGTCTAGCCTCGTGATACTGATGTCGACCATGTCTTGTTTCATGGCTTCACTGTTTCATGGTCTCAACTGCTCAGAGCTTCACTGTTTCAACAATTCACAGGAAAGCCCCAGAACGCAGCCTCCCCCGAGGCCGCCTGGCTCCGATCCCCTTGCCCGTTCCGCCATTCCGTATGACTGCAGCGGAAAACGGGTAGCTCGGCGGTCTCGTAATAACAAGTGTAACGGATACGACGTGCCTTGATATCTGATGCGACCGCCCGGGCACAAGGCTTCTCTTAGTCGTTCTAGAAGGGAGAGAAACACTGGCGGTGGGTCACGGCCGTGTCTAAAAATGCATCCCGCCACGTCATCGCCGTCGCCACGGAGTCCAGTGTCATCGCCGTCGCCACGGAGTCCAGTGTCATTGCCGTCGCCACGGACTCCAGTTGAGGGCGAGAAAGGTGAGTCGCCATGAAAGCGAGGGGAAGTGAGTCGCCATGAAAGCGAGGGGCAAGTGAGCCGCCATGAAAGCGAGGGGCAAGTGAGTCGCCATGAAAGCGAGGGGCAGGTGAGTCGCCATGAAAACCGTTGACAAAGAGCGACACGAAACAGTGGCTCCCGCGTGAGATACCGTGGGATCGTTTGCTCTCTGTTCCTGGATCCCCCTTTCCCCGTACGCGAGCCCCGCTGGCTTTCCGGGCGACCGGCAGGCTGGTCGGACGAATAGCCTATCTGGGTAACTTGGAACATCAACCGTGCCCAGTGCTTTCGGGCCGTCCGCCGCTCTCAGAGTGCAAAACGTGTGGTGCGGACCGCCGCCGCCGAGCCATCCGCGCGCGCGCGCGCGCGCGCCAGAATGGCCCCCGGTTGCAGAAGCAGCAGGACTTAGGGCTGAGCCCGGCCAGGGGGGGCTCATCCGATAAGAGGGGCAACGAGAGTTGCGTAACGATGACAAGAATCTTACACATCTTACGTCTTACGAGCACGACGCGCTCTGGGAGTAGGGGCTCTCACCTTGGCTGCTCACCGAGATGAAGGTGGCGGGTCCAAGGGTAGGGGATACCCGAGAGTCGTATCAGCCAGTCTTGGCCCGTTGGGCATCCCCCCCCCCCCCCCCGGCAGGGGGTGCCGTGGATTCCGCGGACGGAAACACTTCCGTAGGGGGGTTTATGAATCTTTTTTTTTCCAGAGACTAAGCTCCCAGGGCAATGCTTACAAGTTCGTATCGTAGGGGGGGCCAGACGCACACCCTAGTAGCCTTTTTTTCGCAGCGCCCTCGGGCTCTGTGCTCGCCGTTTCGATCGGTCAGCCCTGTAGGGAGGAGGGGGTCACACTCCGCAATGCGGGCCTCTGCTATCGATCCCCAAGACGGCAACCAAGACATGCGAGACTGCGCTGAAGGGCGCGCCCCCCCCCTCCTCCCGGTCCCAGCGCTTGTCCAGCTTGAGCCGGGCTGGGCCTCTCTGAGCCGGCCTCGGGCGCTGACAGCAGCGCTGACAGCAGCGCTGACAGCAGCGCAGCGTTCAGCCGCTGATGTTCCCAGAGACGCCATTTCCCAGAGACGCCATTTCCCAGAGACGCCATTTCCCAGAGACGCGTACAAGCTCACCGGCTGCAAGCCCTGCGTCTTCAGCGCAACCCCCGCCCATGCAGCGCACAGCACGCCGTGCCAAAGGTGTCTCTATTGGTGCACGTGTTCCTTGGTCGGCAGAGGATGGAGGCCGTTGCCGCCCCTTCTCAGCTGGGCGGCTCCATGTGCCTAGGCGCCTTTGGCCTTGGCCGGCCTTTTTTCGTGCAGCAAGCCCGTCTTAGCCTGTCATTTCCCTGCTGAAGGATGCCGGCGGGATCATGCATCGCACGAGGCACAGCGGGCCTTCTCCGCCGCCTTTTCACTCTTGGACTCTTTCGGGGACCAAGACTGTATACTTTCCGGGGACCAAGACGTTAGTTTGCCTGCCGCGCCGGGGACCAACTCGCAGAGGCTGCCGCGCCGACCCACAACCGCGACGAGGCCTCGTATTTTGTTTGGTCTTTGCCAGAGATGTCGAGCCGCGACGCTGCTAGCTGAAATCGGCCACAGGAAGCCAATACGACGGCGGCGGCGGCGGCGTAAGATACTTGCACTCTCCTGCGGGGCCCTTTCCTCTGGCCTAGGGCGCGGAGCAGTTCCGTGCAGCTCCTCCGCGCCTGCCGGCGCCGAGCTTTATGCCCTGTTACAGATAGGCGGCCTTTTGCCGGAGGGCCGCTGCAGACCCTATCAGCATCAGCAGCCTGGGACAAGGGCGGCTGCGCACAGACGGCGTCAGCATCGGCATGGGCTGGCTGGCTGGCCGGCCAGGACGACGGCGAGAGACGCGACGCGGCCGATGCAGCATCCAGCTGGTTGTGGTTGCGGCAGCCGCTTCTTCCCTTGCACACGGCAGCCATGGATTGCATGAAATGCATCAATGCCTGGTGGGAAAATACCTCACCCCGTCGGGTCGCAAGACTAGCCGCCAACTCCGATCCCAACTGGAACTTGGCAGCAAGTGTGTGCCGCGTGTAGGGCTGGTCAGTCTCCCAAGCAGTGGGAACGGCGGATGCGTCGCATTGTGGCTATGCTGGCCGCCGGAGGGTCTGTGGACCCGGCCTGTTGCTGTAACGAGAAAGAGAGAGGGGCCTGGGGAAGACCTTTTCCCTCCTTTGGAAGAGATTTCTCGGACACGGAACGATGCAATTTATTTAATAATTCATTTTGTTTTATTGTTTTTATTGTTTTTTTATTGAAATATTGGTTTTTTTATTTTATTTTTTTTTTTTTTCCTTCGCTGTTCGCCTCTTCGCCTCTCGCTTCACTGCCTCCTTGCCTGTGGATGCATCTACGCACGCCGATGCTGGTGGCGATCTGCCGCTCGGCAATGTCCGCTGAAGGAAATGCGGGAGCGGCAGCCAAAGCAAGCATGCTCTTTTGTATAAAGAACAGGAAAAAACATGAAAAACATGAAAAAAAAAACCTGAAAAAAAAAACCTGAAAAAAAAAACAAACTAAAACAAACCAAAAACACAATCACAACCATCGTAGCTGACAACGTCAGCTCTCCACGGCTGCCTCCTGGCTGGACAACCCAACAATTCGACGCGCATCAAGTGACCTACCGGCCTGTGCAAGTGCGCTGGGCCGTATCCACCGTCCCCTGGAGCTTGTGAGGCCTGTGAGGCCAGTGAAGCCAGTGAAGCCTCTGCGGCCCGCAAAGGTCGCCCCCTCGGTTTTTTGCCTGCCCGTTTTCGCCCCTTTGCCTCTTGCCCCAAAAGGCCTCGTCACTCCTGGCTCGTTTTGCGCAGGCTGTTGCCTGCCTGCCCCGGCTCGAGTGTGCCGCGACAGCCAAACAATGGGCACGAGCATCTCGGTGGGCAAAAAGGAGACGGAGGAGACGGAGGAGCGTGCAGGGGCAGCCTGTGCACGCACGGGCTGCTGCGTGGCATGTGGCATGTGAGAACGGCCAGAACGACTGGAAAGGCCGGCGCAGAGATGCTGGTTTGGGACGGGCGTGTCCGTGGAGACCCCCCTCCCCCCCTACCTCGCAGCTTTTGCCTAGACCCAATAGGTCTGCCTCGCAGCTTTTGCCTTTGTCGTAGACCCAGCAGGCCTACCTCGCTCTCGCCTAGACCCAATAGGTGCAGTGGTTCGAGTCTGGAGCCGCCGGGCGGCGGCGAAAAGATACACCCAGGCCGGACACCCAGGCCGGAGGGGTCTCGACAGAGGACCGGCACTGGTGTGCTGCTGCACCTGCACCCTCCATCCGGGCACCCATCGCTTCCTCACCGCTCCATGGCCGCGCGAAGCGTCCGGGGCAGGGCGTCTCCGCCGATCGCACGGCCAGCCGCTGCCATGGGAGACGGCCACGTCGCAAGCGGCGCGCGTGCGGTTCTTCCTGACCGCCTCTTGACGGGGGAGGGACAACAAAATGTGCTCAAGACCGTCGGTTGGCGAGAGAGTGCTTGTGCCCCCCTCCCACCCTTTTTCTTCCTCTTTCTTTCTTCTTCTTTCCTTGAGAGCCCTCACATCTCGACCCTGACTCTCGGCCCTGACTGGTCCGTTTGATTTTGCAAGAGAAGCATCGAGGCTTGACCCATAGTCCCAGGGTGCCGTGCCGTGACAGCCTGCCTGCTCCCTCCTACCCCGGCAGCCAGGACAATCCGTTTCCGCGCTGGTAAGCCGCAGGTGGCGCCAGGGACCGGGGAAAGAGAAAAAAGAGATCAAGAGAACAGACAACAGGTTTCTTCCCCCGTCCCCAAAAGCAATTCCAGCAAGGGAGGCGGGGTCTCGTCGGGCCGTCTGGATTTGCTTTTTCTGATCTTGCTCGCCGAACAAAACGAAATGAAAGGGCCTTGCGGCGCCAGAAGGGGGGGGGCTAGCCTGTTGATGCTCCCAATAGGACACGGCAGCGGCCCCCGGGCCCGTCACACTGGAATGCTGTGGCGTTGCCTACTGTTCGTAGTGCGGCCGGCCCTTGAGGCTGAAGCCAGCAGAGCGATGCGGGCGGCAGGCACCCAATCTGGCTGGGCCTGCCGAATTGGTCGTTGGCCGGGCTGTATCTTACCAAAACACTGGGTCACACTACACTAATGAACCGGAGCCGAATGGGAAAGGGCGGCTCTGATTGCGTGTTTCCTCTTTCGTATGGAGACGCTGTGGGCCGCTAAAGCCAGCAGCTGATGTTCGGGCGAGCATTAGAGGGGGCCATCGCCGTGACTTGGCGGGAGGGAAAGACTTGCGGTGTAGCCTTGCGAGGAACCTTTGTCTTTTTCAGCCGGCACGGCAGTGGCAAATCGACAAGCCGCTGCATGGGACTTGGTAGACATGGAGAACAAGAAACTGCCAGCTCGGGCCGAGTGAGGGAAAAATAATAACAAATAATTATAAATAACAAGAAATAACAAGAAATAACAAGAAATAGCAATAAAAACAATAATAATAATAATAATAATAATAATAATAAACCAAGCATACACGCTTGCCTCCACGCGCCGCGGCCGCTACCGCCCTGCAGCTCATGCACGAGAGGCGACGCCGAGGACACGGCAGCTGACAGGCGCAAGAGCACAGCGATAGCAGCAAGCGAGAAAAAAAAGTGACATGCAAAGCCGGTGGGGATCCGGGTCTGCTGGCTGCTGCGGTACCGCGGGTGGCACGCATCTTGCTCTGTATCTTACGTCGCATCCTACAAAACATGCAGGTCACAGAACGGTGGCAGCTGCACAGAGGAGACACACACGCGTAGCCTGGGGTTCCGCGGCAGACGGGCATCGCAGATGGCGACAGCCAAAGCTGAGAGCCGCCCTTGCCTCCGACACAAACCACACCGAACCCAGCTACTGTAGCTAGCCGGCTAGCTCTGGCATGCTCACTGCCGGCGGCTGTCATTGGCGAGACCTGCGAACCCTAGAGTGCAGAGTAAGGATACATGCCGCCCCCCGCTTGTGCGGTCCTGATTGTCGCCTGTTGCCTGTTGCCTATGGCCTGCTGCCTGTCTGCCGCCGGGGGCGGAATCTGCCTCCATGACGCCCCGTGGGCGATGGCCGGGCCAGCCTGCAGCAATGCGATCGGGCGTGGCGATCTGGGCGCGCCTGCCGATGCGATGAAACCTGCGCGCGAAAAATAAACCAAAAAGACTGTGGAGCCCGACAGAAAGGCCGGCAAGGGGGGGGGGGGAGAATGCCAGCGCGGGCAGCCGTCTGGGGCTGAGCCAAGCGGCGGGCCGGTGTATCTGGCATGTGTATCTTTTATCAAGATGTGTGACCTGGAGGACGCACGGGTGCTGGTGCTGTCAAAGACACAGCATCGGCCGTCTTGGGAGAGCCCATCACAGTCACGAGGAAGCCGATCCTCCCCCCCCCCGCCCCCCGTATCTCGTAGATGTGGAGGAGGAAAGCACAGCCGAAGAGAATCAAGACACGTCCCCGTACGAGGATGATGCTATTACGTGTGCCCTGGAGGGCCCGCGTCGGCGACATCAAGTGTATCTATGACACTGTCTCGCTCTCTTAGTCGCCGTATTGTCCGGTAGATTGCCCCGGTGTACGGCCGACTCGGACAGTGTGCACAGAGTACAAAAAAAAAGTATGGGCAGGTGGGCAAAGTTTTACAAACAAGCCACAGACCTCTCGCTCTCTCTCTCCACTCCCAAACGGGCCAGCCGAAAGAGGGAATGGCCTCCCACTCCGAGTGCGAGGGTTCAAGGCATCTCGCGGCCAGGTCGTGTACAAAGTGGAGCGGCAGCACAAGGGGGCGAGAGGATGCTGTGCACTTGGTTAGTCTCTCGACGTTGGAGCAGCCCGGTAGGATACAGGGGACACTCGCAGGCACGTCGGTAGGGCACACGGAGGATACAGGGGACACTCACGGGCATACAGGGGACACTCGGGGCCGTCAAGGCACACGCGCCACGAGCAGCGGACAGCCTTTCCGACCACTTTGCTCTGGCGCTCGACCGGCGCTCTATTCGGATGCGCGGACTGATGGACTAGTTGTGTCGATGCAGCCGGCGGGCAACGCCCAGCTGACCCAATCAGGCGCCGCGGTGTTTGGGCGGATTGCCGGCGTTGGTAGGGCTGAAGAAATGTGCAAAAAAGGGGGGGGGGGAGGGGTGGGTGAGCAGACGGAGTATCTGGCAAAAAAGGCGGAAGAGAACAGGACGCTAGGCCGGTCAGAGACTGGCACAACGTCGTACCAGTGCGTCTGGGAGAGAGAGAGAGAGTGTGTGTGTGTGAGTGAGTGAGAGAGAGAGAGAGAGAGAGTGAGTGAGAGTGGATGCGACCAGGTTTAGCAGTCGTTTTGCAACCGTCTTGAGGCCTGGTACAAGTCGCGGCTGCTGCTGCTGCTTCACGGAGCCGGGCCCTGCTGATCGCGTTGCAGAGCTGTAACCGTTGCAGGGCCCGGCCAAGTTGCTTCTTTCAGCTAGCCGTCCAGCCTAACTATGACGGGCATTCTGGTTTCTGCTCGGGGGGGTGGGGATGGAGCAGGCTGGATACGTATCTTTTTTGCTACGCAACTTTTCCTGCTGTCTCTGCTTCCTCTCCTCGTAGCGTGATTTGTAGAGGCGTACCTGAGAAAAAGGGCCGTGCTCAGGCTATAGAGCCCTACTACTCCGAAAGGCTTCCCCCTCCCCCCCTCCTCCCCTCCCCTCCTTCTTCTTTTCTTCCCCCCCCCCCCCCTTGTTGCTTGTTGGCATGGGGGCCGGCCGGCGTCGTTGGCGTCTTGGGAAATCCCAACAAATTGCATTGTGCAAGAACGACGCGATACGAGTATCCTGTTTGGCCGTTCTGGCTTTGCAGAAAAGTGCACACACGCCCAACAGTGCTGACCTTTCTCGGAGCATACGAGCAGCGGCATAACTCTCATACAGCGTTCAGAGCTCTGTCATAGCTTGACTTTGGTGGGCTGACTGGGCGTAAAA
>JADHKI010000078.1:0-100820 GCA_019925645.1 Graphilbum cf. rectangulosporium
CCCCCCCAACCCCGCCCGCCGATTGCGCCCCGCGGGCGCGCCCCGCGGCGGCCCCCCCCCCCCGCCCCCCCGCCCCCGCGGCCCCCCTTTTTGCCCCGGCGCCCGGCCCGGGGGGGGGGGGTAACCCAAATGTTTGGGGTGGCCCCCCCCCCCCCCCCCCCCTCTGCGGCGACAATGCGCCGAAGCTGTGAGAGAAAAGCCCGAGCTAACGGGGCGTTGGTTTTGTAGTGGGACCGTTGCCTGTCGAACCTGGTGATCAAGTCGGGTCTGGGCCTTGGCTTTGGCGTCGTGTTCTCGGTGCTCCTGTTCAAGCGGAGGACTTGGCCGGCCGTGTTTGGCCTGGGCGTGGGCGCGGGCCGGGCCTACGAGGAATGCAACTTCTCGCTCAAGCTGGCCAACAAGGACTTTAGCAAGCAGGCATGAGCGGGACACGCCGCTGGGACGAACCCGTCCGACGCCACGAAAGCGCGGAGAGGGCAAGGCGGACGAGCACGGTACCACGAAGCGCCTTGTCGATGTTGCATACCAAGCGAGGGCCTGGAGCACGGACGGGGGGGGGGGGGGGGAGCAGACGACGAGAGCGGGGGTCTGGGGTAGCCATTCGGCCTCCCGCCTCTCTGCTGGCTGCCTCAGCCTTCCCTCTCGGTCTGGTTGCCGCCGCCGAGCTGTACAAAAGCCCCATGATTTTCATTTGTGTGATAAACAGACGGGAGAAGCGGGTTAGATATGCGACGCGGATGTTGGGATATAAAGGGCGGCGGCAGATATATAATAAAGCATTAACCATGTGACAAATATCATAATGCGTTACGGGATTGAGGTGCCGCGGGTCTCGAGAAAAAGCAATGTCCTAAACTCGAAAAAAAAAAGGGCAGCGCCTCTATCCACGGCCTGTTTCCCAACGCCAACCAATTTCGCGCCCGTATGTTCCAAAGATGTTCCCAAGACAGGCCGCCGTCCAAGGCCCCAACTAGCGGCTCAGGTAAAGTAAAAAAATGTACCCCAAGTGTGGATAGATTTGAAAAAAAAAGGTCATGAAAGAAAATGTCATGAAAGATGGGGAGGCAGATGTTTCCTCGGCTGAGGGCGCCGGCCGCGGCCCTACATGACCACGCAGCATTGCTTGAAGAGCTTTGGCAGGCACTTGACCACGGCCTTTTCGATCTCCTGCTCGAGCTGGTCCTGCTGGTTCTGGGACTGGCCGCCATGGTGGCCCTGGCTGGCGTGGTGGGATGCCTGGGGCTGGGGCTGCTGTGCATAGCCGCCGGAGTAACCACCACCACCGCCGCCGCCGCCGCCGCCGCCGCCGCCGCCGCCGTGGTAGCCGCCCAAGTGGCCGTTGGGCTGCTGGGTCAGGGGCGGGGCGGCGTGGACGTCGCCGCCCTGGAGGTTGACGTAGATGCGGCCCTCGTTCTCCTCGGTGGCGTACTGCAGGCCTAGCTCGCGGCACAGTTTCTCGACGGCGGGCTTGATCTTCTGGACGTGGTTGGCGCTATGGTTGCCGCGGCCGACGATGACGTGCAGGTGGGACTGGCCCTGGGCCTGGGCGGCGCGGATGCGCTGGGCCAGGATGCGCTCGGCCTCCTCGACAAACTGGCCGTGCAGGTCAATGGTGTCGCCGGCGACGCGGTCGACGGCGTTGTTCTCGCGGAAGATGTACTCGGAGGCCTGGCGGTTGTAGTCCTCCATGGCGGCGGCGTGCTTCTTGCCCTCGGCCGAGAGCTGCTTGGCGGTGGCGCCGTCGCCGCGCTCGTACGCCTGGTGGGCCTGCAAGAGCCAGTCAGCACGACATCATCCCCTGGCGGCGACGCGCGGGGGGGGGAGCGTGACTGGGATGGGATGAGATGGGATGAGATGGGATGGGATGGGACGGGACGGGACGGGATGTGGGCGCGCACCCGGTCGAAGCAGGAGCTGCGCTTTGCGGCCTCCTTCCGGGCCAGATCGCGGAGCCGGTCATACTCGGCCTCGGCGTCGTTACCGGCGTGGTGGTTGAATGCTAGAGACCGGCCGGCCGAGTCAGCCACACGATGCGCATTCGCCCTACGCGGGGAGGGCAAGAGAGAGAGAGAGAGAGAGGGGCCTACACCGCTCGCCGAGCTGCGTCATGGGGATGGCGGAGGAGGCCATCGGGTTCGCTGCGGTGTCGCCGTGGTGGGGGATTTGGGAGAGGGACAAATGGGCGCAAAAGGCGTCGCACAGGCAGGGCTGTCCAAAAAAGACAAGGAAAGCAAACCAAGACGAGAAAAACAGAAAAAGAAAAAAAAACCCAAGATGCCGCCGATCGCCAGGTTGCGCCGCCCGATAATGCGCCCAAGGTGTCGGTCTGTCGGCGTCGCGCAGAGAGAGGCTGGTGGCAGCTGAAAAAAGAGGCAAGCCACACACTATATCCTGCAAGGGGCTACGCTAAGCACCGCTAGGCACTGTGAGCACAAGAGGTAGCGGCTGACGTTGGCCGTAGTGGCTGCCGATCATGCCGGAGAAAAAAGCCTTTCAGCTAAGCCGGCTGGCCTGCAGCCACAGCGGTGGCGCGCGAGCCACTTTCATTGGTCTTGTTTTTTTGTTTTTTTTTCCTGGGCTTCTTTTGGCTGCGCGTTCAGCGCCCTCGTTGAGAGTATCTCTAATGATTCCGTAAGATATCAAGTACTACGGGCAAAGTAAGTAAGATACTACGTAGGAGATACGTAAGAAGCCTCAGGTCTACTCCGGGCGCACCCTTGCTGAAAACCGCGTGTCAGCTCGCGGTCTGGCCCGTATTTTCCATCCTGCCAACCGGACCAAGGTGCTGCTCTGCTGATTGATACCTTTTGGCAACGGGCCGTGATATTGAACCAGTTTCGCGCCCCTGCGCGCCCACTTTGCATGGTTGAAATACGACTGTACGGAATATATATCGTGGATGGAGCATATGCATGGGCTGATTGCAAAACGTGTTTCGACCTGCCACGGACAAAAACGACTTCTAGAAGGCGATAACCGGCCATTCTCCTGCAACACTTTGCTGGGCAGAGACAAAAGCTGAGAGAGCATCCTGGTCGAGTTTCCACCGTGTTCATGCGTGCCGTTTCACAGCGAAAATGCAAACAAAACACAGAGGAGGACGTATGTGTACGGCGTATCTCTCTCTCGCCAGTGGGCGGGGGCAAACCCCTTTTTCCTGGACGGGGCCTCCACTTTGCCAGGTCTCCCTCCCTCCTGGCTCCCCCATCTGTCCTGCGCTAGCTCGGCCCAAAAGAGGCAAGCTGCCAAAAGGACACGAAAAAGTCAAAATGAGCTGCGAACCAGCACGCCGAAAGGAAATAAGCATCAGGGGAAAAAGCCACGACCAGGGTCGCAGCACTAAATATTGGGCAAAAGCGCAAGCCGCCCGGCTCTGGGCCATGTGGCAGGCTGGCCGAGATCTCGACATCGTGCGTAAGATACACCATTCTTGGTATTTCGTAAGTACGGAGTACGGAGAAGCGATGGCGGAATGGCTCATAGGCGACAAGACCGATCCGCGCGCAGGAGAAGCTACGGGGGGGACTTGTGCACAGGATACATATCTTACATACCTGCCACACACGCGGAGCGAGTACGGGGGGCGGGAGATGACCCGCCCGGCTGCGGCCTGGAGATCGCGTCGGGACCGCCGCGACCAGGGAAGACCGATGCAGCAGTGCAGACAGAGAGCAGGCAGATGCCGCAACACGTCGGCCACTGATAAGAAAGAGAAAAAAAAAAGACAAGAAGGGCCCTCTGCCCGGTGCCGCGTGGCCGGGGATTTCCGCGCCGTCTCCCTGTGGATGCCGGCGTTTTGATGCCTGCTGTCTCACGATATGAGAGGTTCTTCCCTTCTCCCTTTGGCGGGCTAGTTGCCGTGGGCCGCGGCTCGCTCGCTCGCCGCACTCTCTCTCTCTGCTGCTTCCTTTTTCCGGGCCCGCGATCTCCCCCCTCCGACCTGCCTGTGCATCTTGGATCCCTACTTTCTTGCTTTTTGGTTTTTTCTTGCTTTTTGGTTTTTTTCCTTGCTTTTTCTGTCCTTCTTTCGTGCCGTGCCCCCTCCATCTCCCTCCCTCCCTCCCCTCCTCTCCCCTCCCCTCACCTCCCCCTTCTTGTTTCGTTTGCCCCTTCTCCGCTCTCCATTTTCGAGATCCATGGTCTTGGTACAGCAGCACAAATGTATCCTCTACCCGCACCTGGGCCCTTCCCCCCCCAGCCTCTTACCCACCCAGGTAGAGACACTGCGAGCGAGCACGCTGGTAGTGCAGCACTGTGCCATTGCGTCCGTACGGCGGCGTCTTGTGGTTCGATTAGCGCCCGAGCGGGCGTGCCCACTGGCATTGCAAATGCCACAAAAGGTGAGTCGCCGGAGCACGATGCTGGACGAATGCCCTGCGTTTTATCGTTTTTTAATCGTTTTTTTAATCGTTTTTTACGCGTTTTTTTTTATCGTTTTTTAATCGGGGGTTTTTATTTTAGTTTTTTATTGTTTTTTTCGGCTCCCGTGGCCACGCAACAGCACAGGCTGACACAGGCTCTCCTGCTGTGGACGGCATCTGGTTCAGACAAGTGCGAGTGTGTTCGCCCCTCTGGGTCCTCCTGGCTTCGCGCATTGTATGGTATCGTTTCGTACGGCAGAAAATATACGAACGGAAAGCTACCACTTGTACGAATTGGATACTCCCGTACTCCGTAGATAATGGGGGCTCCATATTGGGGGCGGATTAGCGCGCTCATCACCTAGCGCACGGTAGCTATACGCATACGCTACACTAGCATAGCGCTGCACAAGCCTGCGATGCCCTGTGCATTGTGTCTTCCTCCGGCGCCTTGCTCAAGGGACAAAGGCCACCCACCCCTATTTGTCCTTTTACCGGCGCACCCGCTAGCGCTAGCCACAAACCCCCGCCCGTCATCCAGTCGAGCCCCCTGCCGGTTTTCGCTTTGGGCCCTGTCGCTAGCAGCTTCCTCTGTGGCTTGTGCGTCTCTCTCTCTCTCTCTCTTTCTCTCGCTCGCTCTCTCTCGTAGCGGACCGCGCCAACAATCTCCTCTTTATTCCCTTTTGTTTGGGCAGTCTCCCCCCCCTCTGCAGCTAACTAAATTTCCGCGCTGCCACACACCGTAACCACTCTCCTTCACCCCAACCTCGCTTCGTACCCTTTTTCTTGCCCTTGCTGGTCTCCTTTTCGCGCGCCGACGACTCTTATTTCCCCTTCCCTCTCTTTTCATTTCCTTGTGTCCGCACAATTTGTATACCGGTTCGCACCGCCTCTTCTTATTCTCACCTACCTTGCCATCCGGCGATTGAACCGCGGTGTCGTCGTTGTGTTTTTCTTCTTCCGGTTTTGTACCTTTTTTTTTTTTGGCTCTCCCCCATCTTTCAGTTCCTCTCCCTGGCCACCAAAGCCGATCGGGGGGTTCACCCTTTCCAACAACGAGACTGCCATACAGCGACGATTACAGACGGGTGTGTATTTCCTGCCTCTTTTTCGAATCGGCCAACGGTCCCCCCCCCTCCCTGCCATTGATGCCATCGTCGCGCTTTTCTTGACCGGCTGGCCGGCTGTTGCGTCTGCGCGGTTTTTCCCTACTTTCCAACGAGCTTTACTGACCATTGACCTTGTCGGCTGATAGGTTCGAAAAGGACATTTCATTCGTTGAGTGTTGCGCGTCACATCCGCCGAAATGGGTTGCGGCTTGAGTGTGGAGGAGAAGGAGGGCAAGGCCCGGAACGAGGAGATCGAGAACCAGCTGAAGCGCGATCGGTTGCAACAACGGAATGAGATCAAGATGCTGCTTCTGGGTACGTCGGGCGGTTTTTCCTTTCTCTTCTTTTCTTCCTTTCTTCCAAACGGGCTAACACACGCGACAGGTGCTGGCGAGTCGGGAAAGTCAACCATTCTGAAGCAGATGAAGCTGATCCACGAGGGCGGCTACTCGCGCGACGAGCGCGAATCCTTCAAGGAGATCATCTACAGCAACACAGTGCAGTCGATGCGCGTCATTCTTAATGCGATGGAATCGCTCGAGCTGCCGCTGGAGGACCGCCGCATGGAGTACCACGTCCAGACCATTTTCATGCAGCCGGCCCAGATCGAGGGCGAGGTCTTACCACCCGAGGTAGGCACGGCCATCGAGGCCCTGTGGAAGGACCGCGGCGTGCAGGACTGCTTCAAGCGCTCGCGCGAGTACCAACTCAACGACTCGGCCAGATAGTGAGTGGCTTGCCCTTTTGTTCCTGCGTCGTATATCTCGGCGTGTGCGCGTGATGTGATTGTGATATCGTGTCTGACCGGGCCCCAGCTACTTTGACAACATCTCCCGCATTGCCGCCCCCGACTACATGCCCGATGACCAGGACGTGCTGCGATCGCGTGTCAAGACCACGGGTATCACGGAGACGACCTTTATCATTGGCGACCTGACCTACCGCATGTTTGATGTCGGTGGCCAGCGGTCGGAGCGGAAGAAGTGGATCCACTGCTTCGAGAACGTCACCACCATCCTCTTCCTGGTCGCCATATCCGAGTACGACCAGCTGCTGTTTGAGGACGAGACGGTCAACCGTATGCAGGAGGCCCTGACGCTGTTCGACTCCATCTGCAACTCGCGGTGGTTCATCAAGACGTCCATCATCCTGTTCCTCAACAAGATTGACCGCTTCAAGGAGAAGCTGCCCATCAGCCCCATGAAGAACTACTTCCCCGACTACCAGGGCGGCGACGACTACGCTGCCGCCTGCGACTACATCCTGAACCGCTTCGTCAACCTCAACCAGCACGAGACGAAGCAGATCTACACCCACTTCACCTGCGCTACCGACACGACCCAGATCCGCTTTGTGATGGCGGCTGTTAATGGTGATTACACTTTACCCTCGCATTGTTTTGATTTTGCCATTGTTGCTAACCATGTTTCCCCTTTACCAGACATTATCATCCAGGAGAACCTCCGGCTCTGCGGTTTGATCTAAACCAAAAAAAGTGTCCCAGCTCCAGCTCTACTCCGTTTTCTCTTTTTTCCTGTTCTTTTTCTGGCGACAATTGTCACTTTTATACCCAAAACGACGACTGCCGATACATCCACTCGGTTCCTCTTATGCCACGGGTTGTGTCTCGAATATCGGATGCGGATGCCTGACCATTCTACTCCCTGGCGATTCCGAGAGCGGACCCTTTCCGACTCTCTTGTCTCTGTTTCAACCCCCCCCCCCCCCAAAACCCATTTTCAGGTCCGGCGGCCAGATAATTTCTACTCTTTGAAAAAGTCTTTTATTACGAATATACTGCGCGTGCCTTGTTTGTCATTGTGGTTCCATTCGTCATTCGCGTCTTTTTGTCTTCTTCCCAGCTCGTCGTCTGCTTGATCCGGGCCATCTTTTGGATCGTGGTCTCAGAATTACACACCGGGATCAGCGGCAGGGCTGGAAAGAAGGCGGATGACAAGACTTTTGTGGAACGGACATTACTGCAGCCAAAGTACCCGCAAAGCCACAGTTCAAGGTTTATGAAACGACGATAACCGCCCCATTCCGACAGATGCTGTTTCTGGTCCTAAAGCGGCGCCTGGGGAGAGAGAAAAGGACGAGAGAAGACGGGAGGATAGGGACATGTGAGTGAGGCATATGAAGAATGAGGGAGAAGCAAGGGGAAGTGGGCTTTTGTGGGAGAGACCGGATTTCTTCACAATGACGCCATTTCAGTGTTTTTCCATTTTTGACGCCTCTTTTGAGTTTCTGCCGCCTCCCCCCCCGCGCGCGCGCCCGCTGTGTTTTTCTATCTACTTTTTTCTTTCTCATGTGTTCTACTGTTACTACTAAGCTTGCTACTACTACTACTGCTCGTCCTACTATTATTACTTTCTATTTTTTCTTGCATTTGGACGTAAAACGAGGAGGGAGGGCAAGGGAAGGCTCGATTATTCTTTGTTATAATTACGACACAATTTTGTTTTGCCAGTTCCTTTTGTCTAGTGTTTGCATGTCTTGCTACTTGTGTTGTTTGTTCTGCACTCTTTACCAGGCGCTCGTATCTCTTTCTCATGCGGGCTTCTCTCTCGTGTCTATGTATGTCTGTTGCTAGGATTAGGACCAGATACAATATAAGAAACTACAATATCACACCAAAAGACCGCGGCCGTCGGCCACGCCCATGGGTAAAGGTAAAAAGGCAAAGAATCGAGCCGACCCTCTCTTTTCGCCATGTATCCAATGCTTTTTTTGTCCTTGCCGTACGCCAAATGCAAAGCCACGAGGCCAAATCGAGGAAACCAAAGTCTATATATTCTCATCTTTTCATCGTCACGCGGCCTCGTCCGGATTGGTTCTGTGTCGTGCGTGCTGCTGTCGCGGCTGTTGCTGTTGCTGCTGTTGCTGCTGTTGCTGCTGTTGCTGCTGCGGCGGCGGCGGCGGCGACGGCGGCGACGGCGGCGACGGCGGCGGCTTCTGCCCGCTCTCGCCGTACCGTACAATGGCCAAGGCCAGCTGCTTGGCAGCGATCTCGACCATCATGAGCTCGCGCGTCCGGGGGTCGGCCTGCCGCACCTCGGCCAGGGCCTGCTCCACGACGAGGCCGACCAGGGAGGCGTCTGAGAGCAGAGGGGGAGGAGGGGGGTTGGCGGCACTGCCGTCCTTGGGGGGCTCGTTGTTGTTGCCGGCAGCAGCGGCGGCGGCGGCAGTGGCAGCAGCGTCGGCGTGCCACCGGGCGAGTGTGTCGCCGCCGCCGCCGCCGCCGCCGCCGCCGCCGCCGCCCATCAGAGCCGCCGCCAGGTGGAGGCCCAGGCCGCCCAAGAAGGGTGTGCCCGGGCCAAGCGCTGCGCTGCCGTTGCTGTGAGCGTGGTTGATGTTGGAGTTGGAGTTGGTGTTGGTGTTGGTATTGGTGCCGCCGCCAACGCGCAACAGCTCGCTCGCAGCAATGGCGGCGGCGGCGGCGGCGGCGGCGCTGGCGTGGGGGCCCGCCGAAAACGACAGAGGGAGGGCGGCGGCGGTGGCAGTGGAGGAGGCGAGATGCTGCAGCGTGACGGCGGCGCTGGGCATGGGGTGCTGCGTCGCCTGTGCTTGGGGGTGGGCTTGGGCTTGGGCCTGTGCTTGGGCTTGGGCCTGCGCTTGCGCGGCGGAGGAGCTGTAGGCGGCGCCGAGGCTGCCATACGTTGCCAGGTGCGGGTCGATGGCGGCGACGGGCGGCGGCGGCAGGGCCGGGCCGGGGACGGCGGCGGCCTTGCCCATGGGAGACGAGTGGTGGCGCTGCGTGTGGAGGCGGTGGCCGGCCTGTATGGGGGTCTTGGCCTCTGTGTTGTTAGAGTTGTCAGGGGAGAGTCAGAGGGGAGAGTCAGGGGAGAGTTGGAGGGGAGAGTCAGGGGAGAGTCAGAGAGTTGGAGGGAGAATGCAAACGAGCCGGACGCACCGTGAAAGGAGCAGCGCGCGCCAGAGGCGTTGAACCAGCAGTTGGCACAGCTGCCGCACATCTGGCCGTCGACGACGACGCAGGCGGTCCAGGGCCCGTGGCCCTTGTGGCAGTTCTTGCAGGGCACGGCGGCCTCGTCGCCGGCAATATGGGCAAACAGCGCCTCGACGTTGCTGCGCCGGGCCAGGTTCAGCTGCTGCTCCGGCCGCCGCTGCTGTGCCGGCCGCAGCCCGCGCTCCCGGGCCAGGCGCCGGGCCAGCGTGCTCTCGACGGCGAGGTCGTCGTAGCCGGATTCGCGGGCCACCTCGGCCGTGGTTGGCTGGCGGAGGGGCAGTGGTGGCGGCGGCGGCGGCGGCGGCAGTGGTGGTGGTGCTGGTGACGGTTGTGGTGGTGGTGGTGCTGCTGCTGCTGTTGCTCTTGTTGTTGCTGCTGCTTCTGCTGCTTTTGCTTCTGCTGCCGCCGCCGCTGCTGCTTCTGCTTCTGCTGCCACCGCCGCTGCCGCTGCTGCTGCTGTCGCTTGCGCGGCCAAGACTTGCTGTTGTGCGGCCTGCTCCGATGCCGGCCATGCCTTTTCGGCGTTGTCCTCATCGTCGTCGCCGTCGTTGCCACCGCCGGGCGCCTGGGACGAGGAGGGCTCCTCGACAACTGCATCTCCGCCGCCGCCGCCGCTGCCGCCGCCGCCGCCGCCGCCGTGGGCGTTTTCTTCGGACGGCGCCGGCCCGGACCGGCCGGCCTCTTCAGCCATTGCCGCCGCCGCCGCCGCTGCTGCTGCTGCCGCTGCCGCCGCTGCTGCTGCTGCCGTTGCCGTTGCCTCTGCCTCTGCCTCTGCCTCCGTGAGGTCGAGATCCATATGGCCGCCGCCGCCGGCCGCCGCCGCCGCTGCGGGCTCGGCGTACGCGCGTGTCTCGGGCGAGCCCCTGTCGTGGCCGCGGCCCGTCTCGCCGTCGGCCATGTCGAGGCCGGCCAGGCCGTTCACTTCCGCGCCCGTGTTTGCGCCGGCGCCGTTGCCGTCGTCGTCGCCGCCGTCGTCGTCCTCCAGGTCCAGCATGGAGCTGTCGACCACGCCGCCGTCGCCACCGTCGCCGCCGTCGCCGCCGCCCGCAACGCCGCCTGCGGCAAACTCGTGCAACGCGTCGTCGGCCGCCAGCCCGTCGGCCGTCGGGCCCGTGCCGCCGTCGGCCGTCTCGCCTGTGCCGTCGGCTGCCTCGATCATGCCGTCGGCCGCCTCGCCTGTGCCGTCGTACTGCTGGCGATGCTGCGCCTGTTCGTCGAGAGCCTGCTCGACGGCGAGCGCCTGCCGCTGGACCGCTGCGCTGCTGGTGCCCAGGCGCCGCGGTGGTTGTGCCATTGCCCCCGGTTTGGTGACCTTGTTGGGGCGGCCGCGGGGGAAGCGGATGATGCCCGTCATGATGACGCAAATGTCGAGCTTCTGGTCGCGAATATTATGTATCTTGCAGGCCCGAGGTGGCAACAGCTGCTGTCAGCTGGTGTTGATGGAGGAGGAAGGAGCGACTCTGGGTTTTGGCGTCTGGCATAATTCGCCAATGGCGTGCACGGGCCATGTTATGTAATCTGGCAGCCGCCCCCCGAGTACGTACTCCGTATATACACTCTGATTCTCAGACTACCTCTGCCGCTGCACAATCTCCTGCCATTGCTGCGCAAACTCGCGCAGCCCTCCCTCGCCGGCCATGCTGGCATCGACCACCTCCTTGGGGAGCTTGTGTGCCGAGTAGGGTGCCGCAAAGTTGAACGCAGCCTCGCTGCCCTCCTCGACCAGGCGGAGCTCGGGCACATAATCCTCGTCGTCGTCGTCGTCGTCGTCGTCGTCGTCGTCGTCGTCGTCGTCCTCCTCCTCCTCCTCCTCCTCCTCCGCGCTCTTCCTTTTTCCCCCGCGGTTGAGCGCTTCGCTGCTGTCGCTGATCATGCCTATAAACGGCTTGGGGATCTTGAGGGCCAGCAGCTCGGCCCATGAAAAGAGCAGGGTGTCGGTGCGCGGCGCCCAGGGGTTGATGTCGATGAGGCGGGCGCGCGACAGGCGCGGGCCGTCGTGGCTGTGGTGGTCGTCATCGTCGTTTCCGCCGCCACCGCCGCCGCCGCCGCCGGCCTCAAAGCTCGTCATCTCCGGGATGTAAATGTCAAAGACAAAGTGGTCGGACGGAAAGGTAAATTGCAGCTTGCTGTGGAAGAGCGTCTTGGCGCGCTCGATGATGACGCGGCGCATGCTCTCGAGGAAGGGGTAGTACTTGAGGTCGCGCGGCGTGATGGCCACCAGGTTGCGGTGCTTGACGAAGCAGCGGAACTCGAGCGCCGTGTGGATGTCGGCGTGCGCGCGCAGGACCAGCACCGGGCTAAAGCCCAGGGCCGCCGAGGCGGCTCCGGCTCCGGCTCCGATGCTTCTGCCTACGCCTCCGGCGCAGCCGTCAAAGGCGTGCTCGAGGTCGTGGCTGACAAAGTTGGAGCTCTTCAGCAGCAGGTAAATGTCGTCTGGCGTCCGGCACCGCATCGTGTTCTTCTCCTCCATCAGCCAGGTGGCGTCCTTGGGCGCCGACCAGTTCAGCTTGGGCGCTACCACCCCGCCGAGCGCCGCGATGCCGTCCTTGATCTGCTGGTGGATCTCGGGGAAGCGCTTGTTGGGCGCCAGCCGCACGGTGGCCGGCGGGTTGTCTTCGTCATCGTCGTCGTCGTCGTCGTCGTCAGCGGCGGCACCATTTTGGGCCAACTCGTCCGCAGAGGGAAAGTGCCGCATCTGCGGGTTTGTCGGCTCCCAGTCGTCCTCGTCCTCATCGCCGTTGCTCTCGTCCGTCAGGGTGATGCCGTCCTCGCGGAGGTATTCGACAAACCCGGGCGACAGAGGGATGATGCGCGCTTTCAGGCACACTGACCGGTACCTTTGGCCCCCGTCAGCCAGCTAGCTCCCTTGTTCTGCTGCTCCTTACTTGTTTCTCTTTCTTGTTCTTCTTTCCATGCAGAGAAGCGCCTCGCTTGTAACCCACTTTGGAAACCAGTAGTCGTAGGAGCAGTAAAGGATGTGGTCACGCGTGACGGGCGAGAAATGGATCGTCTCGGCCGCGCCGTCGCCGGCCTCGGGCCATTCTGGCTCGTGGAAGAACTCGGGCATGCTGTGTGTTTTGGGGAGGAGGGAAGTTCAGGTTTGTACCTGTAAATGTTTGGAAAGCAAAGCTTTGCGGAGGAGGGGCAAAATTCGGCCGGCATGATCTTCAGGTCGGGTCCACTTTTGCTCACCGCCTTCTTTGTTGAGGTAGCTGAACTCGTAAGATACAGGCAGGACTACAAGTCGCCATCCAATCCATCATAACTGCAAAGCATCAAACTTGATAAACACACACACTCGACGGCACCGCTTTTACTCTCTTTCCCCAAACCTCTGCACAGCCAGTTTTTTGCCATGTACGGCAACGTCGGGCTTGCGACGCCGCGCGGCAGCGGCACGTCGGGCTATGTGCAGAAGAACCGCGCGTACATGCGGCCGCGCGACGACAACTTTGGCCGCGGCCCGCGCGACGTTGACGGCGGCAGCATGGCGCCGCCCAGCCGGCTGCGCGAGCCCGACCAGGGCATCCTGGACCACCACCGCAAGCGCGCCATTGAGGTGCGCGTCTTTGAGCTGCGCGACCAGCTCGAGGAGGCCGGCCAGCTGGCCGAGGAGGAGATTGACCGGCGCTGCGACGACCTGCGCGCACGGCTGGTCCGGGAGGGCGCCGGCCGGCCCAGCAACGGTGCCGGTGGTGGTGCCGGTGGTGGTGCCGGCGCCGGCGCCGTCGGCAGCCGCCAGTTCAAGGCCCACCAGGTGCACGAGCAGGCACAGGCCAAGGCGGTCGAGAGCGAGCGGCTGCGGCAGGCGCTCGGCATCAGCAAGGACTACCAGGAGGGCGGCCACTGGCGGCGGCAGGAGGAGAAGCAGGCGCTGAAGCGCCGCCAGCTGGAGGACGGCGCGGACGCCGGCCGTGGCCGAGCCGGAGCGGAGCGGGCGGCCGGCGCCGGCGCCGACGACGACGACGATGACGCCGACGCCGACGACGACGATGCCAGCGTCCGGCCCATCAAGAAGAGCGTGGAGGAGGCGCTCAGCGACGGCGACGACAGCGACCACCGCGACGGCGACCACCGCAGACCCCCCGCGCCGCGGCGGCAGTCCTACTCGCGCGGCAACGACAGCCGCAGCCACAGCCGCAGCCGCAGCCGCAGCCGCAGCCCAGTCCAGGGCCGCAGCCGGATCCGCAGTCGTAGTCCCGTCCAGGGCCGGGGCCGGGGCCATGGCCGGAGCGGGCGCCGAAGCGACAGCGAGTGAGGCGGTTGTGCTCGCAAAGAGGCAGGAAGATGGCTGTGGCGTTGGCGCTGGGCTTTGCAATCGTTTTCATATACTGCTACTTCTAATGCCAAAAGAGTTGTTCGTTGGCAAGGCAAATACAGCCTGTCCATGTAATGTACAAATACCACCCGGAAGTCTGAAAAATCATAGGCCTGCAACGCCGATGCGCACTGATGGGTGTGTAAGCAAAGGGGGTGTGGTTGGTGGCGGTTGTTGCGGGTAGAGTGATGGAGAACGAGGTAGCGGTAGTGTAAAGGGCGTGATGTGAGGCGAGGCAGTGGAAGCAAAGGGTGTGAATGAGCGAGTGGGTGAAGGAGCAAGTGGCGAGTCGTGCAAGTGACGGAATGATGAGGGATGGAGTAAGGAGTGAGATGTGGAAGGATTGTGGAGTGAGAATGGAAACGTTATGCAGACACCGAGAGGCCCAGCCCGCCCGAGACCGCATAGAGGAGCAGCAGCGCGGCAGCCAGCGCCATGCGCACCACGGCCGGCCGCAGACAGGCGGCCACAGCCGGAGCGGTGGCTGACGTGGCGGCGGCGGCGGCTCCGAGCGGCGCGGCGATGCGCTGGGGCACGGCCGCCCAGACCGCCTGCGCCGCCAGGCAGAGAAGCGCCCAGACGTGCAGCAGGAACTGGTCGAGGAGCCGGCCGAGGAGCCGGCCGAGGCGGTCCGGAGCCGCGGCGGACGAAGCCGGGGCCAGCCCCGTTTCCAAGTCGCACTTTTCCGAGCCCGTCGGCTGAAAGACGGATGCAAGCAGCCGCTTCTCGTCTTCGCCCCCCTCGTCGTCTCTGGCCGGAGCCGCCTCCAGGCCGCGCCGGGCGCGCTGGTGGTCCGCGACCAGTAGCCGGCCCGGGCGCTCCTTTTCGCGCTGAAAGATGCCGACGGGCCGGGCTGGCGCTAGTGACAGTGACCGTGAGGCGACGTCGGCGCCGCCGCCGCCGCCTCCGACCGTAACGGTAAGCGTCTTCGGCGCGCTGCTGGCGACGGCGCCGGACTGGTCGGCGCCGCCGGGCGGGGCGACGTCGTCGTAGGGAAAGGCGTAGCCGCGGCCGTCGAGGTTGGCGGCATGGACGATGCGCGCGTAGTGGTTGGTCGGGCTGGCGGCGTAAAAGGCGGCGGCCGTCTCGCCGCCGTCGGGCTGGCGGCTGTCGGTGGCCAGGGTGCTGCGGTTCAGGGCCGCGGCCAGGCGCGCCGTCAGGTTGGCCATCTCGGCCGTGTCGGCCGCCGCGGCGTTGCCGGCAAAGGCGCCGGAGCTGCACGAGAAAATGTCGGCCGTGCTCGGCTTGGCAAAGCGGCCGACGCCGGCAAAGGCCAGCTGGCCGTCGCTGTCAACGCCGCCCTCGACGCGGCCCCAGCCTGCGTCCTGCGTGTCCACCGTCAGCCGCCGCGTCCGGTACGTCTGCCAGACCGCCTCCACGTAGGGCTCGTAGTAGCCCGCAAACAGCCCCGGGCTCAGCGCCATGCCGCAGTACGGCGACAGCGCCCGCAGAAAGCTCGCGCCGGCCCGGCCGCCTCCCTCGGCCCGCGCAATCTGCACCACCAGCCGGTCCCAGCCGCCGCAGTCGGCCCGCTGCTGCTGCTGCAGGCCCGCGCACACCCGCTCCAGCCCGTCCGCCGGCAGGCCCGGCACCGTCTGCGTGTCGCTGCCGTCGCTGCTCTCGAGCGCCAGCGCCAGCGGCATGCTCACAAAGTCCACGTACGAGATGTTGGCAAACAGCTGCGTCGTGTTGAACGTGAACTCGCAAAAGTCCCACCGGATCGCGTAGTTGGCGTCGCTCGGGTTCGTCACCGACGGCTCCACGAGCCCCGGCCCCTCCCCGTCGCCGTCGCCGGCGCCCCCCGGGTTCAGCAGAAACGTCAGCGGCGCGTCCTGTGAGACCCAGATGCGCGCCCCTGCCAGCTGCGGCACCGTCACCGCCCGTGTGCTGCCCGGGCCGCCCACCACAATTGTGCAGTCCTTGGCCAGCCGCTGCCCGTCCGCCGCCGGGCTGGCCGGGTAGTAGCCCGTCTTGCCGTCTGCCTGCAGCAGAAACACGGCATTGTCCCGGTTGATGTCCAGGCCTGTTACCGCCGCGTACAGCGTCGACGCCGTCGTCGTGTTCTTCAGCGCCACCTGCACCGTCGACGGCACTGCCGACGCCGCCGTCGCCGCCGTCGCCGCTGCCAGGCCGCTGTGGCTGCTCGCTGTGCTGCCAGCTGCCGTGCCGGCCGTTCTTGTGGGTGCCCTGAGGATGCCCGCCTGCTGCTGCTTCTTCAGGCAGTCGTCGAGAGTCGTCATGTTGCCTGTCGGATTCTCCAGTTTTTGTGTCACTTTGTCACTTTCTTTTTGTCTGTTAGTTGGATGAAGATCGAAAAAGCAACGAGGGGCAGCCCCTTGCCTTTTATCCTCGAGGCTGCGCGGTCGGGCCTTCTCCCAGCCACATGTCCGCGCAACGTGGTCGCTGTCTGGAATGTCGTCCAGATGGTTGGTGCCGAGGAATCAGATCTCTCGTCTGGAATGTGACAGCCAACCGCCACCCGTTCGCTGGCCATGGCAGCTGGAATGCAATGCGTGGTCGCAACCTCTCTCGTCAGTGGCTGTCGAGGAATGCAGGCTACCGTTGTGCCAAAATCAAAGCCAGCGCAAGTTCTGGCTGTGGTATGTCAAAAACAAAACCGGCGCAAGTTCTGGCTGTGGCTGGAGGACGTTGCAGATACCGTTGAGAACGAAGAGGCTGGGAGAGATTGAGCATGAAAAACGTTGCAAGTATCGTTAGAGCACTGCCAACGAGACCGGGTTAGCTTTAGCAAGAAGAACGTTGTAAATACCGTTGGAGATACCGCGAAAGACGCAGGCTGGGATCGCTTGAACACGCGATGTCGAGGTCTGGATTAGGTAGGGCCTGAAATTATATACAAGCACCTCGTGCCAGTTCTCGCCTTCCGCGAAAATAATAGCGAAAATAATAGAAATAACAAAAGACACCGGTAGTGCTACCTCCCAGATATCATGACCTGGTACGCTAAACACAGCTCTCAAGCAGCCTGGCGAGCAGAAGGACAACCACAGACGCCCAGACCAGCGTCCCGGCAGGCTGCGCCAACGAGGCGCTGTTCCGGCCAGACACCGTCTGGTTGTTGGTCATGTTGGCCTGCGCCGTGAAGAACCAGCCGGCCGCGGTCGCGTTCGTGGCCGTCAGCTCCGGAATCGCACATACCGCGTTCGGAGCCCCCGGGTCGGCGCAGCGCCCCTGCCAGTCGGCCTGCCGCCGTGGCGATGTCGAGTTAAAGTAGGCCTTGATGTAGGCCACCGTCGTCACCGCGTCCTGGCCGGGCGGGCCGCCCGACCAGTTTGGATTGCCGTTGCTCCAGTGCTGCAGGACCAGATGGCCGCCGTGGTCGGGCACTGCCGATCCTTGCATGTGTGCGAGCGGCTGGTTGTCGGCGTAGAAGAGAACGCTGCCCGGCAAAAAGTCGAAGCGGTATTCGTGAAAGCCCGCCGTCGGGTCGAAAGGGAGGTACGCCTTGATAAAGTTGCCCGTGCCCTGCGCGTCGAAGCCGTTCTCGGCCGCCTGTCGAGACTGGAGCACCAGATTGACCGGATAGCTGCTATTGGTGGCATTGTAGTCTTTGGAGAGAAACTCCATGTCGATCTCCTGTGTGTCGTTGAAGTACTGGGCAGTGTTAGCGAGGAGAGAGAAGAAAGGAGAGAAGGAGGAGAGAAGGAGAAGAGAAGGAGGAGAGAAAGGGGGGGTAGGGAGAGAAACCCAGAAAAAAGCCGAGCAGGTTCCGGGGACATTTGTCAGTCTCATGCCCGCGCGAAAGGTCCCGTAGATAATGTCCGTCCGGTTGGTGTCAATCTCGGCCACTGGCACCATGGAGCCCGTCTGGTCTGCCTTGACGACAAGCTCCAGGCCGGCGGCCTGGCCGTCGGCGGCCTGGCCGTCCTCGGCGCCTTTGTCGGAGCCGGGATGGGTGTAAATGTTCTCGGCAGCAAAAGCTTCGCCAACGCTGCCCCGGCTGGCCTCGCTCGTCACGTTGAAGCTCTGCCGGATCCAGTCCGTGTTGGCAGAGATGTCAGGAAGATGGGCAAAGTCTGTCTCTATCAGGTCGGTGAAGAAGTAGCGGTGCCCGTCGACGGCGGCCGAGTAGCCGCACTCGCAGTCTGCGGCCGAAAGAGGAACAAGGCAAGACGCAACCAGCAGGCCGGTTGCTGCAAGCATGGATGCAGCACGGCGAGCCGAGTCACGAGAAAACATCTTGTCGGCGGCGGACCAGGCCACGCTGGGCGCTGCAACGAGTGAAAAAGTAAAAGGCTGTTAGAGCCCAATCTGAGTGGGCCAACACGAACGTAGAAGTCGGGGGATGCAAATCATATCAGAGGTGTGTCAGGATCTGAGGCAGGATGGCGCGGTGACGTGGAGTGCTCGTCGAGAAGTAAGTTGGAAGAAGCAACGACAAGTCTGCAATCGTCTGAAGAGCGGCCAGTGAAACGTGTCATGGGACAAAGAGGCCTCTGCGCAACTGTACTGCCAACGACAAAGTCAGATGGTACGCTTCTTTCGAAGCAGCAGGCTGAATGGAGCCGAGACGCAGGGTCACGGCACAGACCGGAAATCAGAGAGCGGCCGGGTGGGAAATGAGCCCGGGGCTGCATGCAGCGGGCATGGAGAAGAAAGAGAGAGAGGCACATTCAAGGCGATACATTCAGAGCAGGGGGGTTGTGGCTTGATCACCTGGCCGTCTGCCCTGCCAGAAAAGAAGCAGAAAAAAGCGATCAGGGGCGGGTTGTTGCACGACAGCTGCACCTACATACGTACGTCCTCGCGCACAGGAGTCCTTATATGGGTCTTGTCACACGGGCATGGGCCTCGTTGAGCCCGTTGTGGTAGCGACGACCGAGTGAGACATGAGATAAGGAAAGCGAGCAGCAGGCACGAACGAGAAAGAATTGGAGTACTCTGGCTGTCGTACACAGGGGAAAGGCAGGCCGTAGCAAGTTCTTATGGACTACCACAATGTCAAACGACGTAACTCACAATCTACGTTGCGAAGAAATTGACACTCTCATCACCAACACCACGATACATTACTGAGCTTCCTCTTGATGAACTCTCCACGAGCAAGCAACAAACGAAACTCTCTGTAACGAGTGAGCAACCGACAGACAAAAGTTCAAGTGCTATTCTTTGCAACATATGACGAGTCATCAGAAGCAACCCAACTCCAAGCCGAACTGGTAAAAAGTGACGACTTTTCAAAGTAACAGTCACCTTTAAAGCGAGAATAATCGCACAGCGCAAGCACTCGTCGTCTTTGCTCAACTGATATGTTGTGATGAGATATACACCGGCTGGTGTACGGGCCTTGTACATGACCGTTTTCTCCTCATTATCTCATATCTGGTTTGACAGCTGCGACTGACTCTACCAGATGAACGTGGCCGCTTCCCCGACCGACGTCACCCGTGCATCTGCAAGTATCTTACAGTGTATAGCCCACGTGAAACAGACGTCGCCTCACGCACCTTTGCCATGATCAAGCGCGAGCGCAGCGTGCGGCGCCGGAACTTTCGGCTGTTCTTCCCGCCCGAGGAGTGGCTCTGCCACGCTGACGAACCCGATCGATCCCTTGCCACGGCAACGGTATCACGCCCATGGCCACCGCGTCTCCGGCCGCGTACGACGTCATTCGGACCGCCTTGGTGCTGGTGTTCCGGCTGCTGTTTCTACGGCTACCGCAGCCAGGCACAAACGAGGCAGACATTGACATCACTACCCAGGACCTAGAAGCGGAAGTCAGGACACTTTGAATGGCCGGGCCAGTCGACGCCGGCCCAAGCAAGGCCTCAACTGTCAATTCATTATATGGTGAGAGCTTGAGAAAGAACCGCGGACCAGTGCCGGCAGCTGGAGACAGAGACTCATGGCTGAGAAGAGTGTTATTCATTGCTAGCACTAGATATTAAAAAGCGTCAAACAGACAAAAAACACAACAGCAGCAAAACGCATTTTTTTTCGACCCGTTGGATTCAGGCTGAACGACGACGACGACAGTCGGGGGCAAGGTTGCTGGCCGTCTCCCGCCTTCCATTCTTTTGGTTTTTTTCTTCTGTCTTCTGTCAATTTTTTGTGTATGGGAATTTTCCTTGCCGTTTTTACCCCCTCCCGATAGAGCCGAACCCATCTGTCGTTGCCATCCCATCACCGCCACGCAAAGTAACACACAATAAGAGCAGAATCCTGGCGCACTCTCCATCAACTTTTTTCTGTTCCATCTTGTTGCCTAATGTACAATCGACCACGCAGTAAGACACAATCGAATCTTGGAATCAGAGAGTACGCTAGGCGCAGACACACGAATAAACACAGAATGGTCAAGCAGCAGCAACGAAGAACAGACGCAATAAACTCGAGATTTGAAAACATGACGCGAAAATGCAAAAGCTCGAGAAAAAAAACAATCTGTATATCGAACAAGGTATCTTCAGAGGAAGATGGCGATAATAAAGGCGCATAGAGGGTTAATGGAAGTCGAGAAGAATTTAAAGGTCGTGTTGGATGGTCGGAAACCACAGGATCGAACGACGCCGCCAGCAATTAATAAAGGAGTGAGAAAGCCCAGGCCCGAACGGGGGATGCCAGAGCTGATAAAACAGAGAGAAAAAGAATTCCTCCTCAAATGGACCAGCCAACAGTTGTCGTGCAAGATATTAGTGTTTAGGTTTGCGTCAAGAACGCGCAGAGACGGACCCTTCCGTCTCCCGGATCTAGAGAAAAACCCAGTGTGCCCATTTCCTGCCCCATTCCCCCTATTAATTGCAAGATGACCGTCAACCATCGACTATGCGGACGCGCTGCAAAATGCAATGACAAAAACATTCAAAATCAGAAAAAAAAAACAAATCGCAATCGCAATCCCATCACAAACGACAAAAAAAACGCAGAATAAAGAAATCGCACCCAAACAGTGCCATAAACAGGAGGGGGAAGGAGTGTAAAGAAGCCAAGACGCAAAAAAAGCACAAAAGGTGAGGTAGAGGGATTAAAGAAAAATCAAAGATCAGAAAACGGCTCCAGATGACCACCCTTACCCACCCTCCCACCCCCCCCCCCCCGTCCCCTTCGCCCACTGCCCTCCGACCTTTGCCAGCGCCAAAGCCTACCAAACCAGGAAAGCAGACAAAAAAAAAAAGAAAACGTGGGGAACGCAGCCTGATGCATGAGCCAGATCCTAGTGAAGGAGGGGCACCTGTGAGCGCCCAAGGAGGCTTTCTAAATGTCCGGACCCACAACAATAGAAATAGTCGCACAGGGTCGTCAGATCTAGTAGCATACGCTATCCTCGTCCGCCCCTTGTGAAGTCATCGACGGCGTAGAGACACCAGAAGACGCTTCAATGTCGTCCACATAGCCCACAAGAGCCTGCGAATGAAGGCGGAAAGATTCACCCATGAGGCGAGTGATTCTGTAAGCAGTCAGCGTCCAGTCCGTGGCATGCGCATTCATGAGAGAAAAGAGAAAGATGCAAGAAAAGGGAGAAAAAAAAAAGGAGACTCACCCCCAAACAACCACCTCATCCAGCATGGACCCCCAAAGACGAGCAACAATGGAGCTTAGCTGCGTGGCAAAAGTCTCCTCTAGATCTTTGTCGAACAACTGCCGAACCTTGTTGTACATCTTGAGCTCTTCCTCAGTAGCTGGCTCCTCGTCATGTTCCAGGCGATAGAGCCAAAGGCTGAGAATGATCATGAGATCCATGCCGCACAGAGGGTGCTCAATGCTCCAGTTTGTCGGAGACGTGCGGGCTACCCAGCGCACACCCTGCACGACAGCCGTCTCCATGCAGTTGTAGCACTCCTGAATGACCTTGATCATCTCACTGGAGCGCTTCACCTTGTCGCGCGCATTCGACATGGCTGCTGCCACCTCGTATGAGTCGTGGTACCGGAGCGCCTCCTGCACCGTCTTCAGATCGACCTCGAGCCGGGCCCGCGCGCTGCGGTACATGGCTGTGGCGTTGAAGATGAGCGGGTGGCCCTTGTGCGGGGTGCTCAGCGGAACAGCCGACACCTCGGGCTCGCAGAGTTCTAGGGATTTCTCCCACGTCTCCAGAGCCAGGCGAAGCTTGTATTCGGTGACCACGTCTTGCAGCGCTTCCGGGCTGCGCTTATGATACCAGACCTCGAGGAAGAGCGCGTTAATCATGACGCGCGTGGCAAAGGCACTGTACTTGAGCGTCTCTCCCTGGAAGAGGTTGTCGTGCGCCTCCATAAACGTCACGTTTGGCGAGGTCTTGAGCTGCTCCTGCCAGTGTGCATCATCCGCGACCTGGAGGTTCCACATAGCCTCGGTGGAAGGGAGCTGCAGGTCCTCGAACTCGTTGAAGCTGATGGCGGGTGTGTGGTTGAAAGACAGCGTCAAGAGGCCAAAGAAGATGTAGACTGCGTAGTACGTGCGGCGGCAGCCCTCGTCCTCAATCCACTCGTTGCGCGTCGGGGGCCGACCCTCGCGGGCTTCTTGCCGTAGCTTGAGCTCGTAGCGGTTGCCCGCAACCATGTTGGCAAGCAGGCTCTTGATGGAGCAGGCCCATTCCAGGCCCTTTGGATCACCGCTCCAGCTGGAGAAGATCATGTTGACCAGAGAGCTCTGCATGGTCCACAGGGGGCACTTGCGGGAGCTAAAGTTCTCCTTGTTCTGCAGGAACTGGTTGACAAGCACCTTGGATCCAATGTGCAGTATGTACGCCTGTTCCTGGTCAAAGGCATACAGAGCGCCAATGGACAGCACCGCGAGCAAGAGCGGAGGCGAAACCTGCGTTGGGTTGAACGAGGCGGGATGCAGAAACGGCAGGTGGTGGTGGAACAAGCCAAAGTACGTAGACAGGTAGCGGTTGATCAGGGCGAGGCTGGGCACACGGAAGCCTTCGGGGATAGCATGCTCCGTATCGCTGTTGCGAATGTTGTCCAGGATCATGTTCCGCTCGTCGTCGCTGTTGACCTGTGGCACTTTGAAGCCGGAAGGCGTCGGCGGGGGTTCAAGGGGCGAGTGAGGACGCTCCATCAACATTGAGGCATCTACAAGCAGAAGAATTAGCACACACACGAGGCCTTACAGGATAGAAGCGGCAAGAAATCAATGTTGAGTAAAAGGAGGGGGCAATACGAACTGTTTGCACCGTGGCCGCTGATCGGCGGCAGCGAATTTGAGAGAGCCTGGGCGCCGCCGGAGACGGCGTAGGGCGTTGAGGGCTCAAAGGCGCCGGAGACACTGGAGGCAATGGAGTGCGGCTTGGAGTCGATGCCCTGGGACATGAACGAGTCCCACTGCGGCATGGCAATGGCACCGGAGGGGTACGTGACGGCAGGCTCCATGATGGCTGAGCCGTTCTGCGAGTACGAGGCCAGCGGCGAGTTGCCCTCGTAAGGACTGCCGCTCGCACGCACAGCAGCGGTAGCCTTGTGGTGCAGGTCGGCGACGAGCATGGCGGCGGTCTCGACATCAAAGATGCCGTCACCGCTGGACTCGAGCTGCTCAATGGCCGCCGTGTCAATGGCCGCAATGGACGACTTGGACGGACCGCCGACGGCGCGCGGCTTGGAGACACCGGCGCCACGGCGCTTGCCGTCGCTGTGCAGAGGGACACCGCCATCCTTGGCGTGAACTGTGCGGTCGTGGCGAAGCAGAAGATCGCGGCGCACAAAGGTACTCCTACACTTCATGCACTTGAATGGCCTCTCTTTTGTGTCTGCAGCGATTCGTTGGTTAGCATTGGCCCCTCCCCTCCCGCGCGAGTATGGATGCGCCCCTCCTCGCCTCATAGCTGGCTACTTACGGGACCGCTCGTGACGGCTGCGGTGCTCGCTCCGGCTGAAGGCACGGTTGCAGAATTGGCACTTGTACTTCCTCTCCGGCGCAATCGAGGGTTTCCGAGAGGCCGGGGCCGGCGGCGCGGCAGTAGGCATAACGGCAACGTTGGCACCTGGCATCTCGACGGCTGCTGGTTTGCAAAGGGCGGCGTCGCGCACGTGTCTGCTAATCCTCGAGCGTTTCTTTTTTCTGGCTGAGCTGATATGGTCTTGATCTCAATATGAAGAACGCTTCCTCCCGCTGGATATAGTCAGAACTTGACGGCGGGCGGCGGCGGCGGCGTTGGCGGCGAAAACGGCAGCAGCGGCGACGGCAACAGACAGCAACAGTAACAACAGTGGGCGACAGACAGGTTTCGGCAACCGCGGTAATGGACCTTTCACAAACGATGGTTGAAATCGCCCCCCAGCTCCTCTCTCGCACACGCGCTCCCGTGGGATTTAAAGTGTGTCTTTCTGACTCTTTTGATCGTTGCAGTGCATTTGTGATGATATCCGGGTCATTAAGAGAGCCGATCTGGGGTGTATGTTGGGAAAGGGGGTGAGGGTTGGAGGGTTGGTGAGGATGGGCGACAGAGGCTGAAGCCGAGAAACGGACGACGAGACGCAGGTTGGCGGGATAGCGGTCCTGGCTAGTAGCGAGACCGAAAAGAAGTATTCAGGGCTGAGATTGGTGTGGGCAATGGGAGAACCGAAGTGGTTGCAAGGCTTTGTTCCAGACAGAACAGTTGTGCGTCGAAGGCGGGGAGTTGGTGAGAAGTTGTAGTTGAAGATGGGATCGTGGGAAGCGGGAGAAATAATTGTGGGAGAGAAGTAGTAGAAGGGGGAAAGGGAAGGAGGAAGAGGGGTGAAGCGAGGAGGGATTTTTTGGGGCGGGAGAAAAAAAGGAGGGGAGGTGGGAGGGCGCGGCGCGAAAAGGAGAGAGGTATGGGCGACTGCGCTGGAAATGCCACTAATGCGTGCTGGGTAGTTGCTGTACTCCGTATGCTACGAGCATTACAGCGGACGACATAAGTTGTGAGGGGGGGGGGGCTCTAGCGGGCGGGAGAGAGGGGCTTTATTTTTTATTTCTGGGATGGGGGGAGGAGAGAGAAAGAGGGCGGGGGGGGGGGCGTGTGTAAAAGGCGGCGGTGGGAAGTTATGGCGGGGGGGGGGGGGGGGGGTTGGAGGGGTTTTGTTGTGGTCTCTTTAGTCGTTCGTCGCTATATTAACCAGCACCAGCTGGCGGTGCATACTCGTTCACACCGTAAGATACAGTGTGTTGTTTTTACTTTAGTCTGGTCCGGGGCAGTTGGACGGGCGCAGTTGGAGAGAGGCGCTACTGCGAGCACTGGACGACAACATAACAAGTGGGTGGCTGGAACTGCTCAGCCCCTTGGAATGCGGCATCCGTTGTTATTTGCTTGGCCTGCAATTTGATAGCGGGCGCCCTCGTTACGCCTTCCCGTGACTTGTGGGGCACTGTGTCTGGTGCGCTTGCCGGGGAGGACAGGAAAAAAAAAAAGGGGGGCAAACGGAACAAGTCCGCTAAATGAATTCAGGAAGCAGCAGTCCCACATTTTCCTTATTGGACTAGCTCGCTCTATCCGGGAGACTTAAACTGGTCCCCAGAAGTACCGGCTACGAGGTAGCTAGCTTCTCGGCCTGCAACTTCCCTGTCATCCGGAGTGGCCACTAGGCCATCTGAGCTGTACCCGCTACTTGGCGACGTTCAAGTGCAAAACGAGTTGCACTTTGGCTCTCTGTCTCCCGGGCTCGCATGGTGGGGTAGCCCCTGCTGCGGAAGGATAACGCTAGGAGGTTAGGCCAAGAGGAGGAGGAGGACCCGAGTGGTTTCCCCGCCAAACGACAACTCGGGTACTCACTACCGTCTGCGTGTGTGTGCCGAGTTCGGTGTGCGAGTTCAGTGTGCGCTCCGAGCCGGAAGCACAATGTGGGAAACAGCTGCGGCCTGGGGGGGGGGGGGGGGGGCTGCAGAGAAGCTGTTCTTCTTTAAATGGCACTGACAGCAGCACCGGTCTGCTGAAGCCGCAAAGGGTAATGCCACGACGCCGATGATCTTCCCCTCTTCTTCCGCCCCCTTGTCACTGACACCTATCACGAGGGACACGGCCAGCGAGATGCCTGTCCGCTTCTTCGCTCGCTGGACGACCAGCCGTACGCAGTAGTTGCATGCGGCCAGCGACATCTGTGGGGTAAAACCGTCGGCTGGCCGCTCGTCGCGTTGTCGTAGTGTGCTGAGCGAGAGGGGTTAGAGGGGTCAAGCCGCCTTTTGGGCTTCGCTTTTCCGTGAGCGCGTGACACTCTTGCCCGGCCGTTGGGCCTCATCGGGGAAGTCCCAAGTATGCATAGTTACGAGTGCTGCGTTACTACGAATGTTCCGCGGAGTGTAATATCATGTCTGACTGAGCGTGTGACGAGGCAGCAGTCGGGATGTATGAGTAACAAACTACTCTCTAACACGGACTTTGCAGATGCAAGGCAAAAGGGGCACACCGCCACCGCCGCCACCGCCGCGGCCTGTCATAGCTTGTGTGCGAGTTGAGGCTTGTGCAGCTCAATACAGGCTGCAATGATCACGCAGCCAATCCCTCCACCAGAAAAATACCAAGTAATGCACACAAAGCGTGCTGGTATCTGCAGCACATCCCACGCTATACAGTCGCAGCTCAAGCGGACTGGCCAGCAACTATGTACTACGCGACGATTATCAATGATCTTTTCTTGCGAGCAGAACAATGCCCAACAGCGCAGCAGATTCCCAAGATGCATTCAAGGGACGCGAGGACCGTTGTCCCTGAGGTCCGGCATGCCGCCATAGCCGCGGTCGGATAGCAAGGACCAGGAAGGAGGGGGGAGGGGGGAGGGGGGACCCAAATCGCTAACAGCCCCTCTCTAAAGTCCCCTCCCCCCTAGAAAGAGGGGTAGCCACGATGCCCTGTCCTCTATCAAATGACCAAGCTCATGTGTCGCGAAGACAAAGCTTGGAAAATTTGGTTCATCAGGGGAGGGGTAATTCGTAGAGTAGCTGCCCCCCCTCTCAGGAATTTTTTCCAAAGACATCCCACTTCGCGGCTACCTAGCGAGGGCGTAGCGAGGTGCCAGTGGCGTTGCAAAGAAAAAAGAGACGGAGAAAAACGGCAAGTGAGGGGTAGGCAGTAGCAATCGTGGTCTTTACTTGCCATTGTTGTGGTTGTGTTGAGAAGGGTGGTCACTTGATAGGCACCGATGATGCGACACCGCATAGAAGCCGACAACGTGCTGTGCTTTTGCCAACTTGCATGCAGTGTATCTCACGGAGAAGAAATAGCAGGCCGTGGCAGCAGAAAAACGGCATGGCAACACCCCACTAGCGGCCAGCTAACAATCTTGAGCCTTTCCATTCGGTAGGTGGCGCAACTACTCCGTACACATACACGGGACAGTGTATACAGCATTGTATACGACAAGATACACTGTCCCTTGGTCTTCCAGATGACCCACTAAAACATCTCGGGGCTTGCTTCCGTTGCACTAGGGTGCCGAGAACTGAAATGGCAAGGGCCTATAGCGCTCGTATTAAGTGACTGCCCTACTTTGGGGCTGTTTAACAGCATGGCTCGGGTCGTGAAGTTGTTTGTAACTGTTGTATGTGGTCACGAACAGACCGCCATTTACGAGAAAGAGAGAAAAAGACACAGCCTTTACACGGACGGCCGGTTGGTTGAGATGTGTGCAGAAAGCCGCAATATGGGATGAAATGCCCCGAGATACAAGGCACGGCGAGTCGTACCCAATTCTACGCGAGCTTCAGTATACATGGATACATGCTCGGAAGTGGGAGGCGTATATGTATTCTTACGATGGATGGAAGAGAGAGCTCGCGTTGTCTCATCTGGGCCGTTGCCGCCAATGGGGATCGCTCTTCTCGCCATACCCGATGATGCCCTGCGGAGCTGTGTGCGTGTGTATCTCACATATACATATACGTACGGGTATGATATAACTTGACAGCGAACAAACGCATCGTACCCGATAGCAGCAACAGCAAACATCGAAACAGCCCGTACGGAGTATTCTTGCCAGCACGTATTTCTTCGTATTCGTATGCAAGGCGAGTGCAGGCACTACTCCGTATTTATACCCTGCGTACAAGGTGTGGGAGGGGCCGGAAATTTGGACGACAGGGGTGCGAAAAGGAGTGCATTTGGATGCCTTGCTGTTGCTCTTCGCGTACGGAGAGCTTACGAGCACTCACAAGAGAAACCCTCCCCACTTGAGACCGCTAGAGAGCGGCGACTTCTGGTTGTCTTGCCGACACCTTAGCTGCTATCTCTCCTGCCGCTTGGGAACATCGCGGCAATCTTTCTCATCTCACCGCAAAATGGGATTCCTTTCTCGTCTAGACTCGTTCTTTTACCCCCCCCCCTCCTCCCCTCCTTCCCATGGTGGGCGTGGGGGTGTTCCGCCATCAACGGAATAACTTTACTGGTACGAATCGCTGCGCTGCGATAGGAGGCAGAGAAGAGTAAAAAAGACTTGGCCACCGACACATCGACAGCAGCCCCTTGCGCGCATACGTATGTACGACGACGCAAGACCTGGCAGTCTGTTTAGTAAACTAAAACACGTCCTAATAACTGGGCGCCCTCCCTGCATCGGCCAGACCCCCCCCTATTGCACCCCCCTGAATCCAAGCATGTCGCCTCTGTCCGAAAAAGAAAAGAACAGAGCAGTTGTTTTTACATACTTGTACATGCTTTACGGAGCACTTGTAGGCATGTTCGCACCCCCCCCTGCAAAATGGCCCACTCCATCGCCTCATATACCCCCTGCCGTCCTTCCCTCGTAATCTTCTTTTTACCTTTGCAAGGACCAGAACCATGGCGCCGGGCTTCTCGAACAGTTGCAAACCTGGCAGAGAAACAAGAGCGCCCCCGACAGAAGCGGCGCCATGGTGATATCGGCCGTTACAGACAAGATGAGAAGAAAAAGGCGTCGATGGCTTCCGTTTGAGGAGCCGGTCCCATCATGGTGTCAACAACGTTTCTTCTTTATGGGGCCAACGAGAGAGAGAGAGTGCCTTTTTGACGCTACCATGTTCTCCAGCTGGGTACTGCAGTAAGTCATACGGAGTAGGCTGCACCCCCCCCCCCCCCCAGCGGTCGTGGCTTCGAGAGAGCGGATTACCGCAGAGATACGAGTACAGCGCACCAGGACTTAATCCAGTTGCGCGTTTCCCTTCAGGCCTCTGCGTATGCAGTGTAGTCGATAGTACGAGTGTGCCGTGGCTACATCAAAAGTTGCGCTTGCAACGTGCCTGCAGGAGGGCCCATGAAAAACAGCAAGCGGCGCGGCTGGCGTTGCGGTGCTAGCCCTTCACCGTATCCCACAATACGCTACCTCGTTGGCGTTTCCATTCGACGTGCCGCTCCTTCCTTCCCCCACTAAGCCCACCCAAGCCAAGCAGCCACTGAAGCTGACCGACCCGACCAGCCCCGACCAGGTAAGTACTACCCTCTCTGTGCCTGCCCTCACCGTCTTTTTGCGCCTGCTCCGTACACTGTACGAACAAGTACAAAATTCGGTGCTTGCTGATGCGCCGCAGCAAAAGAGGTCCAAGTCCGGAGATGTCCGGGGGAGGACCTATCCACCGCCAGGCCAATATATGTAAAATAGAAACTTGTGCAAGATACTGCAAATCGTCAGTCCGTCCCTTTTTCCGGCGAGGCGATGGCTGGAGCAACGAGACGGTCTCGGCTGCGTTGGCGCTTCCTAGCGTTCTCAGCTCGGCGCGCTCGGTGCTCGTGCCTTCCTGCTCCGTGCCACTGCCGCATCGCCAATGCTCGCCTTCCATGTTCGTATCTTACCAGCAGTGGTCCCTGTCGCCGAACGCCCCTTCCCGGTTCGTGGAGATGACGTGCTGCTGCCGTGCGACGAACGGAGTCCAGCCCACGTAAAATCATCCACCGAGAGGCTGCAGGCCATACCGCGTGCTCTTCTTCCGCAAATCTTGTGGTTATTTGCATGCTGGACTGCTCGAGATGGCTGCAGACCCCATCTCTCCCTCCCTCTCTCTCTCTCTCTCTCTCGCTCTCTCTTACTCTCTCATGCTCAGCACACCCGTCTATCAGTGGGCCACGGCACAGCCTCCTCCCCCCCCCCCTCTGGTGCATAAGAAGACGCATGCTTTTGCTGGCAGTCAAATGGAGGTGAAGACAAGACGAAAAACCCCCTCCAAGGCCGTGGCCACAGAATGACAAGAGACACACCCCTCCTCTTACTGCGTCGCAGATCGAGGGGCAATGCGGGCTGGTGGAAGATCAGATAAGCGGTGTGTGTGTTCAGCAGCTGACAACACTTGCAGCACCTAATGCGTGCCCGGGTATCTTTACGCAGTAAGGCACAGGCCACGGTGCAGGCCAGCGGCCCAGTTCCGGCCTTCCGCCAGGTGGCTTGCAGGGACTCCCCCCTCCGGCTCCTACGTGCTCCATTTTCGGTCTTTGCATGGCACATCTTCTTCGCATGCGCTGACTGGGGCCTTTTTGTTGAGCGGTGAGGCCCTCCCGCAACAACCCGTGCTCGGCAGCTTGCCCAAGACGGGAAGACAAGTCAGAACAAACTCTTGCCCCCGACGCCGAGGCCCACCGGAACGCACACCGCTTTGCGGAGAAGCCAAGCAACGGGGCAGGCCGCCTACCCTGCCTGGCATCATTTGTTAACGGCGCCCGACCGCAGAAACGGCAGGAAAGACAACTTGGATATAGCGGTCAGCAGACCACGTATGTTTCATGGATGCCGGATGACGGATGCCGGGTGGCAGACGCGGACCAACGGCAAGCAGATGCAGATCACGGAGAGATGATTGAGCAGGGTAGATGTGGTTTCAAATGGGTGTTGTCATTGCAAACGGCCACGCATGTTTGCTAGCTGTGTCAAAGATAAGGACGCAGGTCGGGGTTCGGATCCGTCTGGTGTGTATGATTTGGTCTGCGTGCCAAGTTCAAGTATTGCATGTGTCGTTCATGGCTGTCAATGGCTGTAGGAAGGCTTATCCTGGTTGATGCCACTGTGAACTTCAATAGCCAGTTCTGTCAAAGCACCCCATCTGTAATCAAGGTTCCAGCAGCCTGTCCGGAAACTTCAATGGTTTCTAAGAATTGGCGCGATTCAATATAAGATACTGGCAAGCCACTCCCGCGTTGACCAAGCATACAAGATGTGACTACTTGAGGCGTATACAGGTAGCCACTCTTCAAAGCGACACTTTGTTTGGAATAAATCCATATAAAGAGACTGGTTTTCTACATAGATTGAGGCAAGCTAGTTTTTCACCGAGACACATTGTCTTGTGGCTCTCACATACGGGCACGATTCAGTTTTCTGCTCCGTATATTTTGTAGTTGGATCCTACAGCGAAAGCTACATATATTTTCCTATTTTTGTGCTTCAGTCTTTTGAATTTGTCTCTTCCTTTTGAGGTTGGACATCGTCGTAGAACTGCTACATCGAGGCTGTCCATGTTTCCTTTTGAGGCAACAAGTCAGCCCTTTTCAGCCGTCAATGGTCAAACATCGCATCACGAACATCGTTCATATCTAGACACACTGCTATCCACCAGACGAACCTAGATTAGCCTCCTCGTGGTTGGGATTTGAATCCATATAAGCTGATTGGGGCCTCTATATCTAGATCTTACCGCATGAGAATACAGCCACGACACAATCTGCCTTGAATCCACTTAAGCACCCCGTGCTTTGGCTTGGTTGCCAGAAGTAGCCAATCTATAAAGTCCAACGGAGGAGACAGAGAGATGGCCATGTGAATATAGGAACCACAAACGAGAACGAAGTGGATGCGGCGAACAGAGGATGCAAAGACAGAATCATATAGGATGGCAAGTTTGAAAAAGTACATATCTTCCAAGATAGATAATAAATGACAGCCCTATATCCATCAACTTGAAAGAAGGCAAAGCTGAGCTTACTTTCTATAGCAGCTGTCAGATGCTTCTGTCGAAAGCCGAGCCATGACGATGGCTCAGAGGCTTCGAGCGGCACAACCCTTTATATCCTATTTCAAACACTCGCTAGTTCTCTTTGTCTTGTTCTCTTTATATGGCAAAATCCAAACGTCTATTTTCAAATCTTGACTGATACGGCCCACTGCATGTCATTTTTACTAGATTTACAATTGACATGTTGTCTTCTCAACTGACCTACTTGAGGCATAGAATTCCAATGAGGCATCTACAAGCGTGTGACGTCGTTTATGAAAGCTGGAACCAGAGGAACGAGGAAGAGAACTACCAAATCAACACCTGCGTCGTTCAACCTCCAAAAGAGACAGCCACATCAAGAGTGCGTGTAGCATTGCCCGTCAGTACTCTACCAGAAGTGCGTTGTGTTTCGTGACTGGTTGACAAACATGTGCAAGCACATGTCGTTTGCATTCTGGCTATCAGGCCGTTGCCCATTTCCTGCGGGTGCCAGGTGCTTGGAAGTGGATCTCCTGCTGGCCAGAGCCGAGTGTCGTGAAACTCTGGTACGAGGTGGAAACTCTTCGTACTATCCCATCCACAATTGTGAGTCGCCCGGCGCTGCCCTGCCTATTTAGAAAAGAGACAACGTGATGCTCGCCCTACCTCGCTTGAGTCCTGTTACTTCCATTCGTTATAAATATCGATTTATAATTGCCCGCAAGGCCGGCAATACGACGAGCGGCTTTACATGGTACGAACAGACTGCAGACTCAGCCCAAGAGACGGCATATGGACGCACAGATAAAGCTGGGTTCGCAAGAAGCACAACGTGTAGCGTATAAGGGCTATTCTTCGACTCTCGACACATCTGCATACGAGAAGAGCCCGAGGCCAAGTAAGTTGACCAAATCACATTTTGAACCGTGCTGGCTGCGGGAGAAAGGGCAACGAGACATTGCACATCAGGGCTCTCCCCTCCTGCTGCTTTGTCACATGAAACGAAAGAAATCACCGATCAGCTGGTGAACAAGGGTAAGAATGAGACATGAAATGAAAAAAAATAGAAACCAATCAATACAGCATAGGCGGCGGCCATGAAGGACAAGGGGCCCGAAAAGCAACCTTGGGTCTCAACCCAAACCAAAAAGCAAACGAGGTTCTGAGTGGCCGTTTGCCCACGAAACAAAAGGGGGAAGAAAAGTGCTCGAGACCGACGGCAGAACCAGCAGGATAACTTGATCTCTCCTACGCCAGATGTAGTTGCATCTGCGACGACGGCCGGACGGGGTGATGTGAGACATGCAAGGAACGGAGATGCTTATTTGCACTGCACAAGTCACCAAAGTCCTCCGCTTGCCAGCCTCTCCTTTGCTCTGACCGTATACGTGAGGCATCTCGAACCGTGACGTTCCCAGCAGGATCCGGCGGGAAAGAGGTGACGGACACGCAGTCGTTACCCTTCTGGGAGCATGCACCCGCAAACAGAGACGAGACGGGCTCAAGAGAGTTTGCGAGCAGGGGTCGCGATAAGCAGGCCTTGCTGGGATGAGACTGAGGCGGCAGAGCAGTGCCAAAGATATTACCAATACTGCGCTGCTGGCTTACCCACAAGTACCGAGCCCGGAAAATACAGAGCACTGGGCGCTGCAACACAATACGCGTTAGCGTGTCTTCAAGCAGCAATACGGCCGCTCAACGACACGGCAACGGCGCTCCGACTTTTGGCCTAGAGTTTTCTGGACTCTTGGCAATCCGCCCCAAACGCGGACGAGCATTGACAAGTCGGGGCAAGACGATCAAAAGACTGTGGGACGCCAGGGGGGGGAGGAGCCATGCGTGCACAGGGCAGTCTCTGACACGGTTCATGTATACGCTGCTGCCGGACGGAGAGGCACAATGATGTCCAGAAGAACGAAAGAGACGTCGAAAAGCAGACAAGAACGAGGGTGGAAGAAACAGCGCAAATAGCGTGGTTTCTGCAGGACTCAACCCACTACGGCTGCTCGTATCAGCGTAGACTGCCTGCCCTAACACGCTACCATTAGCTGAGGGGTAATGGTTACTTTCTAGTGTCCCCCTAACCATTGATGATTGACAGAACTCGTAAGACACCCCGAGTGTATCTCTGCAGGTCCCTTATCCATTGTCCGCCGCAGTCCCCCCCCCCCCCCTCGCTCGTGCCTTCCTCTTTCTGCCTCTGGTGAAGAAAGAACCGAAATAGCGGATAGGCCGACAACTGCAATAGCAGGAAAGGTCCGATACCCCTCGCTCCTTCTGTCTATCGCGCCCTCTTTTTTTTTGCCCTCTCTCGTTTCTTCCCCCTCAAGGCGATTTGGTGATAGCAATTTGGGATTCCACAGCTTCACATCCAAGTTGCCGTGTCGCCACGGCCGAGCCGTGAGACACTTGCTCGTATCTTACCTAGTCACATACTCGCACACACTGCACAACCCAAAGCACACACCAAGACGCCCTGGTCGTTTCGCTTGGCCCCTCGCATCACAATCCTTCCGCTTTCTCTCTCTCTCCCCCCATTTTTGGGCCTGGAGATTTGTCACCCACCAGCAACTCTCTTCTGAGTCCCTGAATAGCACCACAGGACAGACATAACGACTGGAGGAAAACCCCAGAGGGGGGGACGAAAGGAGAAACTAGAGGAGCCGCCTGAAAGGCAGATGACAAAGGGAGCCGCACATTAATCCGCCGAAGACGGGTAAAAACCAAAGAAGGCCAGGAGCGCATTAAAAAAAAAGGGAGTGAATAGGGGGACATTTCCCTCTGCTGCGACCTGGAGACGTCTTCACCCACCGCCACTAGGTCCACCATTTGCCTTATTTTCTTCCAACGGACGAATTGGGATCTCGCGTCCTACTACTACCCGCCCACGGGTCCAATATCCCTCCACCACTCACATTGCGCACAGCTGCTTTGCCGCGCGACACCCGTCCAGCTCAACCACACGCTTTTCTTACCTGGCCCGTATTTGGCGCCATCCTGCAAAACCATCCCCGCGCTGTATAGCCCCCGATAAGGTTCGCGTTCCTGCACTTCTCTGCACGAAAAAAGAAACGAATCGAAAAACCCATCCTACAGCTGCCGTGCTCCGCGTTTACGTCTGTCTGCCTTGTCCATTTGTGAAGGGCTGCGCTTGGTCCTTGTCGCCTCATTCTCTTGCCAGGCACCGTCAGAGTCTTGTGTGTGTGTGCCTGCTCACGCTCTCAACCAAAATCCATTCAGACGGACGGACGATTTGATCTCGTGGCTCCCGCTGCCCTCATCAACTCTGGCCAGGCGAGACCACCATGCGTATGAGGCAGACCTGGGTCTCGGCAACAGCTCAGAGTCGGTCGACGAACACTTGCACACCGCATTCCCTCATCGCCACCTCATTCTCCACACCTCACCGCGTCCCGGCGACGACACGCCCCAGAATCCTGCCCCGGCCTGCCTTTCCAACAGCCCACGACGCTCCCACTCAGCCCGATGAACGGCATAGTGGGGACAGCGACGCCGGGCGCCATTTACGTCCGGGCGCTGTACGACTACGAGGCCGACGATAGGACCAGTCTGAGCTTTCACGAAGGCGATGTGATCCAGGTCATCAATCAGCTAGAGAGCGGCTGGTGGGATGGTGTCATCAATGGCGTTCGTGGCTGGTTTCCCAGCAATTATTGTCAGCTGATTACTAGCGCCGACGAGCTACCGGAGTCGGAGCAGAACGGCGTTGGCGTCGCGGACGAAGTCGATGAAGACATTGAAGAGGACGTCTACGAAGAAGGCTACGAGGACGAGGACGAGGACGATGCAGATGACATTATGGGCCTACCGCTCGAAGGCACCAGCTCCAGCGCGAGCCAGTCGGGCGCCGACTACTGGATACCCCAGGCCACGCGGGACGGCCGATTGTTCTACTACAACACCATGACGGGCGAGAGCAGTATGGAGCTGCCGCTGGAATCACCTACATCGGCCACTGAGAGCGGGCCGCGCGATCGCATGCATGTCAACATGCCAGAGCGGACCCGGCCGCCCGCCGAGATGATGGCGAGGGGATTCACCCAAAACGAGGACGAAGACTCCGAGGCTACTTCGGCTTCTGAGCTAGAGGGCGAACATATCATGATGGCATCCAGACAATCCGTGGTAAGCCGGCAGTCTTCTGCCCCAGTGCCGTGTGATGCTGCCTTTTTTTTTCTCCCACTACCAAACTAACATTGCGCAGTCTCGGAATCTTCGCTCCTTCACGCGAGACGGCATCTCCCCGACCGTATCGATGGACCCGCTCAACGGCCACTCGCCCGCCCGAGGGAAGATCAACACCAATGTTCCGCCGATTGCCGATGTGTTTAACGGCACCAACCTGGGCCTCGTCCAGACGCCCATGATCGCGTCCGCCACCTCGTTTACGTCTGTCACCTTTAACCTGCCTACGGCCGCCACAATACCCCGGTCTTTCTTCGATGATGGTACCACCCCTCCGTTGACTTGGCAGCGACTGGTGGGCAACATGAAAAAGTCCATTGATCGCTATCGGGATGCCATCACATCCAACAGCCGCTCCGAATATGTAGCACGTGCTGAGGACATTTCGGACCACCTCCGCCTCCTCCTCGCTGCTGGTTCTGGGACAACCGACAACCACTCTGGGCAGCCTTCCATCATCTCCACCAACAAGGCTCTGTATCCACACTTTAGGGACATGATGTCCAAGTTCTCCAAGCTGGTCATCTCCTCGCACATTGCCGCCACCGACTGGCCGAATGCCGAGTCGGTGCAAAAGTGTTTACAAGAGGCGGACGGCGTTCTCATGGGTGTCTACAGTTATGTCGAGGTGGCCCGCCAACAGCGGGGCGAGGACATCCCCCGGCTTTTCCCAGGCTTTGTCATTGGCAGCAGTACAGGCGGCAGCTGGCAAAACAATGCCCTGGGGCCTCGGGATCCGATCACATCCAACTTTCTCGACGACGAAGAGGGCACGACAGAGCCAACAACCATCCTGGATGGCAAGCTCTTGGAGCGGCTTGACGAGTTAAAGCGTATGCTCGTGTCGAGCATCCGTGAGTTGGACAAGTACTTGACTGTCACGGACAAGATTGTCACACCGTTCAAGCACGAGGTGATTGGGAACAATGTCTGCATTGCGGGCGGGAAAGTGTTGGAAATGTTCAAGCCATGGATATCCATGATCGAATCCATTGACCTGTCCTCGCTGGGCAACAGCTTCCAGACCCCACAGCTCAGCGACTTCAGCACGAACAAGCAGAGCTTGTATGACAACATTTCTGATCTTATCCTCGGATGCCAGGCGGTAGCCGGGCCTCTCGCCGATGAGTGGGCCGAGGTGCGCGGGGAGGCCTTGGAGAGTCGACTAGAGTACGTACGGCAATGTGCCCGTGCGCTCGAGACGAATTCGTCACACATTGGCTTCTCTCTGCAGCTTCTTTCCGAACAGGTTCAGAGCATCCTGCAGCAGTACTCGGAGCCCCGTGGTGCACGGGACGAGTTCATCTCGCCGAGGGAGCAGCTTCGACGAGGAGACACAATCTCTTACATGCCTTCAGGGTCAACTGCTGTCCCGTCGATTGCAGGCTCTTCTGCATCTTCGGCGACTCTGGCGCACCAGCGTTCGGAATCTCGCGGCCTGAGCTCACGCCCGTCCCTGATGCAATCACAATCCTATACCGAAGGCAGCGATGGTGCTCCGCCAACATACCGCAAGGGCGGCGATTTGTCCAAGCTGAAAAAACTGCTTGGCGAAGACCCTTCGGCACAAGCCATGCTCACAGACGATTTGCCGCAATTTCTGCGGCTTGACTATGAGAATGAGCTTTCATGGGATCTCAAGGCCCAGCCAGTGCAAGTCAAAGGAGGCTCTCTCCTTGCCCTGGTCGAGCAGCTCACACGCCACGACAAGCTCGACTCGAGCTTCAACAACACCTTTTTGCTGACATACCGCTCCTTCACAACGGCACGGGAGCTCTTTGAGCTTTTGGTGCAGCGCTTTGCCATCCAGCCGCCCGAAGGCCTTTCGGATAGCGAGTACGAGCAATGGCGCGACCGCAAGCAGAAGCTGATCCGGTTCCGCGTGGTGAACATTATCAAGAACTGGTTTGACGCCTTCTGGATGGAGGATGCGGCCCTCGAAGAGACAAAGCAATTGTTCCGCGATGTATACGCCTTTGCCCAGGACACGATCAAGTCCACCGAGACGCCGGGAGCGGCCTCTCTGTTGGCTGCGCTCGATCAACGATCCAACGGCAAAGACTCGGGCGCGAGGCGTCTTGTCCAGACGCAGAACCAGAACACGCCGGCTCCCATCATGCCGAAGAACATGAAGAAACTCAAGTTCCTCGACATTGACGTTACCGAATTTGCTCGTCAGCTCACCATTATCGAGTCACGGCTCTATGGCAAGATCAAGCCGACGGAGTGTCTGAACAAGACCTGGCAGAAGAAAGTGGGCGAGGGGGAGCCGGAGCCTGCTCCGAATGTGAAGGCGCTCATTCTGCACTCGAACCAGATGACCAACTGGGTTGCTGAGATGATCTTGGCCCAGAGCGACGTCAAGAAGCGTGTTGTTGTCATCAAGCACTTTGTTGCTGTCGCTGATGTAGGCATCTCCCGCTTGAAGTTTTCTTTCTCATGATCCCACGAGCTACTAACAAGGAGCTAGAAATGCCGAGGCTTGAATAATTTTTCGACTTTGACGTCCATCATCTCGGCGCTTGGAACAGCGCCTATTGCGCGCCTAAAGAGGACTTGGGACATTGTGCCACAAAAGACACAGAGCACGTTGGAAAGCATGAGGAAGCTAATGGCCAGCACCAAGAACTTTGGCGAGTACAGAGAAGCACTGCACATCTCCAACCCGCCATGCATTCCCTTCTTCGGTAAGGACATGATGAATCGAGCAGAGAGAGTGTGTGCGGGCCTGCGCATGTGCTGATTGAAATTGTCCTTGTCCTACAGGCGTCTACTTGACAGATCTTACCTTTATCGAGGATGGCATTCCTTCCATCATCAAGAAGACAAACCTGATCAACTTTGCCAAGCGGGCCAAGACGGCCGAAGTGATTCGCGATATCCAGCAGTATCAGAATGTGGCATATTCGCTGCAGCCCGTGGCAGAGCTGCAGGAATACATATTAAACAACATGCAAGCAGCCGGAGATGTGCATGAGATGTACGACAAGAGCTTGCAGGTTGAGCCTCGCGAACGCGAAGACGAGAAGATTGTGAGGTATGTCACGACAGCAGCAAGAATACTGAATCAACAATAGCATGAATTAGAGTAGAGCAGGGCGCTACACGATCATCTGAGGGCTTTTTCAAGAGGGGGGGCGCGCGCACGGAGGGAGGGAAGGGGGGAGGGGGGGGGGGGTTGGGTGGGTGGGCGGGTTTCATTTCTCTTTATCTTCTGCGGCATACCCTGGCTGTTCGGTTTATGCATACTTTCCGTATATGGTGTGAGGAATGGGACGAACAAGGTTTTTTTCATGTCATTTTTTTGTCATTTTTTCATGTTTTTTTCATGTCATTTCTTAAGTTATTTTTCATGTGTTTTTTCATGTCATTTTCCAAGTCTTTTTTTTCCTCTGGCACGTCCCAATCACGGGGCAGAAAGGCATGGCTGACCCAACCTGTTTGCCACAATAGGGTACTGGCCGAATCTGGATTCCTCTGAAGGACTAGCTTCACGATTATGACGCGCAGTGGTGTTCACCGACCGGTCGATTTGCACACCATGCAGGATACTCCGGGCACACGCGCGACCGCCCTCGGATCGACGGCTCTAGCAGAAGGGGTTTGCCCCCCCCCCCCCCCCCCTCCCCCCCCCTGGATCAGAGCAGAAGCCATGCCGGCGGGTGATGGAGGAGGAGCTGTTTGCGCTACTACGGCAGGCACGTGCTTTGTGCTGCTGCTCGTCGGCTGATAAGGCAGAAGAGGTGAAGCGATCTTCTTGGCGCTCGAGTGTGGAAATTGGAAATGGCAGTGGGACCCCTATAATACTAGGATGGGATAAAGCGTCAGGGAAGCCGGAGAAAGGATTGGCGTGAGATAACCCGGCCCTACCGGTTGACCGACGGTCTTAGCGCCTTATGGAAACAGGCGCCGGGCCTGGACAGTGGGTGTGTGTGTCGAGGGCGCGGAATAGCCCGTGCGTCCTTTTAGACGGTGGCTTTTGGCTTGGGCTTTTAGCAGAGCAGGAGCAAGGCGTTCTGAATCGGGCCTCGAAAAGCGAGTCAGTCCATAGCATCTGCTTTCAGCGGTTTCCTGACGCGAGGTCAATGGTTGGATACTATTTTCCTGCTTTACACGTTTCGCTTTTCACCCGTTCGCTTTCCTCGCTTTTGTTGTTTTTAGCTGTTATTGTGCCGGCTTCCATTAGTATTTCTCATCGGGACAAGGGTTCATGCGTTTAGGAGTTGGCGAGCTGTTTTTTTTTGTTGTTTTCGCTTTTTTCTCTGTCAATCTAGTCAATCTAGAAATAAACCCAAACAGCCGTGTGGAACCCCCCCGGCGGCCGTTTGTTTACGGACTTGATGGTCTCATGCTATTTTAACGAGGCTTTTTTTGAAATGACAGAAAAGGGTTTATGGAGACGCAGCTGCAGCGGCAGCTGCTGCAGGAGCTGGCGGCAGCTCCGGGACCGCCGTTGGCTCTTGTGGGATGGCTGGCGCGGTCGTCTTTTCGACGGGATCCACTGGTACCGCAGATGGCTGGGTCTGGGCCGGCTCCTTTTCTGGGATCCCGGCGGGTGTTTCGGGTGGAGGAGGCGGAGGCCGCGGAGCTGACGGGGCTGCTGCTGCTGCCTGGCCGGGGTCGGCTTGGGGGCTGAGTGTAACGGTGGCAGCGGGCGGGGTCGCTGGCGGCTGCGGCGGCAGCGCAGGAGGCGCGGAAAAAGCGGGAGGCGCGGGAGGCGCGGGAGGCGCCGGGACGGGCTGGCTCGGCGCCGGGACGGCGGGCTCCGGCTCCGTCTTGGGCTCGGACTCGGACTCGGACTCGGGCTTCGGCGTCGGCTTGGGCTTGGGCTTGATCTGGCTGCTGTCCACAAAGCCGGGGGGCACGCCGGCGGCGGCGGTGGCGGCCGAGGGCGGCGGGCCGACCCAGGCGCCGACCAGCGGGCTCCATCGGTAGTCGCCGCGGACGAGGCGGCGGATCTGCTTGTAGGCGTAGCTGTCGTAAAAGGGCAGGCCGGTCTGGACGTCGCGGTAGCGCGCCGGGTGGCCGGTGATGCTGCAGAAGGGCGTCTGGGCCGGTTCTGAGGTGTCAGCGGCGTGAGCAGGACATGAGAAGAAGAGAGAGAAGAGAAGAGGGAAGAGAAAAAAAAGAGAAAAGAGAAGAAAAAAAAAGAAGAAAAAAAACGCACTCGCAATCTTGGACATGCGGCGGCCAAAGAGGATCTGCATCTGGACCTGCTTCTCCTGGATGCGGTCCTCGTCAAAGTTTTGGAGCACAATGCAGGAGCGCGTGATGCGCTCGACGGCTGGGGCGGCTGGGGAGGGGGGAGTCTCGGCCGGCTGAGCAGGTGCTGGTGCTGGTGCTGGTGCTGGTGCGGGCGCAGTCTGGGCAGCCGGCGCGAGGGCGGCGGCGGAGGAGGCGCCGGGCGAGACAAGGGGGGCCGGAGTGGTGTGTGCCGGGGCCGAGGCCGGCACGGCGTCGATGGGCACGAAGACGGACTCGGTAAAGGCGTCCCCAGCAAGGGGTTGCGCGGCCGGCCGGCCGGGCACGGGGGTGTCGTGTGAGGCAGCTTCGCCCGGGCCAGGCGGCGGAGGCCCGGCGATCTTGGCGGCTTGCTCGGCGGCCGGCGTCTCCTGGGCCGGCGTTCCCTGGGCCGGCGCTTCCCGGACCGGCGCTTCCGGGACCGGCGCTTCCGGGACCGGCGTATCCTGGGCCGGCGTCTCCTTGACCGGCGTCTCCTGGGCTGGCGCTTCCGGGACCGCCGCTTCCGGGACCGCCGCTTCCGGGGCCGCCGCCGCCGCCGCTGCCGCGGCAGCAGCAGCCTGTGCGGCGGTCTGGCGCTTCTTGCGCGGGGCCTTCTCCTCCATGGACACCATGCGGCCGACGTGCTTGAGCTGGCCCTCGCTGAGCTCGACGATGCCGCTCCAAAAGGTGACGACGGGCCCCTCGAGGGTGCGGTTGTACATGGCGGCCAGCTTGGCGGCGCGCTCGGCCTCGCGCTGCTTCTCGGCCTCTTCCCACGTGTTGAGGCTGCGCGCGTTGGCCTCCTCCACCTCGGCCGCCGCCGCCAGCCGCTGCGCCTGCGTCATCGGCTGCTTCTTGGTGGCCGCCGCCCGCTGCGCCTTCTTGGCCATGGCCGCCGCCTGCCGCGCCCGCCGCCGCTCGCGCTCCTCCATCTGCTGGTGCAGCTGCAGCTTGCTGATCTGCGTCGTCGCCCGCGCCGATGCCCGCGTCGGCGCCTCCGCCGCCGACGGCAGCCAGCTGGACCGCTCGCTCTTTTTTTTCTTGCCCGCCGCCGTGGCCGCCGTGGGTGGCGTGGCCGCTGCGGCTGCCGCCGGGGAGTCCGAGATCGCCGCCGCCGTCGCCGCCGCCGCCGCCGCTTCCGGAGGGTGGATGCGCACCTTTTTGCGGAACCGCGCCGGGATCGCCGCCTGCGCCTTGCGCTTGCGTGCCGCCATGCGCTTTTCCCGCTCCCGCCGCTCCAGCTCCCGCTCGCCCGCCAGCTCGTCCGCCTCGCCGTCGCCGCGGTCGTCCTCATCGTCCGAGCTCGAGTCCATGTGCATGTCCGAGCCGGACCCGGCCGCCTCGCCGTCCTCGCCGCCTCTGTCGCTCTCGTTGTCGTCGCCGCCGCCGCCGCCGTCATCATTGTCCTCGTCGCCCTCGTGCTCGCTCGATTCCCATCCGCCGTCGTCCTCGTCTTCGGCAAACAGCAGCTCCAGGTCGGAATCATCGCCACCGCCGATGCCGCCACCGCCGACGCCGCCGACGCCGCCGCCGCCGCCATCATGCCCCGAAACGCCGCTGCCGGCTCCCAGGCTCGCCAGCAGGCTCTTCATGCGGTTGCCCGCCGTGGCCCGCTTCGCCCGGCCCGTCGCCAGCCATTCGATCGGCGCCTTGGGCTGCTTCGGGGCCGTCCGGGTCCGGGCTGCCTTGGCTTTCCGGCCGGCTGCGGATTCGCCGTCGCCGCTGTCGCTGCCGCTGCCGCTGTCGCTGCCGCCCGCGTCCGACAGACTCGAGAGCTCGGATGTGGACGAGACGTCGTCCTCCGCCTTTGCGGCCGCCCCAGTCTCTGCTGCGGCCATGATTCGATGACGTTGTAGGAGCGCGTTTTGCTGCATCAGGCGCGTTGGTTTTTGAGGACTATCTTATCGGCAGGCCCACTGTACCAGTTCTTGCACAGTTCTTGCACAGTTCTTGCACAGCTCTTGCACAGCTCTTGCATAGTTATTACACAGTTCTTGCACAGTTCTTGCACATTCCTTGCACAGTGCAACACACCGCAACACCGGGCGCCTCAACCAAAGGATGCATATTTCATTCTATATCTAACCGTGTCAGTCGCCAAAAGCTGTTCCCTTCACCTGTAGACGCCGCATAGCAAATCCAGCAAACCCCAAACGTCGCCGCTACTTCATCACCTGCATGTGGTCATGCATAATTAGAACCAGTGCGAGAGCAATACGCAGCAAATAAGGAAAAAAACAAAAAAACAAAAAACAAAAAAGAAAAAACCACCAGACAAAGCGCTTCGTGGCCGTGTCCGTGTCGGCGAGCAGCGCCTTGCGGTTGGCAAGTGCTGCCGTTACAGCTCGCCCACGCCGCCTTCCCAGTCCTTGCAAAGCCCAACCCAGTTGCGGCTGACACACCGCTGTGTGGACGTCGGCGGCGTTGTCGTGGCCGTCGGAAGGGCCGCCGAGGAGGTGCTCGGTGGCGGCTTCGTAATGGTCGTGCCGTCGCGGCAGCCCCAGAAATATCCCGGGGTCAGGCAGTCGGTCGACGTCGACGCCGACGTTGACGTCGCCGTGCGCGTCGGGAGGAGGGACGCAGCAGACGTCGTCACCGTCGCCGTCGCCGTTGCCGTCGTCGTCGTTGCCGTTGCCGGCACCGTCGCCGTCCCCCCCGTCGTCGCCGTCCCCGTCTCGGTCGGCTGCCCGTCCAGGCAGCCCCAGAAGCGGCCGGGCGTCTTGCACGTGGTCGCAGTGGTGGTGGTGGTGGTGGTGGTCTCGCTGGTGGTGGCCGTGGTGGCCGTGGTGGCCGTGGTGGTGGTCGTCTCGTCCAGGCACCCCCACCAGCCCGGCGTCTGGCACGTCTGCGTGCGCGTGCGGGTCATGGTGGACAGCGACGAGGCCGAGGTCGTGCCGCCGTCCTCGGTGCCGTTGCTCTCAAACATCTTCCAGCTGGCACAGTCGCGGCACTCGGGCGTGGCCTGGCACACGGGCACGGTGTCGTACGGCAGCAGGACGTCGTTGATAACGGTGCGGATCTTGTGCGTGCCCACGCCGACGCGCCACCCCTTGTCGGCCACCACGTCGTAGACACACTCGTAGCCCGTGTGGCACGCCGTCTCCAGCGCGTAGCCCGCATAGGAGCACGACGCCGTCGCGCCGTTGCACGTGCCCATGTAGATGGGGTCCGCCGTGTGGCCAAAGTGGTACGTGCCCGTGTGCTCCCGCGTCTGCGGCTTGTCCGGATCCGCCCCCGGCGGCACCGGCAGCCCCAGCCGGCCCGCCGCCAGCGCCTCCGGCACGGCCTGGAACGTCACCGCCGGCAGCCCGTACGTCAGCCCGATAAAGGAGCTGACCGCCCCGCCCAGCGAGTGGCCCGTCACCCAGATCTCCGACCCGGGGTACAGCGCCGAGATGTTGCCGTACAGCTCGCGCGCCGCCATGTAGTAGCGGTTCTCGTCGCGCAGCGCCTGCCGCACGCACGTGTTGTTGCACGCATACGTCCCCGTCGCGCAGTCGCACACCTGCCGGTACGTCCACTGGCCCTGCTGCGCACAGCAGCAGCTGAAGAACAGGTTGTCGTTCTCCTTGTCGTTGGTCGTCGTGCCCTCGCCGTCAAACACGGCCAGTGAGGTGCCCTTGAGCCCAATCACCACCGTCGAGTTGGTCTCGTCCGCAAACACGTGCCCGCGCAGCCCGTCGCCCTCCCAGCCAAAGTCGCCGCTGCGGTTGAACGGCACGCCCACCTCCTTCCAGTCCGGCTGCCCCGGCGCCTCCACGTACGCGTTGGCCGCCATGTACGCCATGTTCAGCACCGTCTCCTTGTCCGTAATGTTGGGCCCCGACACGCTGTCCACCGTCCAGGCACTCGGCGACAGCACCGCCACATAGCCGCGCTCGCGCGCTTGGGCCACCAGAGGGTCCACCGTGCTGGGCCGCCGGTCGACCAGCCGCTGGATCGTCGTGGCCTGGCTCTTGGCCCGCAGCACCGGCAGCCGGTGGCGGTCAAGGCCATCCTCGGCCGCCAGCCAGACCTCGGCGTCTCGTATCGGGATGTCTTGTTTCCGGTGGAGATGCGGATACAGGTGAGCGCCGTGGTGGTAAATGTGTCTCAGCGTCTTGGGAGAAAGAACAATCAGGTTAGCCCACGATGCCTTGGAAGAGAGAAACGCAGATCCACAACTCACAAATACATGCTCGCCCGACTCCGGGGGCTCTAGATCGGGGGGAGCGAGAATCGGGCCGGCAGGCGGCAGAGGAAGAACAACATCTTGCGACACTCCATCGTCGGCAGCGGCAAAGGGGGCGGCCGATAGGGCGAGAAAAGAGAGAAGCAGCTGTGCCGTCACCCTGCCGGCGGAGGTACACCGCAATTGACACGGCCGCGAAACCATGGCACCCGGCCAGAAGTGGCGGCGAGAGACGCTCGAAGCTGTTGCAAGGGTAAAAGAAGCCGAGGCCCGGCAAGGGGCCGTTTTCGAAAGGGGGAGGGGGGGGGGGAGGGGGGGGGTGACTCGGATTATAGTAGTCTTGTGAGCAGGATAAAGACGAAGAAGGATGGAAGAAAAGACGAGGAAATATACTGATAAAAGATACAGACAAAAAAGGAAGGACAACTAGATGATGGGGAAGCGAGACGTGTTCAGCGGACCGCCTATACGGAGTCTGTTGACTTCCCGGGGGGTCATGTGGGCCGAGCAGTGAGTTATGACGAATGCCTGCGATAAAGTACGGAGTAGGATACGACTTGACTCCCTAGCAGCAGGGCAGCCCGATAGCGGTGGAGACGGGGGGATGGGGGCCTGCCTTGCCTGAGATTCGAGGCAGGGACACACGTGGCGGCCGGTGCACGTGATGAGATCAGCCAACCCCACATTTGCAGTGCTGATCAATCTCCGCCATTACGCGACCCCCTGGTCGACCGCGCCCGGTCAAGCCGTTGGCCACACAGCACAACAAGGCAGCATCACCGGTAGCTTCTGGTGTCTGTGGCTGACTATCGGCGTCCATTAGCTCGTCGTCGTTGCTCCTCTGGTGTTTTTCCCTATTGTTGCCCGCTTTCCTGGGCTTCCGCCGTTCTCCCCCCCCTCCATTCCCTCTCCTTTCTCGTCTCCTCTCTCTTCTCGTCTCCTCTCTCTTCTCGTCTCCTCTCTCTTCTCGTCTCCTCTCTCTTCTCGTCTCCTCTCTCTTCTCGTCTCTCTCTTCTGGTCTCGTCTCTCTTGGCCGACTTTGGCCGAGCTGCTTCCGGCTGTGACGGGCTGGCGCCGGGTCATCGTGGCAATTCAGCATTTGCCTCTGGACTGCGGCCGTTTTTAGAGTGCCCCCCGCTCGGACGTTCTCAAGTGGCATCACAACCACACGAGCATCCGCATTTCGCTGGCAGTGCTTGGACTCGGAAGCGAAGAACGCAGCATTCGCTGGCAGTGCTTGATTTTGGAAGCAAAGAAGACGGCATTCGCTGGCCTTTTTCCGCTTCACCGCCGGAATACCTCCCGCCTGCTTCGTTGTTGCTCCACTCCTGACCCCTCTCTCCTACCAGCAGAGGTTTCAAAGATCACTTGGGGACTTATGCGTCCGGGTGTGTATTACAGCAAGTTGCTTTCCCGGCCTCCCTTTGACCGCCCATCCCATGCTTTTGTTTCCTACGCCCCCGGCCATTCCATTGAAAGACTTACCAACTGACCATGGCCAGCCTGACCGCGACACTCATGGCGCCGGCCGGCCCGAAGGATGCCGCCGCTGCCGGCAAGAGCTTTGGCTCGCTGCGGTCTGCCCGCTCGGCTGCCCGTACCGAGGCCGCAGCCGCAAAGCGCCCGCCCGCCCTTCGTTCCCAGACCACACCCGTCCGTGCTGCTCCGGATGACATGGACGAGGCCTCGACGACAGAGCCGCCGCCGAAGCCGGGCCCGGCACACAAGGCCCCGGAGAAGGAGCGGTCAAACACGGACGCCTTTGAGAGCTACATCGAGTCGGACGACCCGCCCGAGCCTCCCAGAACCTCCGTGGACCTCGACGAGCTGCCCATTGAGCTGATTGGCTTGACCGACAGGTGAGAGGTTCGCTTTTTGTTAGGGAGGCGGCCACCCCGGCCGTGCGTGCGTGGTCTGTCGCTAACGTCTTGTCCGGGCGGCTCCAGCTTCATCGAGACGCTCCAGGCCAAAGTGCACCCCACGCCTCCCAACATTGACGTTCTCGCACAAAAGTTCCAGGACTTTTACAGCGTTGCCTCGGCCCATATAGCCACCCACATCGCTGCTCTGGCGACCCGCCAGACCCGGGAGCAGCTTCCGGCACCGGCCCATGCAACGCGGACGTCGACAGCGAGCCTTTTGCGAGCCAAAGCGGCCTCGATCAGCGGCCGAGAAAAGACAAAGACGCCGCCGCCAGCGGCGGCGGCGGCGGCGGCGGCGGCAGCGGCCCAGCCGTCACCGCCCAAATCGGCATCGGAACAGCAGATGATCACCGCCGACGAGCTGGCCAGCCGCAAACGGGCGCGGCGAGCCCTGGAGCAGAAAAAGGGCCTGCTGGAGGAGGCCGTGGAGCGCCGGCTGTGCGAAGGCATCTACAACCGCATCTACCGGCACCGGACCACGCAGGACGAGGCCCAGGATGACAAGCTGCGGTCCAAGACGGCGGCCCTGGACGTGGTGGGCATCGGCCCGGCCGACCTGGGCGTGGACCTGGGAGAGGCGCCGACGGCGTCGGCCGAAGAGGTCGCGGCCAAGCAGAAGGATGTGCGGCAGCAGCTGGAGCCGGCGCGGAAGGCGCTCATCAGCATGAGCCAGACACACTACCCGCTGGGCAAGCTGAACCGGCTCAAGGCGGCGCACAAGGCCATTGTGGACACGCTCTCGCACTTCCACCCGTCGGCGTCGGCCGACGAGATCATGCCGATGCTGATCTACACGCTGATCACGCTGCCGCCGGACCAGCTCAACGTGGTGAGCGACCTGAACTTTATCCAGCGCTTCCGCTGGGAGCCCAAGATGGAGGGCGAGGCGGCCTACTGCCTCACCAATCTGGAAGCGGCCATCAGCTTCCTCGAGACGGTCGACCTGTCGACGCTCCGCGCCGACGAGGCGCCCTCGGGCCCGCCCAAGGCGTCGGGCCGCCCGGTGACGCCCCTGACGGAGACCTTTCCGCCGGCCTACTCGGCGCCGGGCCTGTCGGTGTCCCCGGCCCAGCCGTCCTCGCCGGAGCTGAGCACGAGCCAGGCGACGGCGCTCCGACACACGGCGTCGTCGCCGGCGACGGGCGGGCTGCGGCCGGTGCCGCTGCGGAACCGTCGGCTCAGCGACCTGGTCAACACGCCTGCGCAGGCGCTCAGCACGGCGAGCGACGCGGTCATGAACACGTTCAACGCGGCCGACCAGGGCCTCAAGACGATTGGCAACAGCCTCGAGGGCAGCTACCGCCTCTTCTTTGGCAAGCTGGCGGCGGCGAACCAGCAGCATCCGCCGCCGCAGCAGGCGCAGCAGGCGGGCGGCAGCGAAGGAGAAGCGGGCGGCGGCGACGGCGGCGGCGGCGGCGCCGCCGCCGCCGCCGCCGTGGGTGAGGTTCTGCTGCCAAAGACGCTGGACGAGGCGCGCAAGCTGGTGGCGACGCCGCCGCCGGGTGCCAGCGAGGACGAGCTGTCGGTGAACGGCGAGGACGGGGGAGGAGGAGGAGGAGGAGGAGGAGGAGGAGGAGGAGGAGGAGCGACGGCGGCGACAGCGACAGCGCACCACGCAGAGGCATCGCCGCAGTCGACGCCGCCGAAGCCGCGACGGCTCACGGCCGAGGACCGGGTGCTGTCGCTGGTCGGGGGCCGCCGGGTGTCGGCGTCGCGCGACCACAGCGCAGATAGCACGGCGAGCTCGCGGCGCGTGGCCTTTGCCGACGACGCGTCCGACACGGCCTCGGCCTCGGCCGGGGCCGGGGCCGGTTCCGGCACCAACGCCAGCGGCAGCGGCAGCGGCAGTAACCCGGCGCTGCTAGATTCTGTGCGCAACCTGGGCAACTCATTCAATCCCATGGCGCGGCTGTCGGTCATTGGCGGCTTTCGCGGCTTTGGCCGGGCCGCGACGACGCCGGTCGCGTCGGCGCCGGTGCCGGCGATTGCCACTTCGGCCCCCGGAGAGGGCGGCGACCTGGCAACGGTACGTTGCCCCAGTCTTGCTTCCCTTTCTAGTCTTGCTTTCCCTTTCCCGTCTTGCTTTCCCTTTCCCGTCTTGCTTTCCCTTTCCCGTCTTGCTTTCCCTTTCCGTCTTGATCCTAACAAGCAGCAGGCCTTTCCCGACCTGGCGGCGACGCTGCCGCCCAAGCCCGCCGTGGCGCCGCCGGTGAAGCGGTTCATGGAGCTGCACAACCCGGCGGACCTGCGCATCAGCGAGGTGTTGGAGCTGCTGCGCGACTACCGGCGGCTGGCCTCGGCGCTGCGGGACATGGGCGCGTTCAAGGAGTAGGGAGTAGGCGCGGGGGAGAGAAAGAGAACTTGAGAAGAGCAGCTTGGCCGCAAAGTACGGACAGAAGACGGCGGGGGTTCACACACGCATTCATCGCGGCGAGGGCATGCATGGCGTTACACGTAGAAAGCGGGACATGGCGTGGCTGTTTTACGTCTTTTTTATTATAGCACTTTATATCCAAGTCTGGATCTGCATCCAACGCCCTCGCAGCCTGTTTGCGTGCAGAGCAGCTGCAGCTTCTTTCGAGGTGATGTTTTTTGGCGGCTGAGGGAGGCAACAAGAGCACAAGGCAGACGCAAACGCAGGCAGACGCAATGCACAACACCAGTCCATGAAAGCCGCAGAGCCACGCCCAAACAGATTGGCCCAGCCGCGAGAGATGACGCAAAACAGGCCCTTGATTCAGCCGAAGAGAACTGGGGATCTCTAGAGGATTCCCTAAAAGGAGGCTCTGGAGGATGCCCTGGAGATTGCCCCTGGCCCCTGGAATGCCCCTGGAAGCCCCCGATAGAACAATGCCAAGAGGAGACGCATACAGACGGCTCAAGGCAGCCCGTTGGTGGGGCTGGCCGGGGCCGGATGCTGCTGCTGCTGCGGCGAGCGTGGCCCGGTGCTGCAGTGGCTGCTGCGGTTGCTGCGGTTGCTACGGTTGCTGGCGGTGACGCTGTCGGCGGTGTTGCTGTCGGCGGTGTTGCTGTCGGCAGTGTTGCTGCGGCTGCCGGCGGCGCTGCTGCTGGCGCTAGCGCTGGCGCTGGCCGAGACGGCGACGGGGTCGGCCTCGCTGTCCACGTCGCTGTCGGCCTCGCTGCCGTCGCGGTCACGATCACGGTCGCCGTCGCGGTCGCCGTCGCCATCGCCATCGCCATCGCTGTCGTCGTCGCTGCCGTCGTCGTCGGGGTCGCCGTCGCCGTCGGCGGCGGCGGCAGCGGCGCCGCTAATCATCTTGTCCATAAAGGAAATGTAGTCAAACTGGGCCTTGCCGCGGTCCTCGGCCAGGTCCGGGCCGGCGTGGCGCGGCATGATGCTGACGAGCTTGTCAATGACGTCGTCGGGGACGAGGGAGTGGCGCAGGTCCATCTCGGTGACATAGGGCTTGCCGTCGGCGACCTCGCGGAAGGACTGGAAGACCTGCTCGGCCGTGTTCTGGTCCTCGGTGACGTCGACCATGAAGCGGATAAAGTTCTCAAAGGTGACGCGGCCGCGGTGGGGGCCGGCGGTGGCGGCGGCGGCGGCAAAGTAGTCGTGCATCTCGTCCTCGGAGAAGACGAGGCCGAGCGAGGCCAGCGCGGCGGAGAACTCGAGCTCCTGCAGCGAGTTGGTGTCGTCGCGGTCAAAGTGGCGGAAGACCGACTCAAACTCCTCGAGCTGGATGGGCGTCAGGTTGGTCATGCTGCGGGCCACAATCTGGTTCTCCAGAAAGGCGAGCTTCTTGGCCACGCTGGCGCGGGCCAGGCCGAGCTCGTAGGCCAGCTCGTCGTAGGTGTAGGTGGTGAAGTCGTTCTCCTCAATGTTGGCCTCGACGCACTGGGCGTCGACGGCGGCAATGGTGGCCAGGTAGGCCTCGAGCGGCGGCAGGCTGTCGGCGAGGCGGCGCACGTGGTGCAGCTGGTCCTCGACGTCGCCCTCGAGGCCCGAGATGGCCAGCTGCACCGTGTTGAGCGCGAGGGCAAAGTCGTTGGCCTTGTCGGCAAAGGAGCGGCGCAGCGCGTTCTTGATGTCGCGGATCGTCTCGTTGATCAGCTGGCCGCGCGCCATCTCGGCCGCCGTCAGGGCCGACCACTCGCGGTCGACGACGGCCAGGCGCAGCGGCGGCGGCGGGTGGTAGGGCCGCAGGCGGTACGTGCCCAGCTTGGTCTTGATGTTGCCCAGCAGCGTGGCCAGCTCGCTCTTCTCCGCCACCCAGGCGCGCTTCTGGCCGCGCTTGTAGGCGGCAAAGGCGGCCGCCTGCGCCTTGGCGTCGGCGTAGGTGCCGGCAAAGGTGGCCGCGCGCCAGGCGTCGCCCTGCGCGCGCACCTGGCGCAGCAGCTCGGCCATGCGGCGCTCGTAGGCGCTCTGCATCTCCCAGGCGCCGTGCATGTTGTGCACAAACTTTTCCACGCGCCGGCCCGCGTTCTCGACCTTTTCCATCTGCGAGAAGGCGTGGAACCAGTAGGCAATGTACGTCATCAGACTGCGCTCGTCCGGCTTGGCCACGTCGCACACGTCCTCCACGTCGAGCAGCTGCGGGATGCCAATCTCGCGGTGCGCCAGGTCAAAGGCCAGCTGCATGTTGCCGCGCCGGTCGCTCTTGTCCAGCGCGTCGTAGTCGATCAGGTCCGGCCGGTGGATGTCCAGCAGCGCGCAAAACGCCAGCCCGTCGCTCCAGCTGGCGCTGAAGTCGCGCACGTCCACCTCGTCGTAGCACGCCGTCTTGCGCTGGCACCACAGCAGCAGGCCCTCCTTGGCCGTCATGCCCTCCTCGTGGATGTCGCTGATCGTGAAGCGCAGGATCAGCGTCCAGATCAGCCCCAGGATGATCTTGCGGTTGCCGTCCACCACGTCCTCCGCCCCAATGTTGGTCATCTGGATCCCGCGCGACTTGATAAAGTCCAGCGACAGGTTGGCGTTTTCAAACCGCTGCACCCGCATCTTGGGCTTGGCCGCGTACCGCCCCAGCGACTCGCCCGACAGGCACTCCAGCAGGTGGATCAGCATCACCCCGTCGCGCAGGTCGTCCACCAGGTTCTTGACCTCGAGCCGCCGCTCGTGCAGCTTGGCGTTGAGCCATTTGGTAAACGTCTTCTCCTGCACGTTGATCCACCGCTGCTGCTCCGCGTACGCCATTCTCCTCGCCTCTGCCAGATGGAGACAATGGTCTGCGTCTGCCAGATAGGAACAATAGTTCCGGCGGCGGCGGCGGCGGCGTCGTCAGCAAAAGGTGCGACCCAGGCCGTTCTGACTCGATCTCGCGGGCGCAGTCGCCTCCCTTTTTTTCTTTTTTTTTCTTTCTCTTTTTCTTCCTCTCCCCTCCCGTCTATCGGCTCGGCCTTGCTTGGCACTCAGGGCCTGGCGGGACCGCTGCTAACCGAGCCGCATGCAGCAGCTGGGCCCGGTGGTGACAGCCGCTCAGACAGGACAGTGATGAGAGTACGGCGGTGGCGATGGCCCAGCCCGAGCGAGGAGCCCTGTCTGACCGGTTTTTTTTCTTCTTTTTTTTCCCTGTTTTTTTATTGGCTCAAGTCGGCGTCGTCAGCCGATCGGGTGGACGCAGAGAACGCTGGTGGGATGCAGAAAACAGCGACGGTCGGCAGCGGGATTCAGACGAGAGACGTTCTGTGCGGGACAGGCGTGGGACTCGATGCGTTGTGGCCGTGGGCTCGATGCGTGGCCGTGGGAGGTTGAGGCGAAAGGCGGTGATGTGTTGGGCTGCCACATCGTTATGTAAACAATAGACGGCAGGTGGCTGGGTTGCCGGGGCAGGCGCCAGGGGCTGCAGCGCCATTGTGGCTGCCGTAAGTGGGTCGGTCGCGCGCTGTAGGACGAATTGAAGACTGCATTGAGCCGTTGTGCAAAGTATCTGACAAAGTAGCTTACGTATCACATGATCTAGCTTTGGGCACTGCTCCCAATGTACTCCGTAAGCACGGCTCTTGCCCGCAGCCGAGTCCGATACAACATACGGCTATCCACTTACGGAGCACTCGACATAGGTTGCTATATGCAGCATACGGAGTACGACGACAATCAACTGCTCCGTAATTACAAGAGTGCTTTTCTCTCTGATCAGCGCAGAAACGCGGCTACGGAGTTACCCCCGCTCGCCGGCATACGTAATCGGATCTTATCGGGCTAGCGCCGTTGGGGCGCAGTGGCTTGGCGCAGCTCTATTTTTGCCTTTTAATTTGCTTTTACTTTTAATAGCTGGGGCTTCGTGTACGTACGCCATCTAGCCCCATGTACGAGAGAGTATGCTTCGCTTAGCTTGCCCCGACACAGCCGTCATCACCACCACCACCACCACCACCCTTTACCATCGCGCTCCAGGACCACACGCCGTTTTGCGTCTGGCCCTTTCCGTCTGCGCTACGAGTCATCCTGCTGCGACCGGCGCTTCGCTGCCCGTCTCCCGCCCGCCCGCGCCGTGACAAATCGGCTCGTCGTCGCCGCTTCGTCGCCGCTTCGGCCCTCGCGGACGAGGCTTTTTAAGCGCGGCTCTGCGGCCTGTTGTCCACCATGGCCCGCTGGGGATCCAGGCTGCTGGCGCTGCTGGCGCTGGCCCTGTGGACGGCGACCGTCGCCCAAGCTTTTGAGGAGAAAATCGTGCGTCGGACGGACGGACGGGGAGAGAGAGATTGGGTACCTGCTGACGCCTTTTTTCGCAGAACCAGGAGGAGGTGAATCGACAGCGATGTGTGGGTATGTAGGGGACGGTGGGGAACCGCTGCTTGAGAAGAGCGTTTGGGTGGGCGGCCCACGGCTGGCTAACAGCAAAAACGCCCAGGCATGTACAGCAAGACGTCCTGGGGCGGCCCGGTCGACCCGTTCATCCTCATCCGCTTCGAAAAGTACACCGGCACCGTCGACCCCGTGGTCAGCCTGCTGATCTTTGAGTGGAAGGACGAGAGCTTCATCGGCATCTCGTCCGACCCGACCAAGGCGGTATGTCAAAAGGCGTAAAGAAAAGGCTCAAGGCCAGAAGGGGGGGCCCGAATCATGTGTGAATGATGGATATAGGATCCCGGGTGGGTGGCTGACCCTTTTTTCTGCTGCGCCCAGAAAATGCTCGTCTGCGAGCCCCAGTACGTCCCCCAGGGCTACTGCAACACGACGGAGCTGGGCGAGTTTCTGCTGCAGCCCAACGCCACCGAGCTGTCGCAGAACCTCATCTACACCAAGGCTGTGCACCTCAAGGACGCCCAGCCGATCAACTACGCCATCAAGAAGACGGGCTACTACTGCATCGTCACCGCGCCCTTTGACGCCACCGAGTACGGCGCCGTCGTCGAGTTCCGCAACGCCTACGGCGAGCTGTCCGCCACGCAGATCCCCAAGCTGCCCTTTTACGGCGGCATCACCATCCTCTACGCCCTCCTCGTCGTCTTCTGGGGCTTCCTGTACTACCAGCACCGCGCCGATATCTTGCCCGTGCAAAACTACATCACCGCCATCCTCATCTTTCTCGTCGTCGAGATGCTCATGACCTGGGGCTTCTACGACTACCTCAACCGCAACGGCTCCAACGTCGGCGCCAAGGTCCTCCTGATCGTCGTCGCCGTGCTCAACGCCTTCCGCAACTCCTTTTCCTTTTTCCTGCTGCTCATCGTCTGCATGGGCTACGGCGTCGTCAAGCCCACCCTGGGCCGCACCATGATCTATGTGCGCTGGCTGGCTATTGCCCACTTTGTCTTTGGCCTGGTCTACGCCATTACCAGTCTGCTCGTCAGCCCGGACAGTGCCGGTGAGCCGTCTCTTTTTTTCTTCCTTCTTCTCTTCTTTTCTTTTTTTCTTTCCTTCTCTTCTTCATTTTTTTCTCCTTATTTTCTTCTTCTTGCTGACCTCCAGGACCCTTTGTTCTCCTGATTGTCCTGCCCCTGGCGGGCACGCTCACGGCCTTTTACGTCTGGACGCTCAACGCGCTCAACCTGACGCTCAAGGACCTGCGCGAGCGCAAGCAGCATGCCAAGGAGGCCATGTACAAGAAGCTGTGGTGGTGCATCCTGCTTAGCATCATTGTCATCTTCTGCTTCTTCTTCTTCAACAGCTTAACCTTTGCCTCGGCCAGCGACCCGGACTTTGTCCCCTTCCACTGGAAGACCCGCTGGTTCATCCTCGACGGCTGGCTGAATCTTGTCTACTTTGCCGATGTCGCCTGGGTCGCCTACGTCTGGCGGCCCACGGCCAACAACCGCCGCTTCGCCATGAGCGACGAGATTGCCCAGGACGACGACGGCACCTTTGAGATCTCCAACATGGACATTGGCGTGCCCGAAGACTTTGACGAAGACGAAGACGACGACGCGCCGCCCACCCATGCTGCCGCCGCCAGCGGCGGCCGGGCCGCCCAGACCGACCGCAGCGCGGCGGCAGCCGCCGAGGAAGCCAACATTGGCTCGGCCACGACCGGCCAGCCCCCCAGGCCGAAGCCGGCCGGAGCGGCGCCGGCCAACACGCAGCCACCGTCGCAGCAGCAGCGCGCGGCGGCCTCCTCCTCGGCTGCGGCCGCCCCGCGGGACTCGTTGGATGGCGAGACCATCTTTGCTATCGGCGAGGACGGCGACAAGTTCACCGACGACGAGGACGAGGACGAGGACGAAGACGAAGACGAGGACGAAGACGAAGACGACGACGACGACGATGACGATGAGGACGAAGACGGAGAGGAGGCGTCGGGGCTGGTGAAGAACAAAAAATGAGAGCCCATGGTTTGATGGGTGGTGTTGACGAAAAAGGGGGTCCGCTTGGAGAGCCGGACGACCACGTGTATATAAAAAGGGTTAGAATGCTGCTTTGGGGTTTCTGTTTTTTGTCTTTTTTGATTTTGTTTTTCTGGCCTGTCCATGTATGTTTTGATTTTTATCCGTCCTGCTTCGTCTTGGTGGCTCTCTTCTTCTTCCTTTGCTCTACAGTGCCAGGCTGACATGTGAAAAGAGCCGTTTTGATAGCTGCGGCTTTACGCTTACAAAGATGCTGTTCTCGATGACTCTTCTCGAGGACGAATCCGTACAGAGGACTCGTGTCTTGTCGTGGTTGAAGTGAAAAAGGGTCCCCTGAAAAAGTGGAGACTAGGCTGCGGCACGTGCACAAGCTATTTTCAACGTCACCTCTGCTGCCAAAACCGAGCCCAACTCTCGACTCCTCCACCGGCCACCGCCCCAACACAGCGCAGTCATGGGCAAAGGCACCGACAAGCTCTACATTACACACTCGGAGTGGTCGTCGTCGGATGCCTTTTCGGCGAGCAAGGGCAATGCGGGCCTCAAGGGCGATGAAGGCGCCTCGTTCCGGCGGCTGCCCTTCAACTTCTGCTCAGCCAGCCTGCAGCCGTTTACGAAGCCGGTGTGCACGCCCGACGGCACCATTTTTGACGCGGAAGTCATTGCGGCCTGGCTGGACAAGCACCAGCCGGGCACGAACCCGGTCACGGGCGAGCCGCTGCAGGCGTCGGACCTGATCCGGCTCCAGTTTGCGCGCAACGACGCGGACGGCTCGGGCGATCTCATCGACCCGGTCACCTTTAAAGTGTTCACCGACAGCACGCACATTGTGGCACTGCGCCACGGCGACTACGCCAACGTCTTTGCCTGGGACACGGTCGAGCGCATGAACGTCAAGCCGCGGGTGTGGCGCGACCTGGTGGACGACGTCGAGTTCTCGCGCAAGGACATTATCACGCTGCAGGACCCCCAGGACGTTGCCAGCCGCGACCTCAGCCGGTTCAAGTACCTGCGCGACGGCGAGGCGGCCGCGCTGACAAAGGCACAGCGCGACGAGCGCGCCAACGCCTCCAACGTCAACATGAGCGCGCTCGGCACCCTGGGCGAGAAGATGCTGCGGGCCAAGGCCCCGAGCGAGGAGGGCGCAGACAAGGCCGGGGCGGCGGCGGCGGCAGAGGCGGCGACGAAAGCAGACACCAAGGCGGCGTCAGGTAGGGCGGCGACCACTTCGCAGTCGCTCGCAAAGACTAGCAAAACGACAAGCAAAACAGCAACAGCAGCAACAGCAGCAACAGCAGCAACAGCAGCAACAGCAGCAACAGCAGCAACAGCACCAGCGGCAGCGCCGGCTGCGCGGATCTCGGCCACGGCCTCGACGCTCGCCAAGCCACGACCCAAGCCGGCCTACAACCAGGCCACGTACACGACAGGCCGGGCGGCGGCCAGCTTCACAAGCACGGGCCTGACGCCCGAGACCAGCGGCGAGCGGGCGGTGCTGAGCGACGAGGAGTGGATGCTGCGGCCGCGGCGGATCAAGATCAAGGGCTACGCGCGCATCGAGACGACGCTGGGCAGCCTCAACGTGGAGCTGCAGACGGAGACGGCGCCCAAGGCGGTGTGGAACTTTGTGCGGCTGGCGCAAAAGGGCTACTACGACGGCGTGGCCTTTCACCGCAACATCCGGCGCTTCATGATTCAGGGCGGCGACCCGTCGGGCACCGGCCGCGGCGGCACCAGCATCTGGGGCAAGAACTTTGCCGACGAGCTCGAGGGCCCGCTGACGCACAACGCGCGCGGCGTCGTCAGCATGGCCAACAAGGGCAAGAACACCAACTCGAGCCAGTTCTTCATCACCTACCGCGCCGCGCCGCACCTCGACCGCAAGCACACCATTTTCGGCCGCGTCGTCGACGGCCTCGACGTGCTCGACCGCATGGAGGCCGCCCCGGTCGACGCTGCCGACCGCCCGCAGCCCGACATTGCCATCCAGGCCGTCGTCGTCTACCTCGACCCCTTTGACGAGTTCTTGCGCGAGAAGCGCCGCCAGGACCAGGCCGCCGAGGAAAAGGCCGAGATCCAGCGCTCCGGCGGCACCGCCGACGACAAGTTCACCTGGACCGGCAAGCGCGTCCGCGGCACCGCCGACGACGACGCTCGCGACAGCCGCGGCGCCGGCCCGGCCGGAGGCGCCGGAGGCGTCGGCCGCTACCTCAAGGCGGCGCTGCAGCAGCAAAAGGAGGCCGGCGCCGCTGCCGCCAAAAAGGCCAACAACAACAACAACAACAACAGCAGGGAGCTGGTGCTGCCGGAGCCCGATGTGTGGGAAGAGCCGTCGAGGAAAAAGGTCAAGGCCAGCGGCGGCGGCTTTGGCAACTTTGACAGCTGGTGAGGCAGGTTTTTTTGGAGGGGGCCTGCGTAAGATATACTGCCACGATACGGATGGACTTTGTACATGGGATGGGTAATTACTCTTGGGACAGCGTTGCGAAAGAAATTGGATTCACTCTTGCAGCTTACCGCCTCGACGCGAGCCGGACTCTGCGTGGAGGCGTAATATGGACCTTGAACGGGCGTGATATTGAAGCAAGGCACAAGCCCAACTCACCACGGGCTGTACTGCATTGTCTCGAGGATGGCATCCCAAGCCGGCCCGTCAAAAAAAAAAGCCGACTGCCTCTCAACGACTTCCTCGCCCTACCATTCCCGTGGCTTGACACGCCCAGCAGAACGGATTGGGAAACACAATGGCTGCACGGCACGAGAGCCGGAATTGGCTCTGCCATGTGATTTTTAGGCATTTGTTGATTCAAAGTAAGAAAACACTACGGAAAGCCTTTTTGACCTCGTCTTTGCTTTGCCTCACAACACCCACAACACCGTCCCCTATATACAACCCTTGATAGCAGCGAGACGCCACTTGACACGAGTGCAACGTGTATGGCAGTCGTCGTCCACACACATGTCATACCCAGATTACCACCACTTGCGCTGCTGTATCTTTACGCGTGGCGGCTCCGCTTGGACCAGCGTCCACTGCGCCCAGTCAGTGCATGTTGCTTGTAGCGAAAAAGAGGCGCTGTTCTTATCTTACTGGTGAAAGGCCGAGTCAGGGCGAGCATGGGCCTCCTCGCGGTGATGCTTGCCCGCGTGTGCGCGCCCTCGGTCGACGGGGAACTGGAAGACGATCTTGGTCTCCCGCTTCTTGTCGAAGCGCCGGTAGGCCTCTGGGGCGTCGTCGAGGCCCTCGAGCTCCTGCGAGACAATGAAGCCGGGGCGGGCGCGGCCCGACCGGACCAGCTCGAGCAGCCGCGGCGCGGCAGCCTTGGTGTCGACCACGCCGGCGCGGATGGCCAGGCCCTTTTCCCACACCTGCGTGATGGGGAAGCTGATGCTGGCCGGGATGGCGGCGCCGCGGGGGGTGCCGGCGCTGTTGGCCTCGGCAAAGTAGACGCCGATGATGCCGATGCCGCCGCCGGTTGCCGTCACCTTGACGGCCTGGTTGACGACGTAGCCGGCGTCGGGCTTGAGCCGGCCGTCCAGGCACTCCTCGCCGATGCAGTCGCACGCCCGGGCCACGCCGTTGGGCGCGATGCCCAGGATCTGCGCCGACGGCTCGCCCGCGGCAAAGTCAATGGGGATCGCGCCGATCTCGGCCGCCTTGGCCAGACGCGCCGGCACGTGGTCCACCGAGAAGACGCGGCTGGCGCCGCGCAAGAGGGCGCTATACGCGCACAGCAGCCCGACCGGGCCCGCGCCGAAGACGGCAACGTCGTCGCCCGCCTGGAAGCCGGCAAAGTCCAGACACGTCCACGCGGTCGGGAAAATGTCCGACACAAAGAGCAGCTCCTTGTCCGGGATGGCCGCGTCTTCCGGCGTCAGGACCATGAGGTTTTCGTCGGCAAAAGGCACGCGGACGAACTCGGCTGCGGTCGTCAGAGAAATAACAAGGACAAATGATGAAGGAGGTCGGAGGGGCACGCTCACCTTGGCAGCCCCCGAGATTGCCAAAGTCCTTGCCCTCGCCAAAGGGCGTGATGCTCTCCAGCAGCACCTGCTCGCGCTCCGCAAAAGTGCCCGCGACGGGCAGAGCCGGGATGATGACCCGGTCCCCAACCTTGACCGCGGCCACGCCCTTGCCCACGGCCGTGACGAGGCCCATGGCCTCGTGGCCCAGCGCCCACGGCGGCGTGGAGCTCCCAAAGACGCCGTGGAACGTGTGCAGGTCGGTTCCGCAAATGGCTGCCGTCGTCACGCGCACCACCGCATCGGTGTCGTCCACAAGCGACGCCTTGGGGACTTTGTGCACGGCCACCTCAAACGGCTTCCCTTCCCAGACGACCGTCTTCATGGTCGGGCCATGGTGGCCGTTGCCAAAGTCGCTGCTGTTTCCGTCTGAGCCTGTTCCGTCCATCTTGCTGTTCTGGCTGCTATGATTGAGAGAGGCCGTTGTTGTCTCGAAACAAGGGCCTTCTGGCTGGTCTATGCATCTTTATACTCGAGTCTGGTTCTACCCGAGACCTGGTTCAGCCTACGTCTCGTATACGGTGTCCCAGTCGGGGTGAGAAAATGGTCCAACGGCTCAGCCGGGCCTCACAGCTTCGGCCTTCCATGCAGTCCAGGCGTATAGGGCCGAATTACGGGCCAGCTTACCACGGCAAGCGGCTCGTATAAAGCCAGCCCGCGTCGCCTCTGGAGTGCGTCTCACTCTTGCGTAATCTTGGATCGATCAGGTGTTCGCCGCCGTGAGCGTTCTCAGATCTTAGTGGTCTTCCAACGTATTTTCAGCTTACTTATACCTCTCGATAAAGCAATCCGCCACAACTAGCCACTATAGGACGACAGTATTAATAGGACGACAGTATTAATAGGAAGGCAGTATTATCCGACTTTACAAAGACTGAGCAGCCATCTTCCCCGTCATTGGCCGCTTGGTCATTACAACGTCATGCTCTTACCTGAGCATCAGGTCAACCAACTGCGTATTACTCGGGACGTCCTGTGCAAGAGCCATCATATAGGCGTGTCTATATTTAGGGGTGGCGGAATTCCCATCAAAAAGCCTGTCGTCGAGTTATAATTAGTCGGAACCTAGCGGCCTGCGATGAGAATTATTGTCCCGACTAATAGCTCAGGCTGACATTCGCTCCCATCCAATGATCGGGCGCACATCATCTACAATGCTTGCGTCTTACATTCGGCTTGTCGCCGTCCTATACGATGAAGCATGGCAACTAACAGTCAAGATCAACCGCACTGGGAGGCAGCGCCAGAAAGTCCCTGCACGTGTAAGCTGTCTGCGGTTGCTGATCACAGCGGCTTTGAAGATCTGATTTATGCTCTATATAATTTCCCGGCTCCGATAGCCGCGCCAAAGACCAAGTCTACAGTCCAAACTAGTTGGTAAGATCCCTGTGGAGTATAGATAGGGCTGACATCTGGCTCTTATATATCCATTTTAAGTGTTTCTACAGTCGATACATCCCTCGCTTCGCGCCATGGTTCCGTCCCCAAAACAACAGCCGGCATGAAAAAAACATACGCCCAAATATAACCATAACTCCTCCCCCTTTTCATTCGCTAGTGTCCCCCGTCCGCCCATGTCCATGTCCATCATGATTCCTAAAAAGTTCCGCATGCTTGGGAGTTTCTTCCAACGCCTCTCATCATCCTTGTCATAATCATGCCATCTTGTTTCTTCGTCCTATGAAGGGGGGGTGCTGAGTGTGTCGGCCGGGGATTTGGCAAAGCCGAGAGCCGGGGGGGTCGCCACCTTGGGCCCCCGTATGGAGAGCACCGAGGGAGCCGGCGGCGGCGGCATCGACAGCGGCTCTCTCAGGGGGAGCTTGCGCCACGGCGACTTGATCAGCTCGCGGTTGCGCACAATCAGAGCTATGGACCGGGCCTGGGCGAGGCCGGTCTCGTCGTAGACGGCGTTGAGCCGCTCGACCACGTACTCTTTGAGCCGGCCCGTGCACACGGAGCTGACGCCGACGCAAAACAGGGGCCACACCACCGCATTGGTCGCCGTGGCCAGGAGCACGAACCGCTCAATCTCCTCACAGACGCTCCGGGCGCGCGTTGGGTTGTCCAGGGTCGGGCCGCTGTCGTCAAAGTACGCCTCCTCGTCGTCGCGCTGCTGGCCGCTGGCGGCGCCGGACTCGCTGCGGTCGTCGTTTGGCGTGGAGGACGTGTGCGCCGAGCCCACGGAAGAGGCCGGCGACTGTGCCGGGGGTGTGGGTGTTTCGCGCACCTCCGTCTTCGACACGGGCGAGACGCTGGGCTGCATGGGCCGGAGCGTGTCAAAGTAGGGATTCGCCGGATTGACCAGGCCAAAATGCTGCGGAACACTGGCAATGACGGAGCTGGTGACAAGCCGCAACCTGGACCCGGTCTCGCGGTACAGATCCAGGTAGCGCGGCGGCACTGCCTCGCCCTCCTCGCCCGCATCGGGATAGTGTTGCCGGATCGCCGCCAGCACAGACTCGAGCACCAGCACGCGGCAGACCCGCAGCAGGTTCCACACCGTTGCCGTTTTGATGTTCGGGTACACGTGGCACGTGTCGCGGAACACGGCCTTGTTGGGCCGTGTCACCCGGAAGACCTTGTAGCTGCTGATGCTGCCCAGTGCCGAGACGGACTGGTCCAGCGTCCGCTCAATGTTCTTGAGCTGCTCGAGCACCTCGGCCAGGCCGCCGAGCGCGCCGCATTTCAGGTCCCTCCGCGTCTGCAGGAGCGCATGCATGGGCGTGGAGACGTCGACACTGCCCAGCCCGCGCCGGTCGCGGGCCTGGCTGGCCGACAGCAGGGCCTGCTGGAGGCGGACCAGCACGGGCGGCATCGGCTCCTGTCGCTGGGCGCATGATATCATGGCATACTGGCACAGCATGTTGAACATGCGCACGCCGGCGCGGGTCCGGAACTGGCTGGCGCCACGCAAGCTGGCAATCTCCACGGCAATGGCAATGTGGTTGTGCCATGTCTGCATGGAGTTCTGGCCCGGCTCCCCCATCATGAACACTCCGAGAATCAGAAACGCAAGCAGGGTGGTGTCCTTCTCAGACTCTCCGGGCGTCTTGAGCAGCGCGTTGATGAGACAGAGCGCCGTGCCGTAGCTCTCGAGAGCGCCGTTGGCCACCTCCCGGGAGTGCGTCAGCTGGGCCATGCCCATGAGGCCCACGGCCGTCATGCTCGCCATGACCGCATCGAGCTGCCGGTCCGACGTGCTCGACGATCCCGGCTTCCACACATCATAGATAAAGTCGAAGCGGTGATGTATGGCGTTGCTGTCCACCGTGACATAGCGGGAGAAGAAGAACGCCGTGCCGCGCTCTTGGTAGGACGGCGCCAGGTTGTAGCTCTGGGCAATCATGGGCGTCGTTGGCCAGCTGCCCCCGTCCGGCGACGGGAGCAGGCTTTCGTCCCGCGTCCAGACAAGCTCATTCTGTGGGTGCGGGCCCGACCGGGTCGGGCTCCGAGTCTCCGAACGGCTGCCCACGTTGGCACTGCCAAAAGTAGTCCCGGGCGTCACGAGTGTCAGGCTTCGGGACCGGACCTCTGCCGGTCTGGTCGGGCTGCTCTTGGCCGGTGCATTGGCGGGAACAGGGGACGCTGTCAGCGCCTTGCGGCTGGTCGAGGGCGAAGACGTCGACAGAGTCGCAGAGGATTCGTCGTCTGGAGAGGCAGCCGGCTCAGGTGTCAGAGTAGCAGCTAGTCTGCGGGGGCCCCGTCTCGCCTGGGCTTTCTTGATGACGTGGGAACTCTCATCCCGGAACATCAAGTCCACCATGTTCCGGTAACCCGGACATTTGTGCTTCCGTTTCTCACACTGGCCGCAGCCCGGTTCGCGTTGATCGCACTGCAGTATGAGTATCGCCGCGCGTAAATAGGAAAGGCAGCAAGGAGAAAAAGGGGCCATTGGGGAGGGAGAGGGATGAAAAACCAGGGGTAGGGCCAGCTGAGGCCAAAGACACGGGGGAGAAACCAAAGACAGCAGTGACATGGCTCAAGGGGCAGCGTGTGTACAGAAAAACAAACATCAGTCAGAGTGGAGGTTAAGAAAGCATAATCACAGACACGTACCTTGATCTTCCTGTCCCGGCAGCTGCTACAGCCTTTGGACGGAGGGCCACAGTAGACCATGTTGACAGGAAAGCGATGGATGCGAAGGATTGTGCGTCAGGTATATTGTGTCTACAGGGCCAGGAACGGCTTGCAGGCACGCAGGCACACACGCAGGAGGCGATACTCAAAAAGGACACCAGCAGAAGGGGCGGCGTGACACACTTGCATTCGTGGGCGTCAGGGTTGTTGGGGGGGAGAGGGGGGGAAGCCGCCCGGGGATTGGCCTTAACCAGTATTGTCTAGGCGCAAAACACACGGCGGATAAGAATGCGAGCCTTCGGAGGAACAGCCCGCCGGGATCGGAAATTAGTAATACCAAGGAGTACTCCCGGCGCGAATGGGCTCCCGGTTTGCTGCAGACCCTCGTTGTTGCCGACTTGTTGCCCCCTTTTTTTTTTAATTGGTGCCAGCCAGAGAGCAGATCAGCCGTAGGAAAGGGGAGCGAGCGTGAGCGAGAAAAGTGTGATACCGCTACAGGTGACTGCCGCAGGGGTCTCCTTCTTCCTTGTGTGTTGCAGAGGGGCGCGAACAGCTAGAGTTTTCCGAATCAAGACGGGTTCACCTCCTTGATAAGTCTCGATCTAATACATGCAGAGAAAGTGCAGAGTCTGGTTTCCAAATGTATCGGCAGCTCGGCCGGGTTCATATCTAGGCCTGCTCACAACCTCCAGGGCAATGACAATGACACACTGTCTCGTCGACGTCCAGGATCAGGGTGCCGGCACCATCCGCTAGGGGGTGAAGATGCAGCGGGCACAGCCCGAAATAGAGCCAGCACTAACCAGCTGGTAGGGCTGAGGATGAGCGACGAGCTTGTTCCGACGTACCCGAAACGCTAATAACAAGCCCCAAAGAAGCCCAGAAAGCCTGAGAAGCGTACAGAGAAAGAAGGGGGGGGAAGAGGAAAGGAAAAAACTCCGTGGTAGAAACGGACTCGTGCGGCGTTGTTCGGGGAAGCTGGAGGCTGGAGGGAGTGTGGCAGAGGCCCAGACGGAGTGCTAAAACGGGCGGAAAGAGAGGGGCTCGTCCAACCGGGAGATAGTCCGGCCAAGCAGCAGGAAAGGAGGCGGTACACAGACGCGAGCAGTAGGCAGACTGGTCCCGAAAAAGTCGGTCGGGAGCACTGCCACCCAAAGCCACGAAAAGGTGTCACGGCTGAGCTGCTGTGGCCGTGTATGCGGCTCTTTTGTCAGGCAGCGTCGTACTTGGCATGCTCAGGGCACGCCATGGTCTCGCTAGCTGTCGGGCGGTCGGGTTGAGGATGGAAGGGGTGACATTTTGGGCTGTTGTTGAGACGGCTCTCAGCCGCAGCAGCCGTTGATTGGTCAGTCAGGGGGAGTAGGCTTGCTTCCCAATGCGGTAAGCAGTGCGAAGCCAATCAGAAGCTAGCGCTGTCTGAACCGGCGACCCAGACGACCGGACTCGGACAGATCACGCTCTGTACGGAGTAGGACAGGGGGAGGGGTATGAAGCTTATCTTGATGTGCGGGGCGATCAACATCGACAGCAAGGCAAGGAGAGAAAATGCAGGAGATAGGAAATAGGAAATCAGACGGCTTGCCAAGTGTCCAGCGCCTGCGCTGCGACCACCTGTTTCTCGCAAACAGGATCGCAGTTGCCTCTTGTGTGGAAAGTGTGGCTTAGCTCTTGCTTTGCAAATTATATCCAAATAAAGGCAACAGCCCAATGAAGAAAGCACTGCCACGGGCTTGGCGAGATGCGGCACCTTTTTTGCGCCTCGCGATGATGCCACGTGACAGATCACGTGGTGGCTACGACCATGCTGCGGTACAGAAACCCATCGCTTACGGACTCGATCGATTCACCCAGTTCTGTGCTTCCATTCGATTGCTCGTTATCGCTCTCGCATGCTGGCCGTGGCTGCGCCGCACGTTCGCAGAGGCGGGCCCAAAACGGCTAGCCTGCTCGCAACTTGTGCGAATGCGAGCACCATGTCTTGTATCTTACTCTTCAAGGATCCTTGAGATCCTATAATTGAAGAGAAATATATGATGTACTTATATAAGAAATCATTGGCTCTTGTCAGCAGTCTGTGTGCAAGAATCTCATCCCCCAATATCATCAAAGCCAAAACGACAGCGAGACCGCCTAGCAGCCTGTTCGAGTATCTTTCTATATTTCCAGCTTATTAGCACTTTTGCGTCCCGAGACAGCACTTTCTGGACCTCAAAGTCCACTCCACTCTGCACAATGGCAAAGCTCACGGATCTCAGCGAGATCTCCATAGCGTACCTGTTCTCCATGTTCCCGTTATCTTAGCCATGGCGGGCCGCAGCGCTGGATGGCTGTACCTCAGCATCTTCTCGCTTGCACGGATCCTAGGCGGCGCCCTCGGCCAGGCATCATCTCCTCGCCCAGCAACATCAGTCTGGTGACTGGCGCCCAGACTTTGCAAAGCCTTGGCCACTCGCCGCTTCTCCTTGTGATGCCCGGACTTGCGAACATGGCATGATTTTGGAGGAGCATTGGCAGCCTACTAGCACACGCTGCATTTGTTTGACTCGAAAAGTACAGCTTGCTTCACCAGGAGTGATTGTGCAGTGTTTTACTCTCCGAGGATAACCCAGCTTTGAATGGACTGGCGACGTCGAACCTCTGATTCAATTCGTAATACTGGTAAGAAAGGCGCCAGAGTCTCGCTAATTTTGGGCTATATTTTCAGTGGCGGCTCATCCTGAGAAAACTTACCCCACCAACAAATCTGCTGAGATGACGTCTGTATTCTGCGACAAACCTAGACAGATCCACGGTTCAGACGGGCCATGCCGGTAAGCTTCCTGCTTTTTCATTGCTTCCTGCCTTTTCATTGCCTTTGAAGTTTGAACAGCTTCCCTGGGGGAGGGCCGCAACTGACACGAGACTTGCTGCGTCGTAGCTGATCATTCTTTCTGGCTTCCCGACATCGGGCAAGTCCACGCGGGCCAGACAGCTGCACGACTATCTCGCCGAGCGCATCGCCCAGACGCAAGACGGGCCGGCACCGTCGACAGCGGCCGCAGAGCAGGCCAAGGCACAGCCGCTGCCACCACCAGCACAGACATGCGCGGTGCCAAAGTACCGCCTGCACCTGATCTCCGACGACAGCCTCTCGATATCGCGCGCCGTCTACGACCTCTCTCCGTCGACGCTCCCGGCACACACGCGCTCGGCGAATGCGTCGGAAAAGGACGCGCGGGCGGCGATTTACGCGGCCGTCAAGCGCGTGCTCTCGCCGCGCGACATTGTCATCCTCGACGGCCTCAACTACATCAAGGGCTGGCGCTACCAGCTGTCCTGCGAAGCCAAGAACGTCCGCACCGTCAGCGCGGTGCTGCAGATTGGCTGCAGCGTGGAGCGGGCGCGGGCCCTGAACGAGGAGCGGCTGCGGCGGCGAGACGCGGCGGCGGCGGCGGCCGATACAGCGACAGCGGAGGCGGAGGCGGCGGAGGCGTACGAGCCGGGCAACTGGGAGAACCTGGTGTTCCGCTACGAGGAGCCCAACGGGATGGCGCGCTGGGACCGGCCGCTGTTTGCGCTGACGTGGGAGGACGGCGCAGCGCAGACGCGGGCCGTGTTCGACCAGCTGTGGGAGGCCGTGGCCGGCTCGGGGCGGCCCAAGGACGTGCGGCCCAACATGGTCGCCGTGCAGCGGGGCAACGACGGCGGCGGCGACTTCCTCTACGTGCTGGACCGGGAGACGCAGGACATTGTAAAGCGCATCCTCGACAGCCAGGCGGCGCAGCAGGGCGGCGGCGGCGGCGGCGAGGTGCGCATCCCGGCCGGCGACAAGACCGCCGAGGATCTGGTGGTGGAGCTGCCCGGAAAGCGCGTCGGGCTGCCCCAGCTGCAGCGGCTGCGGCGGGCCTTTTTGGCGCTCAACAGGGGCGGCATCGGGCTGGAGAATGCTGGGCAGCTGGTCGGGCCGCGCACGCGCGAGAGTTTTGTTGGCTACCTCAACGACGCTTTTGAGAAGGAGGCGTAGCGGGGTTTACCTTGTTAATTATACAAGCTTAAATTATACAGGGATCATCTCCATGACTGCGCCACATATTGCGCCACAAAAGTACACTTTGGAGCGGACACTTTGGAACTTGAAAGATTAAACTACAGAGCTCTAACCCCCCGCCCCGACGACACAAGGCTGCTGTCCTCTTGCAGTCTCTCGCGAGCAAACGAATTTGGGGGGGAGCAACACGCTAAAAGCGAAAGCGAATGGCCCGGTTGGCAGCGCCGCCACCGCCGTTGGCAGGCGAGCCTTTTGCGGACCTGGGCCGCCTGCTCAGCCGGCTCGACCAGAACCTCTTGCGGGCGGACGGCGACAGATGGCGGCGGCTGGCGACGGACGAGTTCCAGCGGCTACAGGCGCGATTTGACGTGGCGGCAGCGCGGAGCCTGCTGGCGCGGGTGGAGCAGGATGCGGCGGCGGCGGCGACAACGGCGACGGCGGCGACAACGGCGACGGCGGCGACGGCGACGGCGACGGCGACGCGGCGACAGGGCTTCCAGGCCGAGCTGAGCCGGCGGCGGGCGCTGGTGGAGCGGCTGCAGGAGCGGCTGGACAATCTGGACGAGGAAGCGGCGGCGGCAGCGGCGGCGGCGGCGGCGGCGGCGGCAGGCGGCCTGGACGAGGAAGAGGGCGACGGCTGCAACACGGAAGGCGGATCGGATGCCAGCACGGCCGACGACGTGCTGGCGCATGTGAACCAGACGCCCAGCGTGAGCACAGACGCGCGGTCGGCCGGCGGCGTGGCGGGCGCACCAGGCCAAAGCGACGGCGACGGCGACGGCGACGGCGACGGCGGTGGCGGCAGCAGCGGCGACACAGCGGCGGCGGCGGCGGCGGCGGCGCGGCCCGGCAAGCCCGCGCCGAGGAGACGGACCGGGCGAACGAGGCAGAGAGCGGCCGCGTCGCCCAGCCCGCCGGCGGCGACGGCGCGGACGACGTCGGCACAGCTGCACCCCGAAGCTCCCGAGGCGCGCAGCGCGCTGATGGGTGTGGCGGCGACGGCGGCGGCGGCGGCGGCGGGCGGCGAATCGGCCACGGACGAGGCGATCCAGGACCAGCACCGGCGCGAGCAGGAGGCGCTGTCCAACGACATCTTGCGGCTGGCGCAGGCGCTCAAGGCCAAGTCGCTGACGACGTCGCGGCTGCTCGAGGACGACAAGGACGTGGTCAACCGCGTGGACGACGGGCTGCTCGCGACCAGCGACAGCCTGACGGCGGCGGGCCGCGGCATGGCGCTGCTCACGCGCATGACCGAGGGCAAGGGCTGGTGGGGGCGCATGCTGCTGCTGGCCTTGGTGTACGGCATGATGGCGGTGCTGGTGCTCATGTTTCTGTTCCTGCCCAAGCTGCGGCTGTGACACGATGCCGACTTGGTTGGGCGAAACGAGGTGTAAGATATTGCTTTCAAACAGCGCCGTGGCAAAGACTGGCAAGGGAATGAAAATGGCAAAGAATGATTATGAACAGGAAATAAACAACGCCGTGTGCCGGCATCTCGGGCCAGTCCCGGCTTTTGGGCCCAGATGGCACGCCCGCCAGGCCTCAGGCCTGGCTGTCAGGAGCCCCCGGCCGTCCTCTCTCTCCCGCGCATATCCACTGCGTCCGCTGCGGCGTCGCCCTCTTCAGCCGGGAGGCGCTCTTCCTTTTCAGTGGCCCCGATGGGCATCCCCCTGGCCTGAGGAGACCGGGAAGCCTGCTGTGCGGCTGTGCGACGGACTCGAAGAGCTGGCGCGTCAGCGAGAGCCGAAGAAGAGACGGACAGGCAGGGGGCAGGCAGGCACACATGCAGAACGTGGCGCTCGCCGCGGATGCCGCTGGCCTCGAGGTCGCGCCGGATGGTGACGCGGTAGGCGAAGCCGGTGGCGTCCCGGTAGATGCGGTAGAGGGCTTTTTGTGTGAGAGGTGCACTTGTGTGAGAGGATCACGGGTCTGCGTGAGAGAAAAAGGGACATGGGGACGGCCCACCGGTATCGACAAAAGCCTCGGCCTGCAGGCGGTCCCTGGCGCGGCGCTGCTCGCGCGTGCAGAGCACATGGGTCACGTCCCGGGCCAGCGCCGGCGCAAAGCGGCCGCCGTGGCAGCCCACCCAGCGGGCATTGTCGGCGTCAGTCCAGCCGGCGCCCTGGGGGCCCGCCACGGACACGGTGACGCCCCGGAGCATGGGCCGGCACGGTGCCTGGGGCGTGAGGGACATGTCGGCTTGGGGCTGGAGTCAGACGAGGTGTTAAAAGGTGCAAGGTGAACATGAGTGCAAGGTCAACGAGGGATCAAAATATGCCGCTGCAAGTCCAGAGCACGGCACGGAGAGCTGAACTTTGTTTCTTCAGCTGAAAGTTACCCTAAGCAACCGTCTTGGCGTTCCGCACAAACTGGCGAATCTTGTCCAGGTCCTGCCGCCCGTCCGTCTCGACGCCGCTGCTGACGTCCACGCCCAGGAGGGCCTCCCGCCGTCGCCGCTGGCGCTGGCGCTGGCGCTGGCTGCTGTCGCCGTCGCCGTCGCCGTCGCCGTCGCCGTCGCCGTCGCCGCCGACCACGGCGCGCAGCACGTCGGCCACATTGTCCGGGTCCAGCCCGCCGGCCAGCATGATGCGCAGGTCGGCGTCGCGGTCCAGCTCGGCCTGCACGGCCGGCACGTCGAGCTTCTGGCCGGAGCCGGCGCCCGAGTCCAGCAGGGGGGCCGCGTGGAAGCCGCGCGTGCCCACGCCGGGCTCGCCGGGGCGGAACTTGCGCACCACCGGCACCGGCACCAGGCGCGCCCACTCGACGGGCTCGCGGCCGTGCAGCTGCACCACGTCCAGGTCGTAGAGCCGCTGCTTGGCCAGCACCTCGGCCAGCGGCTGGTCCTGGAAGACGCCCACGAGCAGCGGGCGCCCGTGGCGGCGGGCGAGGCTGCGGCGGGCGAGGCCGAAGAAGTCGGTGGCGGCGTCGGCCTCAGCGTCGTCGTCGGAGCGGAACGAGTGAATGGCGTGGGAAATGGCCAGGGCGGCGTCGTGGGCCACGAGGCGCTTGGCGCCGGGCACGAGGATGATGCCGACCAGGTCGGCGCCGCTGCGGGCAGCCTCGAGCGCGGCCTCGGGAGTGCGGGTGCCGCAGATCTTGACGAGCAAGGGCCGGGCGGCCGCCGTCACGGCAACGTCTGCTGCCGCCGCCGCCGCCGCCGCTGCCGCGGGACCGCCGCAGAGCTCGCGGATGAAGCGGGCCGGGTCCGGAGCGCGCACAATGGCCTCGCCGACGAGCACGGCGTTGACGCCGTCGCGCTCGTTGGCGGCAACGTCGGCGTGGCTGTGGATGCCGCTGAGCGCGCACAGCAGCGTGTCGGGCGGCACCAGGCGGCGCAGGCGGCGCGTGGTCTGCAGGTCGACCTCGAAGCTCTCGAGGTTGCGGTTGTTGACGCCAATGACGCGCGCGCCCAGGCCGTCGACGGCGCGCGCCATCTCGGCCGCGTTCTGCACCTCGACCAGCGGCTCCATGCCCAGCGCGCGGCTGTAGCCGTACAGCCGCGCCAGCGTGGCGTCGTCCAGCATCTTGACAATCAGCAGCACCGAGTCGGCGCCGGCCAGGCGCGCCTCCAGGATCTGGTACTCGTCAAACACAAACTCCTTGCGCAGGATCGCCGGCCGCCCCGGCATCCCCGCCAGCACCGCCCGCACCGCCCGCAGGTCCTCGATGCTGCCGCGGAACCAGTCCGGCTCCGTCAGCACCGAGATCACGCTGGCCCCGGCCGCTGCGTACGCCCGCGCCTGCTCCGCCGCCTGCAGCTCCAGCGCAAACACCCCCTTACTCGGCGACGCCCGCTTGATCTCCGCCATGAGCGCCACCGGGAACGGCGACTGCCGCAGCCGCTCCGCCAGCGCCACCACCGGCGGTGCCGCTCCCAGGTCGTACGCCGCCTGCAGGTCGGCCGGCCGCTGCGACGGCACCTGTTTCTGTGCCGCCACCGCCTCGCGCCGGCGCGCGTAAATCTCCTGCAAGATGTTGTTGCTCTTGGCCGCTGGCGCTGGTGATGGCGCTGCTGGCGCTGCTGCCTCCGCCTCCGCCCCCGCCAGCCGCGCGTTCTCGGCCCAGGTGCCGCCCTGCGTGTGCAAAAAGTTGCGGAACATGGCCCGGCCCTCGGCCGAGAGGATGCTCTCCGGGTGGAACTGCACGCCCTCGACCGTGTGCTCCCGGTGGCGCACGCCCATGATCACGCCGCGGCTGCCGTCCGGCCGCGCAATCCACGACGTCACCTCGAGCTGCGCCGGCAGCGTCGCGCTCGCGCCGGCCAGCGAGTGGTACCGCGTCACCGGCAGGTCCTGCGCCAGCCCCCGGTACACGCCGCGCCCGTCGTGCCGCAGCGGCGACGTCTTGCCGTGCAAGATCTCGCCCGCCGAGCTGACCGTGCCGCCGTACACGTCAAAGATGCACTGCTGGCCCATGCACACCCCAAACACCGGGATCTTGCCCGCAAAGTGCCGGATTGCCTCCCGGCTGATCCCCGAGTCCGTCGCCGGGTGCCCCGGCCCCGGGCTGACCACCAGCTGCGTCGGCTGCCGCGCAATCAGCTCCGCCAGCGTCACCTCGTCGTTGCGCACCACCGTCACCCCCGCCCCCTCCAGCACCAGGTACTGGTACACGTTCCACGTGAAGGAGTCATAGTTGTCAATCAGCACCACGTTGGACGCCGTCGGAATCGGCTCCGCCGCCTTGGGGTGGTGCGGCGAGTTGTCAATGATGCCCGTCGAAGACGACATGTTACGAGAAAGGCAGCTCGCAGGGCTGGTTGTTTCGCAAGGGGGGGGGGGGTAATTGTGACTCTGACTCTGACGAAGTGGAACTCGATGATGGGAAATATTTTCCAGAACACAGTGCAAAAACACTGTTCCCAAGGCCCACATCGGCGGGCGTCGCACACGGCCGCACTGTGGCGAGTTGGGCCTCCCCCAGAGTGCTCCGTATTTGGGTGCCAATAAAAGTAAAACTCCAACAAAAAGAAACGTCCGTCTTCGCCTGAAACTGAAGACGAGGCTGGGCTACCAAACTGCAGAGAGGCTGCCACACGGCGAAATATGTCCTCAAGAAGACGTCCGTGACAATCAGTAGACTCGTAGCTTCCACTTTCAGCCGTTTGCCGTTCAGTCTCGGTTGTGCCTGCCGTTACTAGTGAAGCGCTGTCTGTCGACCAGCTCCGCCCCACATAAAACACGTCTGGTCCAGCCGCGTTGCTTAGCCCTTTTTACCTGTATTTTATTTTTCTAGCTTTTGGGGCCTCTCGGAGCTCTTCGCGACATCACCACCACAACCAGCACGCCGCTTCCCTCACCGCCACCCCCCCCCCCCCAACCCCCCCGCCGTCTTGCCCGCAGAGCACCAAGCGCGCGCGCGCCTCGAGGCTGCCCCCATGCTGGTTGCGGCAACTGCCCACGTCTGACCACAATGGCGTCGCCCTCTGACACTGTTTATTTTCCGTCGCTGGGGGAGCTGCTGGAAGGCGAAACCATTCTGCTGTTTGTTGTCCCTCTCTCTCTCTCTCGCGTCTTGGCTGGGCTGCTTTGATGACTGACTCCCGGGCTGCTGCAGCTCCTGGAAGCTTGTGGCCTCGTCCCTCGCCGATGCCTCGGACGACCGCCGAACGTCCGGCGCCGTCTCCCACTTTCTGCGAGATCCCTACGTCCTGAGCCTCGTCAAGGCACCGGCAGCCGCATTCGCGCCGCCCACGGCACAGACAAAGGAGGCCTTTGAGACCCGGACCGCCGCCATCAACGTCCCGCCCGGCCCGACCGAGAAATACGACATCCAGACCGTCAAGGCCGACGCCCTCTGGCTGGTCCGGTGCGCCGCCATCAACGAGCTGGCCGCCCTCCGCATCGTCACCATTGAGCTGCAGACCCGGCCCCAGGCCTTTCTGGCCACGCCCCTCTCCTCACAGGATGCCACCAACATCCGCAAGGCCGCCGCCGGCACCCTCACCATGGCCCTGGCCGGCAGCGCCGCGCTGGCCAGCGCCCCCGTCGACGCCGAGGAGGCCTGGGCCCACTTCGGCACCGACGAAAGCCGCCGCCAGCGCATCCTGGCCACCTACCTGTCCGAGAGGCGCTCCTTTGCCATGTCGCTCGACTACATCACCTCCCTCGTCCTCGGCGCTCTGCCCGCCCCGGACGGCCCAGAGCTGGGTCCCAGCCTGGCCGCAGGCCTCCTGGCTCCCGCAAACAGCGCCGACGGCCCCGAGTCGGCGTCCTATCTGCCTCTGCTCTCCACCTACATTGGCAGCCTGCGCGCCTGCATGCAGCGCGCCGAAGCAGGGCTCGAGGGCGGCATCAAGGGCGCAGAGCTCCAGACCGAAGAGCTCGCCCTCGACTGGGTCCTCACCACCCTCACCGAGGCCGTCCACCTCTTGTCGGCCATCTTTCTCATGCTGCAGGCCTCTGGCCGCCAGTTCTTGCCCATATCCATCACCGTCGACTGGTTCCAGCTCGTGGGGGACTATCGCTTCCTAGACGGACTCGTACCGGTGAGTTGTCTGCCTGTCTGCGTCTGTCTGGGTTGTCTGCCCTGGTCACGCCGAAAGCTACTAACCCCCGGGGAACAGGGAGATGCTGCCGTGGCAGAACTGGTGCTGCCGCTGAAGACGCTGGTGTGCGCAAACTCGCTCCTCCTGCTGAACCTCAACCGAGCCATTGGCTACCTGGACCACGAAATCGACCTTGAAGCCGACGAGGAGCCGTACCTGAACGACTCGGAAGCCCTCGAGGTCATGCACGCCGCCATTGTCGCTGCCGCCGACGACGTCCTGCCCACGGCAAGCCCCGTCTTCTTTTCCTGGTCGCTCATCATCCACCGCATGGATGTCTCGTACCAGGAGCGCGCCGAGCGGCGGGATCTGGCCCAGAACCAGAGGGCGCAGGACGGCTTCGAGGACAACTGGAGCCCCGCCTCCGCCTCTGCCTCTGCCTCCGCCGCTGCCGCCGCTGCCGCCGCCGCTACCGCCGGGGGCTACAACCCGCGTGCCCGCCGCAGCTCCGTCGGCAGCATCGTGTCCATTGAGGCGGCCCGGTACGACGGCTTCCTCAGCGAACGCGTCCTGTCGCTCGGCGAAGGCGACGCCCTCGTGCCCAGACTGGCCATGACGGCCACCGACGGCTGCCACGTCTTTGACGTCATCGGCGACATGGCCACATGCGCTGGCTTTGGCGCCGCTGCCGCCTTTCGTCCCGGCCTGGGTGCCGCCATCCGCCAGTCCTTCCTCGAGCTTCTCAAGGCCAGCACCCCCATCATCGGCTACCAGTCCGACCCGGTCAGCGCGCTGCTGACCATCCTGTCGGGCGGCCAGGAGCCGTGGAGCGCGTCTCTGGGGCAGCATGCGTCTCTGGACACCAACGCCAACGCCGACGACAACGACACCGTCGCTACAGCTGTACTGCAAGACGCGCAGCTGCTGCAGTTTTACTTTAGCAACGCGCTGAACCGCTTCCCGCTCGAGTTTGCGCCCTTTGCCTCCATGTGCCGCCACCTGGTGCGCTGCACCAGCCCAGACAACGGCGCCTCTGACACGGTCATCAACCTGCTGCTCCAGACGCCCAGCCTGACCTTTTCCCTGCCCCCGGGCTTTGTCGGCTACGCCATGGTGGACGAGGACGAAAACGCCACCGCCACCATGCAGACCACCGAGGACATTGAGCTCTTCCCCTCCGGCCCGGCGCGGAGGAGGATAGCGATAGCCTACCACCACGAGGACGACAGGCCGTCCTGCGTCATCCCCGCCGGCACCTATGGCCGTTTCATGATTGACGGGAGCGGCATCGTCCACGTCGACTACGAGCACTCCACCATTGCGCTGCTGGGCAAATGGCTCGACGTCAGCCTGACCGAGGAGCTGTACAACCCCGTTCTCGGCCACCTGCAGCCGGCCGACACCGCCGAGTCCATCAACCTCTTGACGGCGCTCATCCGCTCCGAGACGCGCAAGGCCGCGCGCACCGGCCGCCACCACGGAGACGCCTCGCGCGTCGCCGAGGCCGGCCTGGCCGTCCTGCAGGAGGCCAGCCGCGACCTGGCCGAGGCCAAGGACATTGTCTCCGTCGTGTGCGACACGCTTGACACGCTCATCCAGGACGGGCCCGCCGAGACGGACGAGGCGCGCATGGCCGTGCTGGCCGCCTGCGTCGACTTTTTCGCGGCCGTTTTGCCGCTGCGCCCCGGCCGCATATGGTCCTACATGGCCCGCTGCCAGCTGCTGAATACCGAGTCCAGCGCCGGCCGGCTGTCCATCCTGACGGGCGCCTCAGACGTTGTGGCCGAGCGCTTCAACTTCTTGATGGCCTCGGTCCGCTTCCTCGCCGGCCTGGTGGACAGCGCCGTCAGCAGCGCGGTCCGGCGAAAAGTGTCGGGAAAACTCGGCGGCGGCAGCGGCGGCGGCGGCGGCAGCGGCGGCGGCGGCGGCCGGGCACTGAGGCAGAAGCACAAGTCGAGCGGCAGCAGCGGCGGCAACGGCAACGGCAACGTCAACGACAACACCATGTGGCTGGGATCCTCCGACATTGTCCTGACGCAAGTCAGCCTCTCGGTCGCGCAGACCGTGGTGGACATTTACGAGAACACGAGCACCTGGATGTTTGCCTCGGAGGTGCACCGGTCCAGCCTGGTGTCGGTAGCCGTGGGCATCCTGCGGGATATCCTGGTCGCTGCCTCGAGCCTCGAAAGCGCAGGCAGCCGGGAAAGCCTGCTGGTGGCCCTCGAGCCGGCCGCCGAGTTCATCGTGGGCAGCTTCGTCTCCTCGTCCTCGTCCTCTCTGCGCTTCCAGCCGCTCCTCTCGGCCCTCCTCAGCGGACTGTATCTCCCCCAGTCCACGCTCTACCCGGTCCGGCTGGACCTGGCCGTCGGGGGCGTTGCCGCCGTGCTGGAAATGGCCACCACGCTGCTGCGCATTGCCAACACGGTCGACACGACCGGCAGGACCACGCCCATGGAAACGCAAATCTTCCAGATGGCGTCGCTGCCGGCCCGGCTCTGCGCCCTGAGCCCTGCGCTGAAGCAGCCGGCCCTGGACCTGCTGACGGATCTGGTCATCACCACGGCGGCGACGGCCAGCGAGCCCCCATCGCTCCTCGGCTACCTCGGCCCCCAGGTGTCGCGCTCGTTCTTGGGCCTGCTGTCGGCCATGGACAAGCCCTTCCAGCGGCCGGCCGAGACGGCGAGCGTGTGGAAGTTCTTTTCCACCATTCTGCGCCACCGCCAGCAGTGGATGGCAAACTGCCTGCTGACGGGCAGCACGCCGCGGGAGGCGCTCAAGTCGGACGGCAAGCTGGCCAAGCTGCCCTCGACGTCGGCGCTGGCCAAGGCGAAGGAGGCGCTGCAGAACATGGCCTCCCTCTCGCACGGCGAGGCCCTTGCCATTCTCGACTTTCTGTCGGCCGCGCAGAACCACTGGCCGTGGACGATCTTGCATGCGCGCGCCGAGAACGACTATCTCGACAGCATGCGCCAGTACGTGCACAACCTGGCGCCGGCGGCGACGACGGCCCGGACCGATGCGCCGGCGGCGGCCCAGCAGGCCAAGATGGCCACCTACATTGCCGAGATCTTTGCCATGCAGCTCTACCACATGCGCCAGATGGGCACCGAGGAGGTGTTTGCGCGCGACCTCGTCCAGGACCTCGACTACTACCTGCGCGACGGCGTCGCCGTGGCCGGCTACAACGCGTCGCTGCACGCCAACTTCCAGCGCAACTTTGCCAACCGCTACCCCGGCTGCTCGCTGGAGCAGTTCAAGCGGGCGGTGACGAGCAAGCACGAGCTCGGCACCGGCTTCTACTACGCCCTGGAGCTGGCGGACCGGATGCTGTCGTTTGACGGCGCCTGGGCGGGGGTGCGCGACCCGGGCCGGCGGGGCTTCAAGCACGAGATGCAGACGGCCAACGCCAACCTGTCGCTGGTGGACGCGCAGGTCAGCCTCTTCCACGCCTGGGAGCTGCTGCTGCTCGAGCTGAGCGTCTGCCTGCTGCCGGCCAACCAGCGCCTGCCGGTGCTGATGCTGCAGGTGGCCGAGAAGTGCCTGACGGCGAACCAGAGCCTGCAGGGCCCGGAGCTGATCTTTGTCAAGGTCGCCCAGGGCCGGGCCAACCTGGCGCTGATGCTGCTGCAGCGCCTGTCCGAGTACTCGCTGCTGCCGAGGGACGTGTCGGGCCTGCTCCTGACCGTGTGGAGCAGCATAAACGGCGTCGAGAACCCCTGGTCGGCCGAGCAGGCCCCGTACTTTCGCACACTGCTGCGGATTCTGTACATTGTGCTGCGCGGGCCCCGGCGCAGCGCCCATGCCGCTGCTGCTGCTGCTGCTGCTGCTGCTGCGGACGAGGCCAACGGCGACGGCGACGGCGACGGCGACGCCATGGTGGTATCGACGACACAGACGGTGCTCAACATCCTGGACCGCGTCGTCTGCGGGGGGTTCCGCACGCTGGTGACCATGCTCCACGATGCCGAGGCGTCGGAGCCTCGGCCCGAGGACATGGCGCTGCTCACGGCGGTGTTGCAGGCCTGTCTCAGCACGGCCGGGCTGTCGCAGTGCCAGACGCAGGTGCTCAACATCACGGCGTCGCACGACGTGCTGCACGTGGCGTCGTCGCTGTTTTCCTGGTCGGACAAGCTGGTCGTGGGCAGCGACAACGACCCGGTGTACGGCGAGCTGAGCCTGCTCTTCTTGCTGGAGCTCTCGTCGCTGCCGGTGGTGGCCGAGCAGCTGGCCTGCGACGGGTTCCTGGGCCACCTGGTGGCGGCGGGCCTGGCCAAGCACATGCAGCGGTCGGGGGTGGCGCCCTTTGCCGACAACGTGGCCTCGCAGCGCTGCTACAGCATCTGGACCAAGGCGGTGCTGCCGCTGCTGGTCAACATTTTGATTGCGCTGGGCGCCAGCATTGCCCCCGAGGTGGCCTATGTGCTGAACCAGTTCCCGCGCCTGCTGGAGGCGAGCGTGCAGCGGCTGGAGGCGCCCGGGCTCAGCCGCACCTCGGCGGCCACGCTGGCGCGCGACGGCCACGGCCAGCGCATCACGCTGCTGTCGGTCAACGAGGTGCACTCGCTGGCGCTGCTGACGCAGGTGCTGACGGCGCTGCGCGTCAAGCACGGCCGCGACATTGCCGACGTGCCCTGGGGCGCCGCCACGCTGCTGGAGAGCATTGACGTCTGGCTGTCGCGGCCGAAGCTGCTGCGGGAGCGGCTCGTGCCGCTGGGCCCGCGGGAGGTGGAATGGCGCGCCATGGCGCCGCTGCTGCAGCCGCAGGCGGGCGGCCTGGCCGAGAACCGGCTGGAGGAGCAGGTCATCTCGCTCCTAAACGGCGTCAAGACGATCCTTTGCGACGAAGACGACGAAGAGTAAGAAGGAGCGGGCGCGGATCAACAGCGCCCCCCCCCTCTCCCTTGATAATGTCTGGTTATTTTTTTTGGCATGTAGCGAAATGTTTTCTCAACAAGTACCAATGGGGAGAAAAACGGCGGCAGTTTACGGCCTGCATGACAAAAGCCGGATACATGCGGCGGTCTACATTTGTTTATGGATGGTGTTAAAAGATGCGATTCTTCTCTGTTCTCCCACACGGCTATTGGCGAACGCGTCCCGTCCACGAGAGGCCACGACCGGGCCCGCCATTTCCTGGTGGCAGTCTGCGAGTCGTCCCGTGCTTGTTTTGTTTTCGTTTTGCCTATCCAGCATGCATGTCGTATCCCGTCCCAAGTCTATAGTCGTACAAGCCGGGGCCGCCGCGGCTTTTCTTCCAGCCGCCCGGCCGCCGTGCTTCTTCCTGCCGCCGCCAGTGCTCTCGCCTCACACGACGACGCTCTACCGGTTCTGCTGGTTGCTCATCTCGGCGGCGTTGTGCTCCTGGAACCGCTCCGACAGGCGCTGCGACGAGGCCATGTACTTTTGCACGCAACGGGCGACGCAGCCGTTCTCGCGGGTCGACACGGTCTTGGACGTGAAGTCGTCGATGCAGGACTGGAAGCAGTGGTCGACGAGGCCGCTGAAAACCTGATGGCGGGTAAGGACCCTGGGTTAGCACGGTCCCGGGGGCCAGTTCGGTGCGTGCCGCCTACAGGGCAGAGCTTACCCCGATAAACTCCTTGACCTGGCGCTTCTGCAGGCGCTGTTCGAGCTCGCGGGACTCGGCCGCGGTGAGACTGGGGGGGGCATGTCAGCACGGAGGACAGCTGCAGCTCGGAACCAGCCAGGGATACGAACCCGTCCATGATTTCTTGGTGGCGGTAGAGAAGGGGAGGGGGAGAACGGGGACGACGGGGACGACGGGGCGGGCAGGTAGCTTGAGAGTCCAAAGTCAGAATCGCGATCGTGGATGGGCCGTCCCGCGTGGTGTCCGCTGTGCAGTGCGTTGTCCGAGATGAGGTTGTGGTGAATCGAGAAAAACTCTGTTACGTCGATTGGGCCTGCGGGATTCCCAGTAAAACTGGAGGGGACCCACCCTGGCCGGGGGACCCGTCTTTGGGGTTGGGCAGGCAGCCGCCAGGATTAGTCAGCGGTGCAGGCGGCCGCAGGTGAAGCTGTGCAGATATGGCAGATGGCCCTGCTTCGGCGCCGTGCTGCTGTTCTTCCATCTGGTGCTACTCTCTCTCTCTCTCTCTTGTTCTTTCATTCAGACTCAGCCGCCGGATGCCGGCCGGAGGATCGGGACTCCAGAGCAGCAGCGCATCCCTTGAACAGGTTTGCACTGTGCGACTTGTGCTCCGTTCAGAGGCGCAGGCCGAGCCGAAAGAACGAGATGGGGTGTATATACGCGGAAAGAGAGGACGCCACGTATCTGCCACAATGGCCGCCAGGGCGCTGCAGCACAAAGGCCAAACGTGGCGTCACAAGCCACATGTCGGACGGGAACCTTTTTATAGATGCATACAAGAGCAACGTCGCCCTTGACAGGCAGCGTGCCAACAGCACCGTTTTGACTTTAGGGGTGTTGGGTGGACATTGTGCGCACTTTGTGCTGATCGGGCGCCGCAGATGGCGAGGCCAGCAGTGAGATAAAAAAGCTTTAACCTGAAGATGGTAAAGCCAGGGCGGCGGCCCAAGCATGTGTTGCATCCAAGATAAGCCCAGGAACGCGTGAGCACCATCTCCCAGGGCTTTGCATGGCAGGCGGGCGCCTTGGGGCGGCAGATTACACGACTTACCATTCCCGTTTGGGGTTGTACGCTGTCCCATGGTGAGCAAAACGGGCGATTTACTCCGTAGTTTTCCCAAGAGCCAAACGGGCGATTTAATTTACCCAGGACGGGATGCGCAAAGAAAGAGCATTCTAGACCAGTTGCGCAGACACCAGAGCTTCTGCTAGTCGCCCTAGTTCCGTAGTGGGCAGGCAGCCAGAGAACAAAAATGTGAAAGAACGGAGCCTCTATTCTGGGTTTGTCCTCGTGCTCGTGCTTGGCGGCCGTGCCTCTGAGTGGGTCTGCGTTAGCCAAGGGAAGGAGACGTAAAGATAAAAATAAATCGTGGCGTAATCAGAGGCGCGGGCAATGGCAGGGGGAACAGCATCCGAGAAAGATGAAAAGGAACAAAGTTGTGGCCATGTGGCCAGCAGTGTGAGCCCCCCTTCCCCCCCCCCCCGCGATCAGAACTGGCAAGCGCTCCTCTTCTCTGGAAAATTCGGGGTCCTTGTTAGAGCCAGACCCTGTCCAGGTAGTGGAACACCACTAAAAGAGGCCCTGGTTGTTGCGTTCTAGAGCGCTGGCTGAAAGTGTCCGTAGCATAAAAAATAGCGTTTGATAGCGCTCGAGGCACGCACCTCTACAGGGGGATTCGAGCCCATTATAATGCCTGTCGAAGTTAGTTTGGACCCACCTTCTTAGGCAGCTACCAATCATTGTAACTTTACCGCCAGATGGGGCGTCTGCTGCCCTGACTGCAACCGCGAGAAAGAGAGAGAGAGAAAGAAGCACTCGCGCAGTTATTACTTCCGTAATAGTTATATGCCTGCGCTGGCAGCCACGCCCCCCCCCCCCCCCCTCCTCTCCTCCTCCTCCTCCTCCTCCTCCTCCTCCTCCTCCTCCTCCCTCCTCCCTCTCTCCCTCTCCCTCTCCCCCTCTCTTCGTTTCCCGGGACTCACTCAGGTGCTGCGACTTTCCACCAATCTGGCTAGTGCCGCCCGCAGCAAAGCTCCTTCCTCGACTTGACTTGGCTGTTTCCTTCGTGCAGTGCAGGTCCTGGTCGTTATCTCTCTCAGCAAATACTCTCCTGTATTTTATCGTCGTTCGCCTCCTTCGTTTCTCACGATCCCTCGATTTCCCTACCCTCTTCTACCCGCAACTTCCTCCTTTTGTCTTTTTGTCTTTCGCGCCCGCGCATCCGCTCTTCTCTGCCACTGGCGCCGCCGCTCTCTCTCTCTTCTCCACTGTTCTTCAACTACCTGCCTCGTGGCTCCCTTTTTTGTCGCGCGCTACGCCATCGCTCGTGTCTTTCTCCAACTGCCTCTTCCGCCTTTCTCCCGAGGTTGGCCTATGCTGATAAACTTCTTCGACCCGAGACCACCGCTTCTTCGTGTTCTGCCATCTGCCAACCCTCCTCCTCCGCCCCCCCCCCCCCCCAAAACCACGCTGGGGCCATATTCTCTACATTCGAACTGCGGATCTCGCTCGCAAATCTCGCGTTGCTCCACGCCGCGTTTTTTGCGATTTTCACCGGGATCATTTCTAATCAGCCCTCGCCGCCACGCCCGGCCTCCTCTTTCTCTCGACGCCCGCACTTGCCCGAAAAACCGCGACCGTGAGAGGAGGTGACCTTTACCGGATCCCGCCCGGCCGACACGCATTGCCGCCGACTTTGCCGACGTCGCCGTCGTCGACCATGACGACCGCCGCGACGCCCCAAAATCCTCCGCTGCCGCCCCATCCCGAGCATCTCGCCGTTCCGTCTGCGGCGCAGCCGCCCCAAATGCATATCCTACAGGCCCAGGCGGCGACGGCCACGCTGCCGCCGCCGCCGTCGCCGCCGCAGCATCAGCAGCATCAGCAGCATCAGCAGCATCAGCATCATCAGCAGCAGCAGCAGCAGTCGCAGCATCCGCAGGGGCTGGCGCAATACGCGCAGCAACCGCGAAAGCCGCAACCGCAGCACGGATCCCCGGCCGTCCAGCAGCTGCAGACCACCACACCGATTACTCCGCGACACCCGAAGTCGCCACTACAAGCGCATCTGCTGGCGCAGATCCACCACCCAGCGCCATCTCTTCCCAGCGCCGCATCGCCACCGAGCAAGCGCGATCTCAAGTCGTGGTGGAAGAGTTTCAAGCTTCAGCCCAAGAACCAAGAAGTCCCAGGTACTTTTTTTGCGTGTCCTTTACCCCGGCTCTTATCTGTCTTTCTTTCTCTCTCTCTCTCTCTCCCACTCTCTCTCTCTCTCTCCCTCTCTCTCTCTCCCTCTCTCTCTCTCCCGTGCATTCCCAGTCTCGGGGAACAAGCCCGCGAGTGCTTGCTGGTTTCCCGCTTCCACTATGATGCGCGTGTGGTGTGTTCGGCCAAACGGGTCCCTGGGCGTCTCTGGGAGCTCCACGTTCCACGGTTGGCGTTTTCACATGGGAAAGGAAAGGAGCAGTGTAAGGCTAGAAAAGTCGCACAGCATACGACCAGGTGTGGGATCGCGAGACACAAAGGGAAACGCCGCACGACGAGGAACTGATGCGCCTTCTTGAGCAGCGGACAGGGCAGCTAATGGCGCATTCGCAACAGATACAAGGCCACGCGGTATCTTTGGTGTGCCCCTACGCGAGAGCATCATATACGCCAATGTTGCCATTTCCTTGGTCGACGAAAACGGCAAGAGTTACATTTACGGCTATGTTCCCATTGTTGTCGCCAAGTGCGGAGTATTCCTCAAGGAGAAAGGTGTGCCCCCCCCCTCTCCTTGTTTTGCCCAATGTACACCTCTCCTTGTTTTGCCCGACGTACACTGACACTTTGACAAAGCTACGACGGTCGAGGGCATCTTCCGTCTAAGCGGCTCAGAAAAGCGCATCAAGGAGCTCAAGTCTGCGTTTGACTCGCCCGACCGCTACGGCAAAGGCCTGTCGTGGAACGGCTATACCGTCCACGATGCCGCCAATGTTCTCCGCCGATATCTAAACGACCTCCCCGAACCCGTCGTGCCGCTCGATTTCTACGCCCGGTTTCGTGAGCCTCTCCAGGGAGCAGTCCAGCAGCCGACTGCGGACGCCGAGAGCCCGCACTTTGTGGAAGGATTCGACATGAATGCGGCCATTTCCCGATACCAGCAGCTGATTACCGAGCTGCCGCCCCTCCACCGCCAGCTCTTGCTCTACATCCTCGATCTACTGGCCGTGTTCGCTGCCAAGTCTGACGTCAACCGCATGAACTCCCAGAACCTGGCAGCCATTTTTCAGCCGGGCATCTTGTCACACCCCTACCACGCCATGGCCCCCGAAGAATACCGACTCAACCAGACAGTCCTCATCTTTCTCATTGAGAACCAAGACCACTTTTTGATTGGAATGCAGGGCACGGCTGCCGACCCAGAGACGGTCCAAGAGGTCCAAAGAGGCACGCCGCCCGTCACCCCGGGAACGAACTACGACAGCACCAACGTTGCCGGCATGACCCGCACGGCGTCCAATGCCAGCGCCGGCGCCGAGAGCGTTGCGCGCGATGGCAAGATCCGCCGCAACCGCTCCACGTCTTCTCGCAAGTCACGCCATTCAAACCACAACAGCATCAGCAGCCTCGCGCATCCGTCAAGCCCCCGGAGTAGTAGCCCGGCGCTGGCGACGACACCAACCAGTGTGGGCGGTGGAGGAGCGGGAGGAGGCCTCGCTCGGAGCAACACGGTGCCCTCGAGATCGCCAGGTCTGACCCCGGGCCGCTACACCAAGTGGAATGATGCTTCGTCTGGAAGCCCCGTTGTGCCGCTGACCCCGATCGCCCAACACTCCCCCTCCCTCGCAACGCCATCGGTGGAGCCGGTAGAAGAAGCGGACACGCCCGGGGAGGACTTATCCATGCAAGATCCCTTTATCACAGCTGCTGAAGCTGGCACGGCGCCAACCCAGACACGGGAACCTGGACCTGGGCTGGTGGCCCCTCCTCCGCCGCCGAGTTCCGTGCTCGGCATAACGACAATCAAAGAGGCTGGAGCAGGCACACCGTCTAGAGAAAAACGATTCCAGCTGTTCCAGCGGTCTCCGACCAGCGACACCGACTCTCGACCGCAGCCCAACAAGCTGAAGAAGAAGCGGCTGCCAAGCAGCGCCAACCCCAGCGCACAGAGCTCAACAGCGTCGCTGCCACCCACGTCTTCCTCCCTCGCCTCCCCGAGCCGCGATCATGTGGCGAACCCCTTTGACGAACGCTCGGCATCTCTGGCTGCTCTGGGTACAGCCTCGCCCCAAAAGGTCAACAACCTCGACACTGTCGCAGATGCTGCTCTAGAATCCACGCCGCGAGTGTCACAGGTTCCCTCGACGACGACTATGACGGCCGCGACGGCCGCGACAGCCGCGACAGCCGCGTCGCCCGCACCAGCCGTCCCCGTCCCCACGGGCAGCAGTCATTCGGAAGCCATGCTTAGGGCCCAGAAATCATCGCCGCCAACGTCACTCCACAGCTCCTTCAACGAGGGTTCTGATCTGGACCAGGTGGGCGAAGTTTCTCCCCCGCCAGCGGCAGCGGGACAAGCGGAACACGCCGACCAGGCCAAGAAGCGGAAATGGCGTCTGTCAAGACGTCGCGACGAATCCCAATCCGGACTGCAGCCGCTGACTTCGGCGCATCAGCCGTCGACAGGCAATCTGAGCACCATGTCTACGCCTCCCCAACAGGCGTCAAGTCTCGGATCCAATATACACGCAGACGTGAGCACAAGTTCGATTGGCAGTGGCGCGCCCACGACAGCAGCCATGGCCGCCTTGTCGATTGCCGAGGCGGGTGGTGCTTCTGACCCGACGCTAGCAACCGCCGAGGCCCAGATGTCGCAAGACTCCTGCACGACGGCTGGCAGCAGCAAAGACAGCAAGGACAGCAGAGAAGACAACGGCAGGGGAAAGATCTCGGGCTGGCTGAAGAGCAAGTACCGCGGAGCCAAAGAGGGGGCAGATCCCCGGCGAAATAAGTCTCCCCCTCCAGCCCACCAACCAAACACGGTAGGCTTTCCGCCCACGGTCCGGGGCAAGAGCCTCGATATCAATCGAGCTGCGCAGGAAGATGCCTCTTCTTTTCAACAGTAACAACCTGGACATACCACGTTCTTTTCAACAGTAACAATCTGGACAAACCACGCTCTTGTTACAGTTTTGCTCATTTCTATTTATTCTCAACGCATGCAAGATACTGCAAAATTTTCAACTTAAAAAAAAAAACGGGCAGAGGGATTATGGAGAGGAACTGGTGGGTTGGCGGCATTCTTTGGGCAGGGTATGGAAAAGAAGGGTCACATTGTGGCAAACGGAGAGGGTCTATGGCATACGCCATTCTTCAACGATTTTTGATATTTCGATTTTCTGGCGAGGCCTTTTTTTTTTCACGACGGGGGCATCATGTAAGTACGCCCGTGGGCTGCCTACTTATATCTTTTCCGAGCTCTGGTTGGTTTTTGTTTTGTAGAGTGTCCGCGACGATGGATACCCCAGGACGCTTTTAGGCATGTATAGAAATGGAGTTGACGGTTTATGTCTGGACGTCCCTATTGACTGGTTGTCTGTTCATGAGCACCGTCTTGATACTTTGTAAGAAGATAGCAGCTGTTGGGCCGCACGGGATACGGGTGGGAGATAGCCTTGACCCTTGACAAGTGAAACCTCGGCAGCGCTGCTAAACGGCACAGCCAATTGTGCGTGGGTGTCAAAAGCTTGATTATATGTACTGCAAGCCGCGGCCACTCCGGATGCATGGTTGCTGATGGGCGATGCTTATGCCCTGCGAAAACAGTAAGATACACCATGCTGATGCTCAATAAGCCCAATTAAAACCTGCAAGGTGAATATGGCTGACCGCGACGGCGATGTGGCGGGGCATAATTCGTTGGGTGGTATCTTGCATGTATTCATGGACATAGTACAGGGGTTTAAGGCGATACAATCAGCGTCCACAGAAAAGCAACATGATTAGTATCTTACTCTACGAGTATGGGAGAAGAATGCTGACGCCCCCGGCTCTGCTGCTTCTGTAAAAAGGCGGCCTGGTTGTTGCTCAGCAGGCCACGAGACCAGACGAGGGGACCCGCTGAAACGCGCAAAAGATACCATACAAATTGCCGCTGCTTTGGGTATTTGTTCGCGGGACGGGGCTGCTTTAGCGTCCCCGGCAGTTCAGGGATCAAAGGGAAAAGGGCGAAAGGTGCAGTGGAAAAAACACAACCGGAGCGTTGCTTCCTAGGGCCGAAACAAGAGTCCAGCGGCAGGGCTAGTCAAACCGGGGTCGGCTTACGCTAGCAAATTATGAGACCCCCCCCCCCCAATTGTGCTGACGCCTCCGCAATTGTGGGGCCCGAGTGAGCACAGGTCTACCGTTGTATCCTTATTACGGGCCGAATTTGGTGATAGTACGCCAAAACGGACCAAAAAAAAGGAACGAAAAAACCAAAAAAAAAACCTCCCGAGTACAGGAAGGAGAACAGACACTCTAGACAGCCCGTGTATGTCCAGCTAATCTGACGCTGCACTGCCACGGCGGACCGGCGACAATTCTGACTTGAGCCAAGTTGTACTCGAGGGGAAAAAAAGTAAGACGTCTCGCCTCCCTGCGCCTCCTCGCGCAACGCGCCTTCCCGCGCGTGCTCACGTAGTCCGTCGTACGCTCCTTCCGCGACAGAGATATAAGAAGCAGCTTGCGCCGTCCCTTGTATATCTTCCGGCCAAAGGCCAGGTCTCGACAAACGTTTCTTTTGACAAACGTTTCTTTTCCGTCTCCCCCCCCCCCCCCCCCGGGCCATCAATCATCTAGCATCGCCGGTCCCCCCTCCCCCTCTCTCGCGCCAACGTACCGGCGCGTTGTTTTCCTGTTAGTTGGCGGTCAGCGGCCTCTCCGCTTCTCCACACAGATCACACTTTGCTCTTTCTGGCATCGTTGCCACCCTTTTTTCTCTCTCTCTCTGGCCCCGGCTGGGTTCCGGCCTCGGGCCTGCCCAGTCTGCGCAACCCCCTCGGCGCGGCTGCTTTGTATATAGCTGTGTGTGTGGTGCCCCGTTGTGTTCGCCAAAGAGAGCTCTTGGCGTCTCCCGTCTCTCTCCCACCGGTCCTGCGCTTCTGTTGCTTTCTTCTCCGCGACTACGGCACCCTCGCACGCGCACCCCACCAGCAGACGCAATGCTATTTGGGAAGAGTGAGTCACATATACACTGTCTCTCCGTCTGCGTCCTTGTCCTTGCCTTTCTGCTCTGGCCCCCCCCCCCATGGCTGCTGCTGACGACGACCCAGAGCCGGCCAAGCTGGAGGCCGATGAGGCCAGCCGCGCCCAGAAGCAGGGCTCCAGCCTCCGGGCATCCGACGTGGCCTCGGACGAGCCGGTCAGCGGGATCCAGGCGGACGGCCTCGGCTCCTCGCCGGACGAGTCCGGCCTGCAGCCGCCGCCGCACACGACGCATGCGAAGCTGATTCGGCGCATTGACCTGCGCGTGGTGCCGTTCCTGGCGGTGCTGTACCTGGTGGCCTTTCTGGACCGCATCAACATTGCCAACGGCCGGTCCTTTGGCCTGGTCAGCGACCTGAAGCTGGACGGCAACAAGTACAACACGGCGCTGACCATTTTCTTTGTGCCCTACATTGTGTTTGATATCTTCTCCAACATGCTGCTCAAGCGCTTCTCGCCGCGCGTCTGGCTCAGCTTCTGCGGCATGGGCTTCTCCCTGGTCACCGTCTTCCAGGGCCTGACGCACAACTACGCCGGCCTGCTGGTCACGCGCTTCTTCCTCGGCCTCTTTGAGTGCGGCATGTTCCCCGGCTGCTTCTACATGCTAGGCATGTGGTACGGCCGCGAGGAGGCCCAGCGCCGCTACACCTTTTTCTTCTCCTCCACGTCCCTGGCCGGTGCTTTTGGCGGCCTGTTGGCCTCGGCCATTGGCAAGCGTGCGTATTTTTGCTATCTCTCTCTCTCTCTCTCTCTCGCTCGCTCGTGTTTGGCTCTGGTCTTGTCGCTAACCAGACAGTGGACCACGTGCACGGCCAACGGGGCTGGCGCTGGATCTTTATCATTGAGGGCTGTGTGTCCTTTTTGATCTGCGTGGTCTTTCTGTTTACTTTTCCTTGCTTGTGAGATCTCTCTCTCCCTCTCTCCCTCTCTCTCTCCTCTCTCCCTCTCACGCTGACCGGCAGCCTCGAGGAGTCAAAGTGGCTGCGCGAGGACGAGCGCGACTACATCAAGGCACGGCTGCAGGCAGACCAGGGCAACAGCGCGGCGGAGCGCAGGATCACGCTGAGCGACGTTTTCTCGGTCCTGCGCGACTACCGGGTCATCCTGGGCGGCTTCATGTACCTTGGCCTGATCGTGCCTGCGTACAGCTACGCCTATTTCAGCACCACCATCATCTCGACGTACCACTACAGCGCCATCGGGACGCAGCTGCACTCGGTGCCGCCGTGGGCGGTGTCTTTTGTCTTTGCCATGGCGGTGGCCTATTTGTCGGACCGCTTGCGCCACCGCTTCCTCTTCGCCGTTGGCCCCATCCTCATCAGCATCGCCGGCTTCGCCATGCTGCTGTCGATCCACAACAACGTGCACGCCGAGTACGCGGCCCTCTTCCTGATCTGCTGCGGCACCTACTCGGCCATGCCGGTAGTGGTGTGCTGGTTCAGCATGAATCTCGGCGGCCACCACCGGCGCGCCATTGGCATTGCCTGGCAGATCGGCTTTGGCAACTTGGGCGGCATCCTTGCCACCTACAGCTTTCTGACCAAGGAGGCGCCGCGCTTCACAAAGGGCTACTCCATCTGCATCGGCTTTTCCGGCCTCAGCTTTGTGTCGTGCTGCCTGTACGCGGCCGTGCTGTCGCTGGAGAACCGTCGCCGCCAGAAGGCGGGCCGCGATGTCGGCCTGACGGAATACGAAAAAACGGAGCTCGGCGTAAGCCCCCCCCCCCCCCCCCACAAAGCAAAGCAAAGCAACCGCCCCTGATTGAATACCGCTAACGGTGAATCTAGGACTTGAACCCCGAGTTCCGGTACATGCTGTGATGCAAAGAATCAAACAAAGCAGTTGGCTACTTGATTTTTTTTTTATTTTTTTTTGTTTGGGTTGGATCATACAGCATTGAATTTTGGGATATGCACAAAGCATAAATAATTACGGCGCAAAGATTGGAAATAGGGAGCAAGCACAAGACCGTTGGACAACCGTGTCTGCTGGAAAGCTGCGGGCGTCTATTTTTTTGGTATTTAGAAAGAACTTCTATGGATCTCTCTGAAACTACGTCTTGGCCTTGCGTGCATCAGTGTATGAAGCGCGCCGTCGACTCTGCGTCCGGGTGGCTTGCATTGGAGAAAAGGCCAGTGTCCCAGACGACCAGGGCGCCGCGGCGGCGCGCGTCCTCGTTGAAGAAGCCGTTCCAGCCGGACCAGACGCGGCGCAGCGTCACGCCGAAGTCGGCGCCGCCCGTGGCCGGATCGGTGGAGGCGAAGAAGTCGGTCAGGACGGGCTCGATACCCTCGAAGCCGACAATGTAGCGCGGGATCTCGGCGGTGCTGCTGGTGCTGACGGCCGTCTCTGGGCGCGGCCACAGCTCCGTGGCCAGAAAGAGGCGCGGCGCGGCATAGAAGCGGTCCGCCTCGTCCTGGTAGGCGGCGCGCGCGGCGGATCTGGGCGGCGTGTGCAGCGGCGGCTCGCAGGTCAGGGCGCGGGCGCGCAGACCGGCGTAGACCAGGTGTGAGCGCCAGGGCGTGCTGTGGCAGGGCGCCAGGAAGAGCGCAAACAGCTCGTCGTCGGCGGCGGCGGCGGCGGCCAAGCCGGGCGTCTCGAGCCGGTCGTGGTGGAGGCGCTCGTACTCGTGGCGCAGAAAAGCCAGCACGGACAGCGGCGCGGGCTGGTGGCAGAGCGAGAGGTAGCCGGCGACGGCGGCGTTGACGGCGAGGGCTGCCGCCAGGAGGCGCTTCCGGCGGAGGAACGTTGTGGCCGGCTGGGTCGGGGCCGGAGCCGGAGCCTTGGTCGGAGCTGGCGCCGTGAAAAAGTCGGCAACATGCGGCGCAGCGAGCACGTTGAGCACGGGCAGCAGCGGGTAGAGAAAGCGCACCTCCTTGTGCGCGAGCAGCGACAGGGCGGCGACGGAGGCGACGGCGGCCAGGGCGAGGGCGCGGCGGGCGTTGGCGGCCGTGGTCGCCGCAGCGGGGGCGGTGCGGAACAGGGCCGCATAGACACCCTTACACGCAAAGGGCAGGCTGGTCAGCGTCAGCAGCGGCAGGCCCTGGGACAGGTAGTAGTGCCAGGGGTTGCGGCCATAGAAGACGGCGACGTCCTGGGCGACATTGACGGCGAAAAAGGTGCGCGCCGGAAAGGTCCAGGCGCCATAGTACAGCCGGTCCGACACGGCGGACACGGCCAGCACGGCGGCGCCGCAGCCGGCGGCCTCGGCGGCCAGACGCGCCAGCACGGGCAGCGGCAGCGGCAGCAGCGGCGGCAGCGGCGGTGACGGTGTCGTCGTCCGGGGGCCCTCGCCGTCCATCAGCATACGCGTCACGGCCACGGTGGCCAGGGCGCCCCAGATCAGCAGATTGCTGGGCCGGAGCACGACGGCGGCGGCAGCCAGCACCAGGGACACGCGGAGGCTGCGGGTCAGAGAGGCAACAAGAAGACTAGGCACACCGCCGAGGGGGAGAGCGACGAGGAAAAGCGCACCGTTTGAGCCCACCGCGGGCGCAGAGCGTCTCGGCCGTCACGTGGCGGCCCAAGATCTGCCAGGGCCAGTGGGCCAGGGCGGCAATGGTCAGGACGGCCTCGAGGCCGTTGGAAAAGGTGCGCGTGCCGCAGTACCACTGCCAGGGGCTGGCAATGCAGAGCCAGAGCTGCAGTGTGAGAGAGGGAGAAGAGGGGGGGAAGAGGAGGGGGGGAAGAGGAGGGGGGGGAAGAGGAGGGGGGGGACATGACGAGGGGGGAAGAGAATGACGAGAAGGAAGAGGAGGAGACAAAGGGCGGAGACAAGAAAACAGAGGCCGGCGGAAAACAGAGGCAAGCAGGCAGACAAAAGGCAGACAGGCACTTACTGCTGCCCAGGCGGCGTTGCTGTCTTGGCCGTGGAGCTGGGCGGCCAGGCGCCAGACGTAAAAGTCGCCGACGGCGGCCAGGACGGCCTGGACGAGCGACGGCACGGCCGTCAGCACAATCGCGCGCAGGGGGCCGACGGCATGTAGGAGCGCCAGCAGAGCGTCGGCGGCGGCGTAGGCGGCGGCAAACAGCACGGGGTGCAGCGAGGTGCGCAGCTGGCGGCGCCATTCCTGCAAAAAACGGTCAGTCAGCCCCGGCGGCACGATGCGGCCACGCCACCAGGCACGGACGGCGGAGCCAACCCACCCAGGTCAGCCAGGCGCCGCTGTCGGGCCCAAAGGCCAGCTGCCACGCCGGCTCGAGCGCCTGGAAGTACTCGTCCGGCTGGAAAAAGGTGCGCACGCAGAGGGCGTTGCACAGCCGCAGCAGCACCAGCACCGTCAGCATGTCCCGGGCCTGCGCCGCCAGCACCTCTGCATGCACGGGCACGGGCACGGGCACGGCGCCGCCCGCCTCGTCGGCAGCGAGGGCCGGATCTGCGGCCGGATCTGCGGCCGGATCTGCGGCCGGGTTCGGAGCCGGGGCCGGAGCCGGGGCCGGGGCTGTCCGGGGGGCGGCCGGGGCCGGCCCGGATGAAGCCCCAGACGCCCCCGTGTGGGGGCTACGCTTCGCCGTGCGCGTGGCCATCCGAATGACGTTGAGCTAGCAGGACAGAACGCAAGGATGGATGGACGCGTGCGGCTCGCTGCCGTTCATGTCGAGTGTGAAGACGTGTCTTTAGGGGGGAGGCACGTGGGACCCACTCATTGCCCCGTTCTTTCTCCGTGGCACCAACGCCCGGCAGAATTGGGGGATTTAGTGGTTCAAAATAGGGATGGCCGACAAAGACGAGGCTCTGTCAGCCCTGCGACAAATTGGGTGAACAGCACGTTTACTTGGGACATGGTAATTTTGTATTGTATTTTATTGTCAGATTTTTTTATTATCAGATTCACTTTATCGAAACGGTTCTCAGACGGACCAAAGAGGCGTTTCTCTGCTTCGCGTCTTGTACCAGATCAGTCCTCGTCCGCATAAAAGTCAAGCACGGCACCGGCAGACGCGTCCTCGAGAAGCGCCCCGCCCTCTTCGGCGTCCTCATCCGCGTCCGCGTCCGCATGCGCAGCCAGAACCATGCCCTGCACAGGCGCATGGACGGGCGCGCCCCCGGAGCCCGGCACCGGCAGAGAGGGCCGAGGCGCCCCGACGGAGCTGTCCTCGTCGCCGTCGCCGTCCTCGTCCTCCTCGTCGTCGCCGTCGTACTCGCCCGCGCCAGAGACAGAGTCGGAATCGGACAGGAGGCTGCCGTCGGGCGACAGGTTGCACAGGGCAAACATGTTGTCCTCCTCGTACACGGCCAAATGGAAGCAGCCGGAGCCTCCCTCGCCGCCGCCGCCGCCGCCCCAGCCGGCCGCCGGCCGCACCTCGTGGTACGTCAGCCCGGCATACGTGCGCGTCCGCGGGTTGTAGAAGCCCCGGATGAGCTGCTGCCGCCGCCGTCTCCGGCCGCCGCGGGCCGGGCCTGCCAGGTTGGTGACGACGGGCACGCTGTACTGCAGCAGGCGCGGCGGGTCGTAGTTGTTGTCGTAGTCCGGGTCCGGCAGCGGCACGCGGCCCTCCCCCAGATCGCCCGGGTGGACGGAACGGGTGGGCGGAGGCCCAAACGACGTGTCATACGAACGCTCCGACAGGCTGTAGTCAGCATCGCTAGAATGAGCTTCGTCCAGGGGAGTCTCACCAGAAGGAGCCGACATGGCTGGAATGCGTCTCGGCCGATTGTCGTGCAAGTTTTTCAGAGGAAAGGACTCGACTGTTGTGAAAGTCTGTCAGAGAGGACTCCTCGGCCTGGTGCTTCTTGTAGAGATGAGCAGAAAAGACAGAGCCCGACAAGCCCTGCCCTTTTATACCGGCCCGAGGCCCAGAGGCTGCCGCTGCTCTGTTGTTCACAGCAAAAGAGACCAGTGCGTGAACACTCGTGTTTTGTGCCGTATGCACAGCTCGCTTGTCTGTCATGTTGTGGCCAGAGTGAGCCACGGACAGGGCTGTTCAGGCGTGCTGAACAGCACACAAGTCAAACTGGAGGAGAGACAGCTCCATGGCCCTCATTGACCAGCCTCACAAAGAATCTGTTTGGATGTGGCACTCGTAAATAACTCAACAAAACACCTCACTAAGAAGCAGCGTCCGCGTGGTTCAAAGGCTCTTTTGCTCTCGGGGTAATGTAGGAAAGACCACAGGTATAAATTGTTCAAACAGCCACGAACAGGCTGGCACGAAAGCAAACATACAAATCCGGTCAAGCCCTTCCCATTCACCATCAATCGGACCGGTAAGCAGACATTTCCAGCGGAGCCCTCTCGGAACCAAGCTCTGCGTAGTGAGGCTGGGGGGCATGCTCGAGTTCGCCGGCATCTTTGTAGCCTCCGGGCGGCGGCGCGGCGCTTTGCCATGGCTCTGTGTACGGAGCCGGCGCCCGCCGCCGCCAGAGGAGGAAGAGCAGCCAGACAATGGCCCCGATAAGCAGAAAGCCGCCGACGCCGACACCGACGCCGACACCAATGGCCGCGTTCTTGCCCAGGCCAGAGTTGTTGCCGCCCGTCCCGGCGTCGGCGGCCGGAGTAGCGCTAGGGGTGCTGGTCGTGGATGGCGTAGAGGACGCAGAGGCTGTAGAAGAGGCTGTAGAAGAGGCTGTAGAAGAGGCTGAAGAAGTAGAGGTCGTGGATGTAGAGGTCCTGGACGAAGAGGAAGAGGAAAGCGGCGGACTGGCAATCAGAAAGGCCCGGCTGGTCAGGCGGCCGTTGACGAAGCCGTCCCCGGTGCCGGTATTGCCCGTGGGGTCGGTGATCTGGAGTTTGAACTCATTGTTCCTTGTAATGACGTCGCGGTCAATGTTGTCGTCTTGACCAATCGTCCAGCTGTACAGCGCCGGGTCCTGTACATCTGCTGCACAGACAGTTAGTGTCTCGCCGTGCCATCTCGCCGTGCCATCTCGTCTCGCCACCAAGTCCCCCCCCCCCGCATGCAAAACGAACCGAGGAGGACGGCCAGGGGGGCCGTGTTATCACTAGTGTTCCAGTTGGCGACAGCCAGGGAGATGAACTTGAGCGAGGTGTCCCAGGTGATGACCACGGTCTGGCCGATCGTAAACGTCACGGCCAGGTCGGCTTTGGCGCCGGGAGGATTCGTGAACCCGTCGGCGCAGACAGCCCGTACGCAGGCCAGAAAGATCAAGGCCCAGACCGGCCAGGGCGCGAACATGGCAGCACTCGTCCGCATGATGAGAGAAGCCGGCGCAGCGTGCTCGGGATATGGAACAAGAGAAAGCAGAGGAGCAAGAGAAAGCAGAAGCGAGGCAAACGAGAACGAGGGCGAGGACAAGGGCGAGGACAAGGGCGAGGGGGCAAAGAGAGGATTACGCCCGAGCACGCGCCCCCAAAGCCAAGGCAGAAAAGGCCGCCAGTATTGCCATGCAGCCAATAGAGTAGACGATCCTGCACGGCCGGCCGTAAGCTCTCCAATAGCAGAGCGTGCGTTCATGCCCGATACGACGTCCGTCTGAAGGCGGCAGCTATCAGGTGGACCACTCAGCCGCTTCACTGTCACTGCTGTCGGGGATTTGCCGGATAGCGTTTCAGCCGTAGTCGGGATTGATTGAGCCTCAATTTGCACGCTTCAGCGCCAGTATGTACGTTTGCAAATCTGAGAATGTCTGATCAATATGTCAATATTTTTTTCCCGATATTTCTCAACGTGCATTTTCTGTTCCCCAATACCTTTTTACAGCCTGTCCAGGCCAGTTTGCGTACGGCGAGACCGCCTCGGGCTCGGCTGCCCCTCAGCCGTTCCCGATGCCGCCGCCCAGGCTGCCCCAGTAGCCAAACTGCGCAGTGTCGCCGGTCTCAAAGACGTCGCCTCCCCAGGGCACGTCGCGCCACAGCGTGTCATCAAAGTGCGTGCCCATTGTGGCGGCGTCGAGCTCGGAAAAGGACCGTTTCAGGCCAGCCGGCCCGGATTCGCCGCCGCCGCCGCCGCCACCGACCCCGGCTCCGGTGTCCATGCCGGCGGCCACGCCAGCGTGGCCGTCGGACACGTCCTCGTGCGCCTCAAGCGCCTCGAGTGACTTGGCCAGCAGGTGCTCGATGATGGCGCGGCTGCGGCGGGCGCCAGACCAGCGCAGCTCCAGGTCCCGGAGGAAGCCGACACAGGTCTGGGCGTCGGCCAAGGTCTGGGCGTCGGGCGGTTGCTTCGACATGTACAGCCTGCCTGGTCAGCAAAGGGTTTGGGGGACCAACTCGACGCAGGCCAAGACTCGGTAGACCTACAGAGCCACGCCCGAGAGCGAGAGGCAGTGCACACAAATGGCCATGTAGTGCGACGGCGGTACCAGGTCGCGCACGAGCTCGGCGGCGTTGATGCAGCTGCGGGCGGCGCTGATGCACTGCGCGGTGGCCTCCGTGCCGGTGTCTGTGCTGGTGTCTGTGTTGGCGCTCGTGTTGGTGTCCGCGCTGTTTTTGCTGCTGCTGCCGCCGTCGCCGCCGTCGCTGCCATCGCCGCCGCGCCGCGCCGGGTCGTGGGCCAGACAGCGGTACAGGTTCAGCAGCGAGCCGGCGTGCAGGATAAAGATGATGACACACATGATCAGGCCCGAGTCGCCGCCGGCGCGCTGGCCCATGGCGTTGGCGGAGAAGCGCACCGAGTCCGGCAGGGTCTCGAGCCAGTCGCGCAGCGCCGTGTCCAGCGCGGACACGCGCGCCCGGTACTTTCGGCTTTTTCTCGCGTCCGCAGACGAGAGCTGCTGCAGGCGCAGCGGCGAGCCCAGCTTCTGGATGCGAACGGCGATCTGGCAAAGGCGGGCAAAGGCCAGGAAGCCCGTCAGCGGTGGCGGCGCTGACAACGAGGCTGCGACCGGCTCCGGAGCCAGCGTGCCGTCGAGACGGTCGTGTGCCTGCCCGGCTCGCTGGCAGTGCTGCTCGAGGTCTTCGTCGCTAATGTCCAGCGGCAGCTCGCAGCACACGTCCTTTTCGTCGACGGCCATGGGCCGGCCGAGGCAGAGCGACACGATCCTGGCTGTCAGCTGACGGCCTGGACAAGTACACCAGAAGCTGACGGCAGAGGAGGGCGATATCTTACCTTTCCAGACACAGGACGCTCCACCAGACGCGCCGGGCAATCTGGTGCTTGAGCATCTCGACCGGCCGCAGGTCGCCGGGTCTCTGCCCCGTCGGCATCATCTGAGAGTCAGCTAATCGTCCGTTGTACTTTGTACTTTTCGAGGTAGGTAGGCGGGTGGGACATACAAAGCGGCTGTTAATGTGCAGGCCAATGTCCATGGACGCGCGGACGGCCTGGCCGGCGAGGCTCCAGCTCTGGGCGAGCGTGTTCCAGCTGGCGGTGCACATGGCCAGCAGACCGAGGCACTGCACGCGCTCGAGCGAGGCCTGGCCCGGCGAGGCGTAGTGCAGCAGCAGGGCTTTTTCGTAGTAGTCGAGGCCCGGGTAGCCGCGGTCGGGGCCGGTGGGCAGCAGGCCGGCGGCACAGGCACAGACGGCGAAGAAGACCATGACAAAGTCCTTGTCGAGCGGCTCGGCCGTCGAAGACACGCGCAGCATGCGCGCGTAGCTGCGCATGAAGTGCGGCCGGAAGAGGATGGGGAAGATATAGTGCAGCTTGTCAAAGTACAGGCCGACGAGCAGGTCCGAGACGTACTGTGGCGGCCGCGCCAGTTGCTCGACCTTGGGCAGGAACGGCAGCTCGGGCCAGACCCGGTTGCGCACAAAGAGCGGCAGCTCGACGTCGCCGTCCGCCGCCGCCGCTGCCGCCGCCGCCGCCGCTGCTGCTGCCGGCGTCTGCTCGCTCGGCCCACCGGCCTCGGTCAGCGGCCCGGAGCTCGGCGTCTGGACCTGGTGCATCAGCCGACCGCTCGGCGACAGCCCTTTGGCCGCGTCGATCAGCATCTTGTTGGTGGCGCCGCCGACAAAGCTGGTATGTTAGCGAGGGAGAGGGGGGGATAGAGGGAGAGGGGGGGATAGAGGGAGAGAGGGGAATAGAGGGAGAGAGAGAGAGAGCGAGAGTGAGAGAGAGTACCGAAGTCGCCCATATGAATCCACCACCATGGCTGCCGCCTGGTCTACGACGCCTTCGCCGCCAAACGAGGCCTGCTCCCGGTCACCAATCCTGCCGCCGCTGTCGTCCGAGGACAGATCATCATCATCGTCGTCGTCGCCGTCGACATCATCGCCGTCGTCCTCGACATTATCCTCCTCGACCCCGGCATCCTCGACCATAGGCGACTCCGGCAGGTTCCGGCGTGCAGAGGTAGCACGCGCGTTGGTACTGGTGCTCCGCGTCCGGGCCGAGCCATGCTGCCGCCCCTCGCCGCGGGGGATGGACTGCAGCACGGCCGCCGCCCTGACGAGATCGTCGTTGAGATGGCTGCCGCCTTCTGACCTGAGGCCGGAGCCGGCATGCGCGATCTGGAGGGCCTCCGCCGCCCGCGTGATCTGGGTCGTGGCGCCCTCCAGCTTCAAGCACATGGCCTCTAGCTGCTGCAAGCGGGCCTCGAACGAGGAGGCATAACTGATAATAAGTTGTTAATAGGGATCAGCCCGAGCACACCGCAAGGAAAAAGCCACCCGAGATGGAAAAAACCGACGTACTACCGGCTGACCGACGCGTGGTCCTTGACCGCGGGGAACTCGCACGCCTGGCCGCGCGAGCTGCAGTTGTGACAGGGCTGCTTGCCGTCGCATTTCACCTAAAAGCCGGCACCTCCCGGTCAGAGCCTGTGCCTATGCGTAGATCGCCCGCGCAGACCTACTCACCTTTCGGCGCCGGCAAGGCTGGCAGGCCTGCCACGCCCGGGCCGAGACAGCATCGGCCGGCGGCGCCTTTGGGGTCAATTGGGTTCCGGAAAGAGCGCTGTCCATGGTTGGGAAACGGGGGTGCTGCGAAGAGAGCGAAGAGGCGGGTGGAAAGCCCCCCCCCGAAAGAAGTTTGAACCTGTGCCCAGACTGCCTCCGATAAGTAGCCGAAGAACTTCATGATAAGGACGCGTAGCCGGGTCTGCTGTGGAGACCGATGGGTTCACGGGGGCAGAAAGCTGCCTCTGCCGCCCTGAGCATGCCTCTGTTCCCTCGTTTCAGTCCTTGCAGTTTGGGCCTTTTGCCGGCTGGCGGATCGGGGTAGAGCGGTTCCTGTCGATCCATCGGGTTCCGGTAGGAGCCAAAGCGGCAGAGTTGACCTTATCGGGCCAAGCGGCAGAGGCCCCCCCCTGGTGCTGGAGCTCGCAACGGGATCTGGCAGCGAAAGCATCAAAAGCATCGTCGCCGGTCTCAAAGAACGATTCGAATAGAAAATCCAGCAGAATCAGAAGCGCAGACGAGGGGGCATGGCCAGCGTTTTGAAGACAAAGCAACCACGTCCCTTTCGGGGAGGGGCTACCTGCATTCTGCCGTGTCTCACCGCCTGCCCCTTCTTCATCTCGACTCGAGTGAAACCGTGACACTGGCTTCTCTCCGTCGCACCAAGGGGCACGTCTTTGGTCTGCGCAAAGTCTATATATAGCAGCCGGCGCCGCGTTACTGACGAAAATGAAACGCCGGAAGCAGACGTGGCTACTCCACGATAAGAGCTTGGGGGCCAGCCCCAGCCTGCATTAGAGCTCTTTCGGGGGCCCCAGCCGCACGTGCACAGAAAGCCTGCAAAATTGCGTCACTGTAGGTAAGAAATCGGCCGCTCCCACTTTTTTTTTTCGCTCATCCGCTTCCGCGCCGAGATAGGCGACCCCGAGAGCCACCCCCCCCCCCCTCCCTGCCGCCGGTCCATTGGAAGGAACCGCCGAGCCACAGCCTCTGGAATCACGAGTCTGCTGGCATTGGGACGCTTACGCGGTGCAGGCTCCCTCGCGCGCCAACCAGAGAAGCAGCCCAAGACGACGAGCGGCCTTGTCTCCGCGGCCGTCTCCGGCCGGCACCCGTCTGCCATGGCGGCCGATCCGAGCTCGCCGCGCTCGGCCAACCTGGCCGAAGCCGCCTCGGCACGACCGCACCACGTCCTCCCACAACAAGAGCCATATCCGACGTCGTCGTCGTCGTCATCGTCGCCGCCGCCGCCGCCTCCGCCGCCTCCACCTCCGCCTCCCCCGGCTGCCGTCGTCCGGCTCTTCTCGGCCGCCGCGCACTCGCACCTGGTGCTCTATCTGGCCGCGCTCCACGGCTCCTGCATCACCCACGAGGGCCTCTCCGGCAGCTTTGTGCCGCCGCTGCACCACGAGAAGCTGCTCGGCTGGTGGAAGGCCCGCTTGGCCACCTCCACGGTGCTGCTACTGCTGCAGCAGCCGGCGCCAGAGGCCGCGGCCGCGGAGACCTCGTCGCCCTTCTCCTCGTCGGCTCCCGCCGCTGCTGCCACCGGTGCTGGCGGCGACCTCGTGGGCGCCGCCATGCTGCACGACCACCCGGCCGAGTCGAGCCCGCATGTGGCCGTGGTCGACCTGCTGCTGGTCAGCTCGCGCTTCCGCGGCGAGGACGGCGCGCGGCTGCTGATGGACGCCGTCGAGGAACAGGCCGTGCTGAGCGGGCGTACTTTGCTGGTGCGACCTGGGGGGCGGGGGGGGGGGGGGGGGGGGGGGGGGCGGGGCGGGGCGGCGGGGGGGCGGGGCGGGGGGGGGGGGGGGGGGGGGGGGGGGGGGGGGGCGGGGGCGCGG